>WOXC01008578.1:297500-649314 GCA_011680675.1 Gymnobelideus leadbeateri
AGAAAGCTTCATTGCAATTTTTAAATAACATAATCTTAACTGATTTCTCTCTGAAGCAAGGCTATCTTTTATCCCTTCCTAATTGATTCTCTACTACACTTTCCGGAATCAATGTTACAGGCTTTCACTTCTATTCTCAAGTCCTCAAATTTCCCCTTACCCCCAACATTCTCAGATGAGTCTTTGATCTCATGTTTTACCTTAAAAATTGAAGCTACATGCCTCTCTCTTCTCCCCTCATTGTACCTGATAAAGCACCTCTTCCTCATCTTATCATCCTTTAATATCATCCCCACAATTTATGAAGAAGTGGTCCTGCTGGTTACCAAGAGTGAGCCTGCTATACTTCACCCAAACTTGATCATCTCCAGAAGATTAATGCCACTACTTTGACCTTTCTCTCTGTCTCATCATCATTCCCTCTTTCTCCTGATTCCTTCTTTGTTTTCTACACACAACCACTCACCCATCCTCAAAGAAAAGTTCTTACTATATTCTAAAAAATACCATCCTATAACTTTCTCCCTTTCCTCAAACTCCTTAAAAAATCTGTCTCCATTCAACTCAACTAGACATCCTCTCCTGGAATTCTTATGAACTCCTTACTACCTGTATTCCAACCTCACCAGCCAAAGGAAATAATTCTCTCCTATGTCATGAGTACACACAATAGTGCTAGATCTAATGACCTCTTCACATAATCTCTCCTTGTTCTTGATATCTCTGCTGCCTTTGACACTTTTGTCCACTTCCTCTTGCATCCTCTCTTCTTTCTGGGTTTTCAGGATGCTGGTCTTTCCTCCTTTTCCCTCTTCATTGTCTGTGTGCTCCTTCTCAGCCTCCTTTGTCAATTTACCATTCATATTACAACCACTAACCATGAGTATGTTGTTGTTTGTCCTTTCTTTTTGAAGAGGACCAATGATATCACAGGGTAATTTCTTGACTTGCATGTGAATTGGATTTAAGGAATTAATTTCCTTAATTTAAGGAATTGCCCAAAGTCATAAGCTTCACTCTCTCTTCCAAAGTTATCAAATTCTAGTGGCAAGACAAGAATTAGGGCAAATGATTGTGGTTCAGGATATGGAACATGACTTTGGTGTCTTTGATGTCCAAAAATGTCTAGGAGTTCCATAGTGCTTTCTTCAGTTGTCTTCATGGTCACTGAAACAAACTGCTCATTCCATTGGGTGTGGGGGTGCCTTCATATGCTTAGAATAGACATCCCCCTAACTCACTGATGAAACTATGGGTATGACCAAGGCCTCTTTTCCCTGGACTGTCTTCTCTCTATGTACATTCTCACTTTCTCTTATCTATTTCATATATTCTCATGGATTTATCTAGCACGTCAGTGCAGAAAACAAAGAACCAGTTTCAATTCAACAAAAATTAGGAAGCTAGTAGCCTTAGCAATGGGGATGTAGTGTATGCAATGGGTATGTAGGATAAGATTATTATATCCATATGTCCAGATCTAGTTGCTTTCTTGAGCTTCAGTCTTTTCATCAGCAATTACATATTAGACATTTTAAAATGTATGTCCAAGAAGCATCTTAAACCAACCACATTTTTAAAAATCATCTTTCTTTACAAATTCACCCTTCTTCCAAATTTCTTTATTGCTTTCCATGGTTCCACTTTTCTTCTTGTCTCCTCAGTGTAACCTTGGTATAATGTTCAACTCTCATTGATTCCAGTTGTTTAGGCCATTGACAAATCTTGCTATTTCTATCTACACATCTCATTTATCCCCACCTTCTCCACTCATAAAGTCACCATCATAAGTCAGAGAGTCAACACCTCTCTCCAGGACTTTTGTGAAAGCCTTCTAATTAGCATCCCTACCATGAATTTCTTCCTACTCCTTCATTTACATAGCTGACAAACAGATTTACCTAATCGTGTCACTTCTCCAAGTCAAAATCACACAGTGACTGCCTATTGTCTCCTCTGTTTGACATTTGAATCTCTTTACATGTTCAGTCATATCCAACCATTTGTTACTCCATTTAGGGTTTTCTTGGCAAAAATATTGGGCTGACATGCTATTTCCTTCTCCAGCTCATTTTACAGATGAGGAAACTGAGATCAACAGGGTTAAGTGACTTTCCCGGTGTCACAGAGCTATTGAGTATCTGAGACTACATATTTTGGATTGAGCTATAGCACCATCTTAATGTCTTGTCTTTTTATACTCATCCATCCTCTTCACATTACCCTGGGCACACTGGTCAACTTTCTTTGTCTTCCACACACAAATCTCCAGCTCCCATTCACAAGCCTGTGCATTATATGTTCTCCCATAATTGGAACATAGTCCTTCTCACCTCCACCAATTAGAACCCCTGACTGCTTCAAAATTCAATGCAATCATCTGCTTCTTAAGTAAGACTTTCTTTGCACCCTAAAATGCTCTCATCCCCAAAGTACCTTGTATTAATTTTAAATTTTATTCTGTATAGTCATAGATACATACTTATGTTGTCTCCCACATTAGAATGTAAGCTCCTTGAGGACAGGGACTGATATAAATATGTCTGTATATTCCCAGCACTCATTAATGTCTGGCAGGTATTAAATATATACTAAATGCTTACTGATGAATATATGATTCTATAGCAATCAATAGAGATAATGCGTGTGCACTTTGCAAGGTTAAAAGTTGAACACCAACATCAATAGCATGATCATCAATCAACATATTCTTATGAAAAGGTTACAGAATTGAGGGATTCTTTTCTTACTCTAGCCTCAATATAATTGAAATGAGATATAAGCATGGTGTGAAGACAATGTCAAAATGAACTTTCTTTCATCTTCTCATGGGATCCTGAAAAATTTACCATTGCTTTTGACCACCAGGCATCAGGGTTTTCTGTGAAGCATCCTGTGTGAGGGGTGGATGCCCTTTGGTTAAGAAAGTTCCTGTGATTCTCTCCCTGGGTATCTGTTCCATTGTTTAGGAGTAATATGCATATTCTGCTAGTCCTAGACCTTAGTGGTTTCCATCTCACTGCTTATCATAATACCAACTCAAAACTACAGAATCAATTTAAGTTTTACAAAGGACTTTCCTCAAAACAATTTTGAAATGAATATTACACACACATACACACATGTGTGTATGTATATGTATATGTATATTATATATTTATATTTATAAAATATTAGAGTTTATAGTAGGGGTCTCATAGTACAGAGCAGGGTTCTTTCAACTTCATTAAATTAAACAAGAACATTAGGAACCAGGTGTGCTTAGCAATGGGGATGTGAATACAACAACCCCTGACCTTAAGGAGTTGAATTCTTCAGACAAATATGTGCCTGCATTTTTTAAACCAGATTTGTATTTTCATTGGTATAGAGAATGTTCAGCAAAGAAATCCCCTTTACTAATCCAGATGGGCACCTTCCTTGCAATTTGATTTAGAGAATTGACTGGGGCAACAATAGATTAAAAGACTTGCCCTGGTCACATAGCTAACATGTCAGAGGAAAGACTTGAATTCTTATCTTCTGGATTCCAGAATCAGCAATCTGTCTACTATGCAAACCTATCACTTTTAATTATCTCAAATTAAACATACAAAGGAGATTTTTTTTGAGGGGGGGATATTAATAGTTGGAGGGAGGAGTATTAATTTTTGGAGGGAGGAGGAAAGGTTTGTGTAGAAGGTGGTACTTGACCTAAGCCTTGAAAAGAGTTTGGGATTCCAAGAGGGGAACATAGAAGGGGAGATATGCATTCATGCAACATGCGGGGGCATACTCTGTGCCAATGCAAAGAGGTGGGAGATTCTCAATTCCAAATGAAACTATAAACCAAATGTAAGGCCATGATTGCTTTCTAACTAGTCTTCCAATGTATATCCTTTTTAGCTTCTTAATAGATAGTATATATCTAGGGCATGTTGGGAGTATGATTTCCACTTCTTTTTTCTATTTGTCTGAGTTAAATGCATCTCCTTTTCCTATTTTCCTTACTTATTTCACTTATTCATTTGTATACTAGTTCAGGACTAGTATACATATGACTGGGAAAGCAGTTGCTTCTCTACTAACCTTATGTTGACAGAAGTAGATTTTGAGAACGTGTGATTTCTTAATGGATACCTTTCTGTGTAATTTTATCCTCTTTGAAACATACAGTATAAATGACAAAATATTTTATAAAAGTTAGTATTAAACTTTTTGTATGAACCTTTTGAAACTATTTTTAGAAAAAAAGAACCCAATAAAAAGCAAGTATGATAGAAATAAGTAATTTTTCCTTATTGCAGAAACAAAATTTATCTGTGTTACCAAAGAAACATGAAATTGTTTTGTGCTTATAATGAACTTCTTGTCCTCAGAGGAAAATAGGTTTGTTTAGTAACAAAGGTCAAATGTATTGTGAACAGAGAGGAAAAAATGATTTCAGAGGAAAAAGGGTACTTTATGAGACCATTTTGGATGAATTTTCATTCAGTTCTCATTGAACCAGCCTCATGGGTGGGGGAATAGAGGCTCTTTCTCATGCCATAAAGAAAGGATTGCTCAAATTCATGATTTTAATAAATGTGTCAAAGAAGCTAACTTACTTATATTGGAGCCTCAGTTTCCTCACTTCAAAATTAGGGTGTTGGGCAATATGAGCTGTTCAGTCCCTTCCAGGTGGGAGAAAAATATATCTCTAATTATCTAATTGACTTTATAGGCTGTGTTACATTCCCCTGTGGTTGGAGAGTCAAAATGAGCAGCCCCTGGGATAATCAGAAAGGAGAGTTAGAAATAGAATCAATAATCAATTCATGATTTAGCCTTGTTTATTCCACACAAGAAGAATTTTACCAACTGATATATATATTTTCCTGTTGTACTGATGAAGAAAGTGAGTTTAGTGTAGTAGAATGAACACTCAATTTAGACTCAGATGTTCTGAGGTCAAATCCTACATCTGCTAATCACTACATTTGTGACCTTGAATAAACCACATAATCTATCTGATCCTCAGTTTAGTCATCTGAAAATGATGTGCATGGACAATGTGATCTGTAAGATTCTTTTTATCTTTAATCTGTGATTATGTGATTGGAGTATTTATGGGTAGAAGGAGTATTTTTACCCTAAATTGATGCATTCATGTTATTCATGCGAACGATTGTTGAAAAAGTAAAGAAGGAATGGATGCATATGTACAAAAATACATATAAAAAAACCCAAGAGACCACTGTAAAAAGATAAAGCACATTCAATTTAACAACAAAGATGTCTTTCAGCAAAACAACAGAAAAAGTCTTGCATAAATCAAATTGCAAAATGACCCTTAAAGAAACAGAACAATTTAATATCTAGAAGAATATTAAATGCTCATAGCTGGATTGCACCAATATAGTAAAAGTAACAATGCTACTAAATTTACAATTTTAATATATGGATCAAAATTTCAATAAGATAAACCACAAAACTCATTAGAATAACAACAAAATTAATTTGGACTACTTCTTTTTTTTTCATTGGACATAAAGCCCTCGATCATCTGTCCTCTCCAACTTTCTAGTTTCTACATACCTACTCTCTCCCCTAAATCCTTTCACGTATTTTTGTGATCCAATGTGATCCTTGCTGTTTTTCATGTTACACACTTCTCCTGATTCTCACCACTTTGACTTTCTCCCACTCCTGGAATGCTCTCTATCCTTGATATATTTCTGCCTCCTGACATCTTTCAGGTCTCACAGCTAAAATCCCACCTTATACAGGAAGACTGTGGATCCTCCTTAATTCTAATGCCTCCGGTTTATTGATAATTTCCAATTTATCCCATTTCTATCATATTAGTACATAGTTGTTTGTATGTTGTCTCCCACTCCTATAAGACTATGTGCTTCTGCCTTCTATTGTATTCCTGGTGCTTAGCACAGTTCCTGCCACATAGTGAGTGCTTTAAAAAAAAATTCTTGATGACTGATTGACATCAAACAGAAACTTTTCTCTTCACAAGTTTTATCCTTCTAGCAAGGGCAGAACAAACGTCTTCCTGCTTTTACCTGACAACTATCAGGTTCCCTTTAAATATTTTGCCTTCTCAACAAAATGATTCCCTGTCACTTCACATTCCTGGTTTCTCTTGGGACTACTCCTAGCTTATCAATATCCTTCCTAAATTTTAGAACTGAAAAAAATACATTCAAATTGTGATCTGAACAGGTTGGAATATAATGATACAATCACTTGCCTATTCATGGATAGTATTTCTCTGTTAGGTGGATCAGTGGATAGAGTGCCAGGCCTGGAGTCAAGAATCCCTGAGTTCAAATCCAGCCACAGAAACTTAGTAGTCGTAAGATCAAGAAGTCACTTAAAACTTTGTTTACCTCAATTTCCTCATCTGTAAAATGTGTGTAATAGTAGTACCTCCTTCCCAGGGCTGTTGTGAGGATTAAATCAACTAATAATTGTAAGGTGCTTAGTACAGTTCCTGGCACATAGTAAGAACTGCATAAATATTAGTCTTCTCTCCCCCCTCCTCCTTCTCCCCAAATTATTTTACTCTTTTTCTGTTACTGAAAATTAGTATGTATATATGTGTGTATATATGCATATATGTGTATATGTTTATGTATATTTTATTTGTTAAATCCATCTGAATCATATGTTTAATCCAAAATTCCAAGATTTCATTTATATACAATTAAAAGGAATAAACTTTTACTGATTCATCATACAATCTAAGACCTCACCCACTCTAATGATAGTCTCTCTCAACTATTCATACTAGAAACTCATCCCAGAATATGAGGTAGTGTGAATGTAGTGTATAAATACCTCAGTGTATGAGGTAGTGTGAAAGTAGTGTATAAATACCTCAGAATCAGAAATCCCTGCATTAAAGTACTCTGGTACATACTAGCTATGTAATAATAATAATAATAATAAGTTATTATATTATAATAATATTATAATATAATATATTAATAATAATATAATATAACACAGTATTATTATAATATATTATTATTATTATATGTAATAATAATAAGTTACCTGACTTCTTAGTGATCTAGGTAATTCTCTAAGACAATAAATTTCATGGTTGGTGCCAATGGATCACAGGTCTTTTGATTTTATTATACCTTCACTAAAGCATATAGATTATACCTATATAGTACAATCTAGCTTGACAATAGTAGATAGTCTTTATGAGCTGCTGTGCCTTTGATAGTTTTAAAAATAATATCCTCATCTAGTCCTTGACTTGATGGTAATTAACCTTCCTAAACTTTCTTGTTATTTTTTTTTTTGGAATGACACACATAAAGATATTTCACTTGGGTTTAAGACCCTTGACCAGGATGCTCAAGGTCTGTTTTCCATTTACTGAGGCCTCTAGGACCTCAAATTACCTTTATACTACGAACAGTAAGACATAGGAGCAGGACATTAATGCAACAATTTCACAATATAAATTAATGCCACACATTGGAACTTTTATTATTCAAATTTAATGACCTCTAATCTCGAACTACTAACACGATGTTCTGCATTTAGTAAATAATTAATTTTGCCTCAGAATGTTAATGCAAAAATGTGATGGGAGTCCACAAATATTTATTAAATACATAACAGGTGACAGAAACTTAAAAAATTCTATAAAATAATTACTCATCTCACTGTCAAGAAGATGTATATGTGTATATATCTACATACACATATACATACATACATATGGATATATATGTGAATATGCATATATGTGAGTCTATATACATACACACAAATATGGAGATACACATTTTTATCATAGAATGAAGTTTTTAGTGGCTTCAAGTGATTCCATGCCTTAAGCTTGCTTATCTTACCTGGAATTTGTATCTATAGCTCAAAATGCATAGAATTAGTTTATCTGACAATAGAATGTGTCTATTTTGAATAAAGCACATCCTTGATATAACATACACTTGCTAGATTTGATGACAACTGGTATTCAAATCACAAATATCCTCTTGCGTAAACAATCTGTTGCTGTAGTATTGGATTATGACTTTTCAATTACCAGATGTTTTTCAGTACTTACTTGATATTTTAGTAACAATGTGATTTTTCCTGTAAGCATTATGATAAGCCTTTATTGTGATCATGTTTGAAAACAACGATAAAGAAAAAGAAGGGAAAATCTCAGCATGGTGGAGAAGAATGTGACGATTTTGACCTAGAAAGAACTAAAATGAACCACCCAAGTCACTTTGTCTCACAACTACAAGCAGAAACATAAAACAAAAGTAATAGAAACATTTTCAGAATCAGTTGCAATTCTTTTATAGATATGTTAGAGCATCAAAACCTCTTTTCTTAACTTAAAAAAGTGCTTTCACCAAAATTAGTTTTCGAAAGGTGTCTTTTTTCTCTTAAATTCTCTTTTATAATCAATGTATACAGTTTTGTTTTTTTTTTCAGATTGGGAGCAATGTCTCATGCAGTTAATTTCAATGAAAGAAATACGACTTAAATAGAAATGACTTCCAATTGCACAAAACTTTTCCAACAAATATTACTGTGTGATTATAAAATATAGTTCTAGTTTGACTCAATTTATTATTTAAAGACAAACTAGATAATGATATGAAAAGATTGATACGTGTTTTTGCTTCACCAGTCTTATGTCAGTTGCAGTGTTGTAAGACACAATTATAGATCTTAAAGTGACATAAGCGCCTTTTTTATACCAAATTTTCAGGCACAAATTTTTAGAAAAAGTTAATGTAATGTGAAAAATGGTGTTTTTAATATCAGGAGATCTTGAATTTGAAGGACTACTACTTTAGTCACATGACTGTAAAGATTTAGCTTCCTTATCTATAAAATGAAAACAATCAGACTTGTATCTCTCTTAGGGAGGTTTGATGATATGTTTTATAACCTTTCTAATTGTAGCAAAGGTTATAATTTGGTGGATTTTTGACTAAGTCTACAATGTCATTAATATTGGTACTCATACCAAGGCTATAGACCCATCCTCAACTTGGAATCTATTGCATCTCTTTTTCAATATCCTCCAACAAAGATCCACGGTAGTCTACTAGTTATTATTAAACTTTGCTTTAGATCTCTTGACATTGACTAGAAAATAGCAAAATATGCAGCTGAAACATTAGTTATTCTTCCATCTCTATATATTAATTGATTAGCAAATAATTTAATACCAATTAACACATGTTAAGCACTGTACTAGACATAAGGGAAACCAATGCAAAACCGAAGCTATCCCTGCCCTCAATGTTTTACTTCCAATTGCACAAAACTTTTCCAACAAATATTACTGTGTGATTATAAAATATAGTTCTAGTTTGACTCAATTTATTATTTAAAGACAAACTAGATAATGATATGAAAAGATTGATACGTGTTTTTGCTTCACCAGTCTTATGTCAGTTGCAGTGTTGTAAGACACAATTATAGATCTTAAAGTGACATAAGCGCCTTTTTTATACCAAATTTTCAGGCACAAATTTTTAGAAAAAGTTAATGTAATGTGAAAAATGGTGTTTTTAATATCAGGAGATCTTGAATTTGAAGGACTACTACTTTAGTCACATGACTGTAAAGATTTAGCTTCCTTATCTATAAAATGAAAACAATCAGACTTGTATCTCTCTTAGGGAGGTTTGATGATATGTTTTATAACCTTTCTAATTGTAGCAAAGGTTATAATTTGGTGGATTTTTGACTAAGTCTACAATGTCATTAATATTGGTACTCATACCAAGGCTATAGACCCATCCTCAACTTGGAATCTATTGCATCTCTTTTTCAATATCCTCCAACAAAGATCCACGGTAGTCTACTAGTTATTATTAAACTTTGCTTTAGATCTCTTGACATTGACTAGAAAATAGCAAAATATGCAGCTGAAACATTAGTTATTCTTCCATCTCTATATATTAATTGATTAGCAAATAATTTAATACCAATTAACACATGTTAAGCACTGTACTAGACATAAGGGAAACCAATGCAAAACCGAAGCTATCCCTGCCCTCAATGTTTTACATTATCTATCTATGTATCATATATCTATCTCTTCAGTGATAACTTTATGCTACTTATACAGTACAATTTTTCATTAGTTCTGTGTTATATCCCACTCACACTGCACTGACCATACCTCTCCGTTTCCCATTGGTCCTGCTTTAATTTTTATTTTCCCGAGAGGGTGATGGTCCACATTGAATAAACATTTAAAATCAATGGAAAGAAAATGATATTAAAAGGAAGGTCTTTATGGAAGGAGAAGAGGTCAGGGAGTTATTATATATACTTTGCTGTTCCAAAGGTAATCCAGCCTATTCTATACATTCACTATTGAATCCAGTTCACACACAATTGATAATATCTGTCCAAAATCAATGTGCTGATGGTTGAACTCTCCCTACTGCGTCTTTCTATAGATGATATTATGCTGATTTTATAATGTGTTATAATACTGTAGAGCTTTCAGAGGAGATGCAAAAGTATTCAAAAGAATTCAGGTGACAGAAACTGATGATTGACTAGAATGGCATACAATTGAGTAGAAAACCTACCAATTTGGTGTTTCACTGTATATACTGAGAAGCTGTACATGCATCTGGCTTATGTGAATAAGAGAGAGGAGAATGAATAGAGAGAGGGAGGTGGGGGGGGAGAGGGAAAGAGAGAGAAACAAGAAGGAAGAGGAGGAAAGGGAAGGAAGAGGCAGGACAACAGGAAGTAGAAAAAGGAGAAGAAAAAAGAGAAGGAGGAGCAGGAAGAGGAGAAAGAAAAATACAAACAACATGAAAGAAAGAAAAAAGAAAGAGAAAGGAAAGAAGGAAGGAAGGAAGAAAAGAAGGAAGGAAAAAGGAAAGAAGGAAGGAAGGAAGGAAGAAAGAAAGAAAGAAAGAAAGAAAGAAAGAAAGAAAGAAAGAAAGAAAGAAAGAAAGAAAGAAAGAAGGAAAGATTACTTTGACAGCAGTATAGAACATGGACCAGAGTTTAGAGATATTTGAGAGGAAATCAATTAGAAAGGTTTTTGACTAATCTAGATGAGAGGTGATGAGAGCCTGAAGTACAATGCTAGTTCTATAATTAGAAAGAAAGTATCTGACACAAGAAGTGTTATTCATGTATATTTGGCAACTGGCTAGACATATGGGGTAAAAGAGAATGAAGATCAAAGAATGACCGTTCTCTTTACAAAGAAACAAAGAAATTTTCTTGGGGATCCTCCAGTTATGATATCCACCATTCCAAATATCACATTCTGAACATGAATCCTTTTTGATTGGCTTAGGGCAAAATAATTTTCATTATACTTTATAAATGATCTGAGGTGTTTGAGATAGAGGGTAATTTTCACATTATGAGATTTTCTCCTTAGATGCAGGTTTTAAAACTTGTCCACTGTAGAATAGCTGAATATCATGTATAAATATATTTTATTATCCACAAATTTCCAAGAAGGTAAGATTTCTGTTTTAAATTATGCAAAATAATTGATATCTGACCTAAAATTTAAATAAGGAAAATTTGGGACATTTTTGTGCCAAACTAATCCATTCTTCAGTATCAGTCACAGAGCTAATGGGCATAATTGAGTTGAGACATCTATTTCACCTCTATAGGTTGCAAAAATATAACTTCTAAAACACAGTAGGGAATCAAGTTCTACATCGAGAGTTAGAATTTCTTCCTCACATCCCAGTAAATCCACAGAGAGCTTCCTCTCAAATGTTTAATCTATTTAAGTCTTTGACTCAGATCAAAGGATTGCACTAAGTGATGCTAATATATTTATATGCAGTATATAGGTGATGCCATTCCAAAACCAATGTCTTTAAATAAATAGAGGGAAATGACATTTCCCAAATATTTTAGTATTTTATTCATATTCTAACTATGTTGGAATTAAAATAAATTTCCTTAAAAAAACTTTTGTGAGACTTAAAGAGATAAATAATTTGGCTTCCTCTCTAGGGATCTTCACAATCTGGAGAGGTAAACTTTGAGAGGAGGAGGCTTAGAGGTAAGAAAGTCACACAAAACAGGTGAAAGCTATTCTCTAGAAGCATATGAATTTATTAGGATTAGGTAAATACCAGTCATGAAAACAGCTGGAGTTATACTGTCACCACGGTAAGGAGTGTGGTGGTGGTGGGGGAGCTTCTACAGGAGTTCAAAGGGATAATACACAAGGAGGGCAGAAAAAATTATGCTTCCACAAAGTCAGTAAAGGAAATCTTCTCCAGATCTGAGTTTCAGCGCTTAAAAAACAGATTTTCAATTCATAGTGACAACTTTGATATAAAGAACAGAAGAAGCCAGAGGGCTTTTACATACTAAAATTGCAATCACAGTTACCTGAGTCTAGGTATTCAGGTTTCTTTGAAAGCTGAAGGGTTTCTAGAGAAAAATATGTTACTCCATATTTTAGGATGAGTTTTTAAAAGTAGGAAAATGATAAGCTGAATCAATCATTTGAAGTAAAATATATATTTCTTTTGATTTTGTTACAAATGATTTCTTTTCTAATAAAGTTCTTTATTATGTAAGTATATGAGTCACAACATTAAATAGTACAAAGGGAAATAGCTTCAGAATTGACTTGGATTCAAATTCTATCTTAGACACATATCATTTATGTGATTTTTGGGAAGTCATCTGTATGATAGCTAAAACCATTAGTTGTCTCTAAGTTGCTTTGGTAGAGAGAATTCCATCAGAACTCCTTATATCAATGAAACCATAGTTCAAGTCCCTATCCCAAAAGTCAATAATTTAAATTTATATTTATTCATGTTCTTATTTTCATTTTCATATTTTTATTCTCATGTTCATATTTATTGAATAGACTTTATTAGAAAATTTGGCTGTGAAGACAGTTCCCAATTAATTGTCTCTCTTCTAATTCCAACTTAATTTATTTTGTCTATTTGAATACTTTTCAATTTTATGTATTTGTAAGTGTTCACTGCATCATTTATGATTTTTTTTACATTAAAGGTTAACCTAAGCAATCTAGAGTCAAGAGCAATGAAGTACAAGAGTTAAGGAAGAGTGCTTCATGACAATGGATACCATTGTGTCTCATCATAATGTTCTTCAACCCCCAATGAACCATAAGTGGTGGTCAAAAAAACAAAAGTGATCCAGCAAAAGATTACCCCCAGTTTTGATTTACCCACATTATATGAAGCTGTCTTCATTCCTCTTAGTTGATGGGTAGGTTGTCTGGGTCTTTTATAATTTCTACACCAGAGGAGATTCATGAGACAGGGAAGTCAGACCATGCATTTTACAGAAATGAAGTGAGTATACAAAGATGCATATCTATTTAGTTTCCCAACTCTGATGTCAAAGGAAGGGCAATCATGAACAATCATCCCAGAGAATCTCAGACCAGGAGTTACACGGTTACACCGGTGCTTTAGGGAGATGATATTAGCAGCAATGTGACTGAAGGCTTGAGGAGAAATAGGGATGAGAAAGAGGTGGGTCTCCTTAGGAGACTATATCACAGTAACACTGGTAGAAGATTGTGGGGAGCCAAAAAGGCCTGGTTCAGGACTCAGATAATAAATCCTAATAGTGGATTTTGAAACAAGAATCTCTTTGAGACATGAATTTTGTTAAGTTAGCTCCTGAGTTCTTTGTTATGGGTTATACTTATAAGGATATTACATAAGTTCTGAGATCAATAGGCAATATCCCAAGATTTTAGTTATTAAGAGCTAAAATATTTGATTCAGCACTCAGGTATCTCTGGTCAGCTCTAAACGTGATGTCTTTTGAGGATTGCACCTTTGACTTTGAATTTTGCTCTCAAATTGTATTCGTTTATGACTGTGGCTGCATTAGCAGGTACCTGAGCCCTAGATCAAAGGTCTTACCCTAAGACTTTAGTCTCCTAGATAACAAATACTTATCAAATTATCTATTCCATACTACTTCCTGGATATGATAGGGTAAAACAATGACAAGAATACTTGAGTCTTCTTTTGTCTCATTTCTCTATAAAAACCTTGTCCTAAGAATCAATAAATGGAGTTCATCATTCTTCTTTGAACTACTCACATGGCCTAGTCATATCTTATTCACCTCTCTGAATCATGCTAAGTGCTGAACACTGAGCAGCCCATGGCAGAAAATGATCAGAGTTTGAATTTGGGCAGGGCCCTGGTTAGTGGAGAGGAGATTTATCCAAGAGATATTATCATGTTACAATGGACAAGCCTTGGAAATCAGTTGCCTTCTAATGTTCCCTTTAGTTTGGTGCCTAATGAACAATATAGGAAGCTGATGGTCAGTGGTTAGAATGCTAGGCCTAAAGTCAGGAAGACCTGAGTTCAAATCCTGCCTCAGTTCCTTACTAGCTAGCTGTGCAATCATGGGAAATTCACTTATGTTTTCTCTTCCTAAATTTCCTCAACTACAGAATAGCGATCATAGCATATAGGTTGGAAGGCTATTGCCAGAATCAAATGAGATTATATTTGCAAAGTGCTTAGCACAATGTCTAACATGTAGTAGGTGCTTAAACATTGCTTATTCTCTGTTCTGTTGTCCACTGATTAACTAAAACTTAATACTATTATTTCTCAATATGAAGTAGATGATAATTAAGTGCTTCAAAATGTTTCAAGGTGGGACATGCAAGGGGATTATGGAGTGTTGTGGGCAGACTGTTGAATGTTCTCACACAAACACAGCTGATTCAATATCCTTGAATATACACCATAAACAAAAATAAGATAATTAAATTGCCCTTTATTGATAATCATTGCAACAGCATATGCTTCATTCCTTATGTCAAATTCCACTACAGAGAAACTTCAAGTAAAAAATAGGCAGTAATGGATTACAAGCAACAGTGTCTGCAAGCCTTAAAGTACTTAGGACATAGTATAATTAAGCTCGGAGCTGAAGAGTTATTCTGATATTAGAATCCCATAGTTAGGAGAAGCAAAGAATAACTTCCCCTAGGAAGAAGGAAAGCAATGCACCCAAACTCAGATTTTGTTGTTAATCTGCAGCTTTTGAAGTTCACCAAAGATGTCACAGGTGATGTCTTAACTTGCTCATGAATTGGATAGAAGGGAGGTAGAGTTGGACAAAGCCATCAAACTCACTTTCTCTTCCAGAGTTATCAAAGTCCAATGGCAGGACAAATGCACATGCAGTGAATGACCTTGGTATCTTTGATATATCACCAAGCTCTATGTACTCCACAGTGCCTGCTTCAGTTGTCTTCATGGTTTGCAATGCACTTTACAAATATTTTATGTTATCCTCACAACAACCTTTTAAACTCAAGTCTCTTTTCCCAGTCCTCCCATCTTCCACAAGAACAGCTAAGGAAAATGTATATTCTCACATCCAAATACACTATTCCTAAGGTTTCAAAGCTAGTGATTGACTTGCCTAACCCAAGGGACACAGAGGAGAGAACAGTGCATTTGGAGTAAGGGAGACAAATGCATTTCTCCTCCCTAAGATACTTGCTGACACTATGGCTTTGAACATCACTTAACCTCCTTCAAACTCAATTTCTTCATCTGCAAAATGAAGACAACAACAGCACCTACCTCTCAGGGTTGTTGTGAAGAATGAATGAGATAATATATGCAAAGTACTCTATAAATGTTACTTTTAATCACCCCATTGCTTCTCCTCCTTCTCCTCTTCTTCCTCCTCCTTCTCCTTTTCCTCCTCTTTCTCTTGTTCTTCCTCCTTCTCATCTTTCTCCTCCTCTCCTTCCTCTGTCTCCTCCTCCTACTTCTACTCCTTATAGCTCGACTCTATACTTGGTCCCATCTCACAGTATTTAGGGATGAAAGATAAAGAAGCACTCAGATAAAGAGCATAACATTGAAGGTCACTTGGGCATTTACCCAGCACCTCCTGGTGTGGAGAAAAGTTGCTAGATGCTTTTGGCTGGGCCACTTTGCTCTGCTCCCCTGACAATTGCACGAATGCTGCTGAGGTGCCATCTTCTTAGCATCTCATTCAAGGAGCAGCTCCCTCCACAGCCAAGGCAGCTCTTGAGCATCCTGGAAGGTTTGACAGGCCAGAGAAAAATAATGTCTCATGTCACAGTCCCTAGTACAAATTCCCATTCCCTGGCTGGGTCTCTTGTCCAAGGTAGCCTAGTCACTGGACACTCATAGGACCTAAATTTTGGCGTAAAGGCCCAGGGTTATTCCAGACAGAAAGAGGATTTCTTTGTCCCAATCCAACCCTTCACATGCTCTTCCTGTTATTATTAAATACTATTACTACTACTACTACTACTACTACTACTACTACTACTACTACCACCACCACCACCACCACCACCACTACAAGTACCACTATTATTTCTGCTACGGCTACTACTACTAGTACTACTATTGTAGTTCAGTCATTCAGTTGTATTTGATTCTTTGAACCACATGTTCCATGGGGTTTTCTTGGTGAAGATACTAGAGTGGATTGTCATGGCCTTCTCCACTGTTACAGCCAAAAAAAGGTTAAATGATTTGTCCAGGATCACACAGATAATATGTGTGTAAGGTGATTCATGAATTCAAGTTTTCCTGTCTCCAAGTCCAGTGCTCTGTCTACTGCCTCCTCCCCTTCCTCCTATGTAACATTTACCTAGCATCTAACATGAGGCATGTATCATGCTAAGTGCTTTATAACTATTATTTCATTTGATCTTTACAACAACTCTTAGAATTAGGTGCAATTATATTCCCCATTTTATAATTGAGGAGCATGAGGCAAACAGAGGTTAAGTGACTTTCCCAGGGTCAGAGAGTTAGTAAGTGAGGCTGGATTTACTTTCTGACTCCAAACCCAGTGCTCTACCTACTGAATTGCTCAGATGACTCTGAAACATCAGTATCTCTGAAGAACTAAAAATGAGTGTCATAGGGGATGCTATTTCTGTACTACATCCTCTAAGTTTCTCTTTTGAAAGTCCCAGGCATGACCCACCTCAAAGATCATGATGACCTAAATCAGTGTCACTGCTGCAAAGGTGTGCTTGAACCTTACAACTAAAATTCCCAGAATGCTAGCAACTTCCGAAAGCCTTATCACACATATATCACAGAAAATGACTGCAAATTGACAATTTAACATGCCTGGAGTTAAATAGAAGAAAATAAAATTTGGATTGAATTTGGGACTTTGTCCAGTGTTTTTTTCAGGTATCCTAAGCTGCATCCGTGAAAAATCTTTTTAAAAATATCAATAGCTTGTTACTCTCATATGACAGCTATGCAATCATGGGGAGGAGGAGGAGGAAAATAAAGAAGGAGAAGAAGAATATAAATAAGGAGAAGAAGAAGATAAAGAAGAAGAAGAAATACAGTTGTAGGATATTGACCAAAAGGAATATGAAGACATGAATGGTGGTTTTAAGAGGACTAAAGCATATAAACAATTATTTGTATATGAGGACATAATGGATTCAAAATGTGGAATGAGTCCTACAGTTTTGGATATAACCAATGTGGAAATTTATTTTGTTTTTCTATGCATATTTTTGGAAGAGTTTTATCTTTGTCACCCTGCCCCCAACAATGACAGAAGAGTGTATATTTGATTGTATATTTTTTTAAGCTAGCTTTAAGAAAAAGTAAGACTGGAAAATGGGGTGGGCAGTCTGGTTCATGGGACTAAAGCTTTTTTCCAAAACATTTTTCTGCTTTGTATCCACATGATATTAAAAGAACTAGAGGAATATCTGTATGCTTATAGATTTTCTTTGGCACTTTTATGGAAAAGTGTAGATAAGTATTGCCAATTGATAAAACTTATGATAAAAAATTCCTAGTAATTAGTAGTGTCTAAAAGTATAATGAGTTGTCTCTAGTACTTGTAAGTATGCATGCAGAAGTACTCAAAGTATATCTGACCATTTGAAGTATATGTTGTCATATGAATATTTGTATACCTATGGGGTAGACCAGATGACCTCTGTCATTTTACCAACTTGAAATTCTGTTATTTTGAAGTTCTTGTAACTTGTGGGTAGTTTTCAATCTGTCCCAGTAAATGGATCTCATCAATAAAACAGATCATAAATCCACTCACCTATCAATATTTATTCCATGTTAAAAAGTTAATGCCTATCTTAGTTGATGTATTCTTTCTCAAATATTTTATTGACTTTTCTGTAGAGAAAGAATGAATCTATCCAAGTTGCTATATCATTATGCATTCTCAGTTGTGTTTTCAAGAAGATGATTTTATCTGTGCCTGCTACTGGTTCTTTTCCCTTAGAGTCCAACTCTTAGTATTTCAAAGAATTTCCAGGGCAAGTTTGGGCATACACATGTAGGATTTCAGGCATGAGGTTATGTTTTAATTTGTATTATTTCAAAGATGATCAAAGATGGTATGTCAGCTTCTGTAATGGTCTTCTTTGATTAATGATACTGCTGTTAGAAGTATCAGTGCTTAATTACTATTTCAAACTGAAATTAGTCAGGTAAAGAAAATGAAAGCACATGAAAAAGAGATACAAATTTAAAGACATTGTCAAATAAGCTTCTGATTTCCTGAAGTTGCTAAGCAACTATTGTTAGGTAGAAGGGCTAAAGAATTTTTCTTGATTTTAATGGGTTTGATAAAATAATATGTAATTGTTTTGTTCACATAACAGTTTAACACTACATATAAACTTGTTTTCCCCTCCCCTCTCATAAAGGAGACCAAATAATAAATACTTACCATTTTTAACTATCATCAAATTATCTAGGTAAGTATCACAAATGCCCATTGAAAACTTATGGAGTAGCAAGTAATAATCAGCAAAACTACTTAAGATCATTTTTATATCTAATCTGGGGCAATAAAGATGCAGTCCACTCAGCAAAACCTTGGCATAACCTTTATTCAATTCAGAAAGTTCTATTAATTCTAATTGTTCCTGGCATAATGAAAGTGTGACTCAATATTCTATAACTGCCCCTTGGACAATATCTTTATGGGGATGCACGCATGGCCAGCAAAGGATGTGTGAGCTGTTCGATGTGTATATACGTGAACTCAATATAATTCTCCAGCTTCTAATCAACATAAAATATATTAAAACAATATTTATGTAAAGTTCCCCCTCTTCTATCCCCTTTACTGGATGTTGCCATAGACAACTGGGCAAACTCTTAACTAAAAGAATGAATGGAACAGGGCAAGGAGGGTTGCTTTTGGAATTGGAAAATACCTGCATTTGATTCCCCTAAATCAGGGGTGGGGAACCTGTGACCTCAAGGCCTCATGTGGCCCTCTAGGTCCTCAAGTGTGACTAGATCCAAACTTCACTGAATTGGGATTTATTCAACACTTTCCTAAATTATTAGAATCTCCCTAAAATTACAGTATATTTATTTGTATATATTTATATGTTCATATGTTGCCTCCATTGACACACTGCAATCTCACTGAGGATAGGGAATGTTTTCTTTGTATGTCTCAAGTACTGAGGAACTACTTGATACATTGGAAACGCTTAAGAAATGCTGACTGTTTGTATTGTTCCTAGCTCTGACACTTGCTACCAAGTTACTTGACCACTCCAAGAATCAGCGTCATAGTGTGTAAAACAGGACTAATCACAATTGTGAAACCTACCATATTTATCTCTTAAACTTTGTGACCTTTAAAGTATTATTGAAAAGTGATTTATAATTATTAATTTCTCTGGGTCTTTCAATTCCCTTTAAAATACAGAGGCTACAATTAGATGATGTCTATGGCCCTTCCAGCTCTAAATCAATGATTCTAAAACATAGGGCTATCTTCAAGAACTCACCTAGCTCCTTTTCCATTTCTTAGCTAGAATCTAGGGAAATCATTCCAAGAATATCAGCAACTTGATTCTTTGTAGCTAAAATTTTCTATGGAAAAATATTTAATAAAATCTCTAACAAAATTTGATTTTAAGTATGCTAAATTCTATGTATTGACAAAATTTTTTCAAAACATATTATACATGATAAAGTATGTGATCATTTACTCCATATATGTATATGCATATGCATATGTATGTATGTATGTATATAGTACTAGGAAACTTTTTCCTTACTGTTTTGTTCCCCTCTGATTTTAAAGGTTTCAATTTTGTAAAGTCTGTGACAAAGATGGCTTATTATAATATGAATCCATCACCACCAAGATGAAGACAAAAGGCAAGGACTTAGGACAAGGTACCTTTTTTTATGTTCTGTGTCTGACTCCATCTTCCATCCCAAACCAGAATTCATTTCCATAGGTCACAGAATCACATTCTCTCAAAGCTGAAAAGGATCTCAGAGGCCATTGAGTTCAACGCCTATTTGGAAAAATTTCCCTGTTCCAACATATCCCTTCCATATGTAGTCATTTAGCCTTTGATAATGATTGAGTGTGATGTCATGAAAATAGTTCTGACTTTTTAGTTGAATGACTTGAGTTTGAATACTGCTTCTGCCACTCAATACCTATGTGGGCCCTCTAGGTCATAATTATTTCATCCATAAAATAAAGTTGTTGGACTTGAGGTCCTCTAAACACTCTATATGTGATTTAATCAACTTTCTGAGGCATCCTATTACATTTCTGGAGAATTCTATTCCTTAGGAAGCTGCTCCATTGATTCTTTTCATCAAATCTTAATTTACTCCTCTGCAATATCTATCAATACAAATATATTGAATATGCAAAAATGAATGAATGAATGAGTACGTACAAACAAATGAATAAGTGAATAAACCCAAATCATAAACACTTTCAGGAAAGTATTTTCTTAGTAGATGAATTGACTCTAACCTACACTTTTTTTTTTGCCTTTTGGAGAGCAATTGGGGTTAAGTAACTTGCCCAAGGTCACACGGCTAGGTTTTTTTTTTTTAATTTCTGTGTGTGTTAAGTGTCTGAGGCTGGATCCGAACTCAGGTCCTTCTGACTCCAGGGCCAACACTGTACTCACTGCTCCACCTAGCCGCCCCTAACCTACACTTTTTACATGAATATTCCTATAGAGTCCTAAACCATGAACTTAAAAATGAAAAAAAAAATATAAAACAGATAAAAATAAAATAGTCCTGATCTTAAAACAAAAAAAAAATAAAGATTTCCTCAGGCGGAGATGTTTGGATTTAGTGGTACAAAGCCAGCTGCAGTCACTCAATATTTCTTAATGAAAGAGAGGGAGGAAAGATTAAGGAGTGAGTTGATAAAAGCATCCGATTCAACACAAAGATTGAACTTGAAAAGAGCCAGCAGCTCAGAGAAAGCTTGATTTAAGTCTAGTAACTGGTTATGGCCCTTCTATTGCAGCCAGAACTGAGCTTTCTTCTCCTCTTTCAAGCCTTTCCTGCAAAAGGCTAAATAGAACATCTTCTAAGGAATACTTCACTAAATCATCTTGCCAGACCAGATTACATTCATCAACAAGAGGCCATTGCCCACAACTCAATCCCTTTGCTTCTCATTCAAGAAAGCCATGGCATGATAGAAATAGCCCATTGTTGATTACAAAAAAAACAACACTTTTAAGGAGTTTTTTCTGAGTGTGGAAGCTATATATCTATGCTACCAACCCCATTTTTAACACGTGATTTTCTGCCCAATTACTTTTCACTATGTTTTGAAAGGACACTGATTGTAATCTTCCAACATCCTCTTTCATAATGCCTTACAAAAGGATTTGGATTTTGAACTGGTATTAACTTTGACTTCTCTTAATGTTCCCTTTTCATGACATCAAGTGTTTGCTGGCTGAGGCAGTTTTAAAAGTTTTTGGTCATCCCGCATTGCAGAGACTATTTTATTTCCACCAAACCTCTTTGAGGAATGATGTCTTCAGAGGCAATGTCTTCCCCTTTATCCTTTTCCTATTTTGTAGCAATTATTATTGCTAAATGAAATGCTGTTTCTTATTGCTTTGGGTTGCATGATAAAACCAACTCCCTTTTCTGCTTTTCCAAGGAGAATACCTTACATCCATTTGACCACAATTTCCTTATAATTTCTTATGGCATCTATAGCAAATATATCAACATTGATCAGTCAGCAAATATTTGTTGATTGTAGGCACAATAGTAAGTATCTTCTATAGACTTAGTACTATGATAGGCCCTGAGAATATCACATACATATACATGCAATCACACACATCTGTACACACATATATGCATACATGTATATATACATATATGTACAATGCTTATTTATTTGTGGGTATATACACATGCAATATATATTCACAGTGCATGTGTGGATATATAACGTATGTGCAATTATGTATGCATGTATATAATATATATACTTGCAAAAAGCTTACAATATATCAGGTGAGACAATAATGGTATATATAAGTAGATAAAGAATAAAGTAAATACAGGCAAATTTGAGAGGGAAGGTTTTAGTGGTTAAGGGCAACATAAAAGACTTCAGGTAGAAGGAGGTGTTTCAATTATGTCCTGAAAGAAGTTATCTATAAGGCAGAGGTGAGAAGGGAGAGCATTTCAGATATGGAGTGGTATGTGTGACAAACATCTCTGATTTGGGATATCAGCAGTAAAACGAATGGTTATTCAACTGTGTGATCTTTAGCATCTCCAACCACCATGTTTGCCACTTTCCCATATTCACCCCCTCAAAAAAAAAGTGAAAGGGCACTATATCACCCACTACAATGTAGGACCTTTTGTTTTTATTTCATGATTAGTGTGACCAGAGAATGCATCCCTCGTGATAAAGCTTGTGATGAGGAGAACCTGTACAAAGCTAGGCAAATTCCTGCAGAATAGATGCAGGTAATTTCTCAGACCATACTTTTTCCCTCTGCTTTATTCACTATATAATTTTTTGATCTGTTGGCATAGTAGATGAGAACTTATGAACAGAAAATATTTCTCATCGTTTAAAAATGTGGTATGGGGGGCGGAGCCAAGATGGCGGAGTAGAAACAGCTCTTCCAAGCCTCTCTGCCCCCAGATTCCCCACAAACTATGTAAAAAAGGACTGTGAACAACTTCTGGAGCCCCAGCACCCACAGAACGACACAGAGAAGCTAACCTCCCGCTGAGGACAGCCCAGCAGCCCTGCAGGAAGGACCAACGCAGAGGTCTGGGACCTGGCAGCACGCAGAGCACAGGAGCCGAGCCGAGCCCAGGTCCGCGTGAGCCGAGGTTTTAGCTCCAGGGCGGCAGGGCCAGCAGCCAGCTGGAGGAACCCCAGAACACCAGGAGCTGTGGCGATTCCAGAATTATCAACATAGACATGCCTAGGACAAAGTAAGAGGTTAGTGTCCTATGGACTTTGGGGCCTGTATTTGGGGAATGCGTCAGCTCCCTCCCCTGGGGGCTAGAAGCCGCTGAGGAGACACGCCATTTTGTAGTTTTCAGAGGCATTTCCCAGCCTACAAATCGTGGGGAGATCCAGCGATCAGTCTTGGGGGGTAATCGCTCTTGCTTTAACCTCCCTGGATCTGGATTGTGATCTAGGGTGGAAGTTGTGGGTGGGTTTACAGCTTGCCAGAAACGGAAGTTGCCCCCCACACGTTCGGGACGAAAATTCCTCTATCTGGCCTTAAAGCCATAGTGTGGCAACAAGCCCAAAAGTCAAGTAATTAAGTGGCAACATGCCAAGGCAAAGGAAACAGAAAAATGCAACCCTAGACTCCTATTTTGGGGGCACAGAGCGGGAAAAGGACTGTGAGGTCAGAAGTCCTGCTCCAAAAGCCCCAGGGGAAAACATGAACGGGTTGCAGGCCATAGAGGACCTTAAGAAGGACTTTAAAAATCAAATAAGAGAAGTGGAGGAAAAATTGGAAAGAGAAATGAGAAGGATGCAGGAAAAGTATGAAATGAGGGTCAACAGCCTGACTGAGGAAAACAACACTTAAAAAATAGACTAACTCAAATGGCAAAGGAGGCCCAAAAGCGCAATGAGGAGAAGAATGCCTTAAAAAGTCGAATTTGCCAGATGGAAAAAGAATCTCAAAAGTTCACTGAGGAGATTCATTCCTTCAGAGTTAGACTGGAGCAAATGGAAGCTAATGACTTTATGAGAAATCAAGATGCTGTTAAGCAGATCCAAACAAACGAAAGATTAGAAGGCAATGTGAAATATCTCATGGGAAAAACCACTGACCTGGAAAATAGATCCAGGAGAGACAATTTAAAAATTATTGGACTACCTGAAAGCCATGATCAAAGAAAGAACCTAGAAATCACCCTTCAAGAAATTCTCAAGGAAAATTGCCCTGATGTTTTAGATCCAGAGGGCAAAATAGAGGTTGAAAGAATCCACCGATCACCTCCTGAAAAAGATCCCAAAAAGAAAACTCCCAGAAATATTATAGCCAGGTTCCAGAATCCCCAGATCAAGGAGAAAATACTCCAAGCAGCCAGGAAGAAACAATTTCAATATTGTGGAAACACAATCAGAATAGCCCAGGACCTGGCAGCTTCTACACTGAGGGATCGAAGGGCATGGAATATGATATTCCAGAGGGCAAAAGAACTGGGAATGAACCCAAGGGTCACCTACCCAGCAAAACTGAGTATTTTGTTTCAGGGGAAAATATGGTCATTCAGTGGAATAGAGGACTTTCAAGCATTCTTCAGGGAAAAACCAGAGTTGAATAGAAAATTTGACATCCAGACACAAGAAGTAAGAGATGCCTGAGAAGGTAATCAGGGAAAAGAAATCAAAAGGAACTTATCAAAGTTGAACTATTTACATTCCTATATGGAAAAGCAATAACTGTGACTGATGATATCTTTCTCACTATGAAAATAATGGAAGAAGGGTGTGTGGTCATATGAATACATATGTGAATGTGTGTATATGGTTACAGTTATATATGGATAGAGGGCATAGGTTGAATTTGTTGGAAGGGAGAATACTCAAGGGATGAAATTATGAGGTGAGAGAGGAAAGTGGCAAGAGGAGATGGGGAGAGACAGGGTAGGGTAAACTATCTCATGTAGAAGAAGCAAGGGGAAGTGGTTGCAAAGGAGGGGGAGAATAAGGAAGGCTAAAAAGACAAAACCACATTCCCATTGAATCTGGTTCAGGGAGAAAATGACATACATACTAAATGGGATATCTCAACCTGCAGCAGGATAGGGGGAAGGGGGATGAGAGGAGGGATGATGGATGGGAGGGCATCCTTGGGGGAGGGGAGGTTGGAAGTACCCACTATAGAAGAGGGACAGGATTATGTAGGGAATGGACCAGGTGGGGGGTGGGATGAGTGGGAGGGAATTATAAGCAGTCTTGTACAATATATCTACTATGATAAATGTTTTGCATAGCTAGACATGTACAACATATACTGAATTGCTTATCTCCCAAGAAGGAATGGGTGACAAGGGAGGAAGGAAATGGATCTGAAATTCGAGGTCATAACATTAAATGTTTCAAATATATATAAATACTATTAGTAATACTCTTTCGCTTGTAATAGGGAGATAAGATGTGCAGGCATTGGGACACAAAGATTCACCTTCCTCTAATGGAAAAGTGGATGGGGGTATGGGAGAAGGTATGGGAGAGAGCAGATTGGAGGAAGTGATATCTTGTGGGACTACTATTCTGGGAGGTTGGGTAGGGGAATAATGGGGGGAAAATGATTGTAACTCAAAATCTGGCAGAAATGAATGATGTAAAACAGAAGTTAATAAAGCATTTGTTTAAAAAAAATGAGGTATGGAGGAAAAACTTTAACTAAGGAATCTCATTATCTAAATTAATGTTTTTGAGTATGATGATTTCATCATGGGCAAGTAATTGGCACAGTGCATAGAGTGCTGGCCTGGAGTCAAGAGGACTCCTCTTCCCAAGTTCAGATCCAATCTCAGACACTTACTAGCTCTGTGACCCTGGGCAAATCACTTAACCCTGTTATCTCAATTTCCTCATCTATTAAAATGACCTGGAGAAGGAAATGACAAATCTCTCTGGTAGCCTTGCTAAGAAAACCCCAAACAGAGACACAAAGAGTTGGACATAATTGAAAAATGACTAAGAAACCACAACAAAAGACTTCATCATAACTTTTATAGTAATTTTTATTTTAACAGCTGAGTATGTTCTTTCTGCTTTTGATTGTTTATTTTTAGTTACTTTTTGGACTAGAAATAATGTTAAAGATAAATAGAGGAGCAGGTATATTTTTGCTTGAATTTCCATGTTTCACCTCCAGGGAATGAAAAGAGAGAAATAATTGAAGCATATTCAGCTGTTTAACTGTTAAAAAGTAGGAAACTCAAGTTTGCATTAAAATTACTTGATGTTCACTTTATTCTTTCCCCTCCCCCAAATTTCTCATTGCAGAAGAAGTAAGGGTCAATCACAATATTAAGATTTCTTAAGGGTGGAGCCAAGATAGAGGAGTAGAAACAGCACTTCCAAGGTGCTCTCCTCCACACCACTTCCAAACAATGTAAAAGGGGACTCTGAACAACTTCTGGAGCTCCAGCACCCACAGAATGACACAGAGAAGCTAACCTCCTGCTGAGGTCAGCCAGACAGCCCTGAAGGGAGAGGCCAGTGCAGAGCTCTGAGAGCCGGCAGCACAGCACATTGGGATTCAACAGTGCAGCACTCGGGGAGCTGAGCCCAGGCCCCTGTGAGTTGTGGTTTTAGCCCCAGGGAAGCAGGGCCAGCATTCAGCTGGAGGGACCCCAGAACACCATCAGGTGTGGAGATTCCAGAATTATCAACAGATATGCCTAGGACAAAGTGAAGGGTTAGTGCCATATGGACTTTGGGACCAGTATTTGGGAACGATTCAGCTTCTTCCCCTGGGGACAAGAAGCAGCTGAGGAGCCAGCAGCACAGAAGCCATTTTGCAGGCTCGGTGGCAGCTTCAGTTCCGGGCCTGTGAACTGTAGGGAGAACCAGTAATCAGTGTTGGGGGGTAATCATTCTTGTTTTCAGCCCCCTGGATCTGGATTGCAGTCTGGGGGGGGATGTCTGGGGTGGGTATCCAGCTTGCCAGAGAGTTTGGAGGCTCCACAGAGGCCACCCAAAAATACCCCTGGAAGTTGTGAAGACCCCAATGTTTGGGATAGAAGCTCCCCTGTCTGATGGCAGAGTCCTACTGTGGAAACAAGCCCAAAAATCAAGTAATTAAGTGGCAACATGCCTAGACAAAGGAAACAAAATAAACAGAAAAATGCAACATTAGACTCCTATTCAGGGGGCAAAGAGGATCAAAGCATGGAACAGGAGAAGGACTGTGAGGTCAGAAATCCTGCACCAAAAGCCCCAAATGAAAATGTCAGTGAGTTATATGCCATAGAGGACCTGAAGAGGGATTTCAAAAACCAAATAAGAGAAGTGGAGGAAAAATGGGGAAGAGAAATGAGAAGGATGCAGGAAAAGTATGAAATGAGAGTCAACATCCTGACTGAAGAAAACAACACCTTAAAAAATACACTAAGTCAAATGGCAAAGGAGGCTCAAAAGGGCAATGAGGAGAAGTATGACTTAAAAAGCCAAATTTGCCAGATGGAAAAAGAATCTCGAAAGCTCACTGAGGAGATTCATTCCTTCAGAGTTAGACTGGAGCAAATGGAAGCTAGTGACTTTGTGAGAAATCAAGATGCTGTTAAACAGATCCAAACAAATGGAAGAATAGAAGGCAATGTGAAATACCTCATCGGAAAAACCACTGACCTGGAAAATAGATCCAGGAGAGATAATTTAAAAATTATTGGACTACCTGAAACCCATGATCAAAGAAATAACCTAGAAATCATCCTTCAAGAAATTCTCAAGGAAAATTGCCCTGATGTTTTAGACCCAGAGGGGGACATAGAGGTTGAAAGAATCCACAGATCACCTCCTGAAAAAAATCCTAAAAAGAAAACTCCTAGGAATATTATAGCCAGGTTCCAGAATTCCCAGATCAAGGAGAAAATACTACAAGCAGCCAGGAAGAAACAATTTCAACATTGTGGAAACACAATCAGAATAGCACAGGACCTGGCAGCTTCTACACTGAGAGATTGAATGGCATGGAATATGATATTCCAGAAGGCAAAAGAGCTGGGATTAAAACCAAGAATCACCTACTCAGCAAAACTGAGTATTTTGTTTCAGGGGAAAATATGGTCATTCAGTGGAACAGAGGACTTTCAAGCATTCTAGAGGGAAAAAAACAGAGTTGAATAGAAAATCTGACATTCAGACACAAGAAGGAAGAGATGATTAAGAAGGTAATCAGGGAAAAGAAATCAAAAGCAACTTATCAAAGTTGACCTATTTACATTCCTACATGGAAAAACAATAACAGTGACTGATGAAACATTTCTCATTATGAAAATAATTGAAAAAGGATATATGGGCATACGAATATATATGTGAATGTGTGTATATATGTTTACAGGTATACATGGATAGAGGGCACAGGTTGAATTTGGTAGGAAGGGATGATACTCAAGGGTGAAGTTAAGAGGTGAGAGAACAAAGTGGCAAGAGGAGATGGGGAGAAACATGGTAGGGTAAACGATCTCATGTAGAAGAAGAAAGGGTAAGTGGTTGCAGGGGAGGGGAAGAATAGGAAGGCAAAAAGGCAAAACCGTGTTCTCATTGAATTTGGCTCAGGGAGAGAATGATATATATATATATATATATATATATATATATATATATATATATATATATATATATATATATATATATATATATATATATATATATATATATATATATATATATAATAGGATATCTCAACATACAGCAGAATAGGGGGAAGGGGGATGAGAGGTGGGATGGTGGAGGGGCAGTCATTCGGGTGGGGGGAGGTTGGAAGTACCCACTATCGAAGAGGGTCAGGATCAAAGTAGGGAATGGACCAGGTTGGGGGTGATATGGGTGGGAGGTAAATATAAGCAGTCTTTTACTATATATCTACTATGGTAATGTAGAACAACACATACTGAATTGCTTATCTTCCCAGAGGGAGTGGGTGTCAAGGGAGGAAGGGAATGGATCTGAAATTTGAAGCTATTATTAATACTATTTTGCATGTAATTGGGAGATAAGATGTGTAGGCATTGGGACATAGAGATTCACCTTGCCCTGATGGTAAAGTCGAAGGGGGTATGGGAGAAGATATGGGAGAGAGCAGATTAGATGAGGTGATATCTTGTGGGACTGCTATTCTGGGGTGGTAGGTAGGGGAAAATGGGGAAAAATTGTAACTCAAAATCTGGCAGAAATGAATAATGTAATCCAGAAGTAAATAAAGCATTTGTTAATAAACAACAACAACAACAACAAAGATTTATTAAGGACCTGTCATGCAATAGGCACTACGTTTGGTACTAGGTTTAAAAAACAACAACAAAAAGAGAACTTGGAGCAGAATTACACAATCAAAGTAGTCTGTAAACTTCCCACTCTATCTCTGGGTAAGAGTTATTTCTTTCACAACAGGACTAATGTGGAAATACATTTAATATGATTGCATATGTATATCCTATATCAGATTGCTTGCCATCTTGAGGGAGGGGGAAAAATTGAAACTCAAGATCTTATAGAATGAATGTTGAAAATTAAGAAAAATTAAATTTTAAAAAGTAGAAAAAAAATTTACTAGAATCCCAGTACACTATTATACCATTCTTCTCTACATGAATCAATCAGAAACGTTTGCTCCCTGTAGCAGACCAGTTCAATTTCAGGAATATATATATATATATATGCGCACATATATATATATACATATATATATGTATGAATATATGTATACACACACAGTGTCATATTCTAATACTGTCTCAGGAAATTACTAACTGTGTGACTTTGGCCAAATCATTTACCCTCTCTCAGTTTCAGTTTCCTTATTTATACAATGCATCTAATAAAAACAAGCACTTCCCAGGGTTGTAGTAAGGACCAAATTCTTAGAATCTTAAGGATGTGTCTCATGCTAATTTGTTATTGATAAGTATGATTAAAGCAATACCAATATCATGAATTCAACTGTATGGGACAAGTACAATTTGAAATTACTTCATTAATTACTATTTCATACAATATTTCACAGTAATTTTCTTAAATATGTGTTTTTTGACCTTAGATATGGAAGAAACAAAGGGAATTCTCTGTAGACAACTGAATTTGTTTTCTAAAACTTGTGGGTAAATCCAAAGATGATTCCTGTCTCTTCTCCTAAATGTATGCAGCTCTAAATCTTCTTGTGTGCATAGTTATATGAATGGGTCTGCATCTGCCTGTATGTGTGTGAATGGGGGAAGGAAAGGGTGTTGGGAACAGGAAAGAGCATTGTAATGGAAATGCAGATTTGAAGATCTTCCCTGCCCCTAGGCCCTTTGTTTGGCTTAAGAGACTTTGATTGACTTAAGTGACTCTGAGAACCTTCCTTGATTTGAAAATATACTCTGCCCCCTGATAGGCTGAATGTGGTCACATGGAGCTTGTGGTACGAGGCTTGGTTTACAGGAATGACCACACCTTGATGCTGTGTGATTGGCCAGTGGGTCAAGAGGGTGGTTACATTCTCTGAGCCAGGAGAAGACTATATAATCCCTGATTTGAGGCTTTGCTTTGGGGCTCACTTTGAGAAGTGTTGTGTGATTTGACCAGAGGAGACTCTGGGAAGCCGTTGTTGAGAGCCCCCCAGCTTTGAAAACCCAGATGTTGATGCTTCCCTCTCTGGTAACTGTGATTTGGTATTGATATAATTGTTGGACAGTTTGGAAGCCTGTCTGTTTGATCTGTAAGTTCTGTAATTGAATTTCGGGGTGCTGACCTTTTTCCCCTGAATGAGGTAATATATGTTTGTTTGATTAAAGTAAGCTTGTTAACCCATTTTGAGTTGCTTTCCTTTTGAAAAGCAGATCTAAGAACCTGTGTTGGCAGCCACTCTGGGGATGTTGGGGTGCTTGCCACTACAAGCATACACGTATATCCACATAAAGTTCTATTTTTGGGGGAGTGCATAGTACCTATTTTAAAAATCCATTAGCTTGGGCAATGGAGGCTTGATTGCATAAATTCCCTATTTTTCTTGAACATTAAAACTCAGAAATAGTCTCTCATTGTTTAACTCATAACTTCCAAGTTTAAAGTCAAAGAATGAAATTTGGATTAGGTACTTATATTTCAATTTCAATTTTAAGTAGTCTTTAAATGTCATTCAAATGGAAAGTACAGGTATAAATCCTATTAAAATATTTATCTTTTTAAAGTAATATTTTTATCTATGGGGATTATTTTGTCTTTACCAATAGTCTCATGCTGAGGATCCTGATTCACCTTTTTTTTTTTTCTAATCAAGATCAAAGACCCATGTTTAACAAGGCAGGGGTTATCATTACTGTGGTTTCATCCATTCCCAAGTCTGATAGAATCTGAATGTTCTTCAACAGAATGGTTTTTAAAATTTTATTTGGAAATTGGAAAGTGGTTTTTTTTTTTTTTAAATTGAACCAAAGATAAGAGGTAATTTAATCACTTTAATATATTCTCACAGTTTGTTCTAACCAGTAAAATAATCAGAGCAGCATAGAATATCTTTAATAGTTTAACCTCTTTTTACCTAAAAATGTTTCCTAGTTTGGAATAACTTACTTTAATCAAAGTGTATGTTCCATGTTTTATACAAATTAATGAGGACAAATTGTGCGCTACAGTTAATAGAGTGGATGGCAAATCCCAAAAGAGCTCAAGAATCATACAGGAGTATGGTCTAATAAGACACAGTATAATAGACATAGATGCTAAGATCTTCACTTAAGTCATGCAAACAAGTGCATGATGGGAGGAATATTGCTAAATAGCAATTTATTAAATTGAGTTATATGGTGAGCTACAAGATCAAATTAGGTCAACAATGCCATATGATGACTCATAAAGCATGGTATTAGGTTTATGAAGCATATTTATGGAAAGCATGATCAAGGACAACAGAAGGCCTACTAAGGAAGACTTGCTTTTTGATGCCACCTTGGCTACCAATTGTCTGTGCCACCAATGGCCAGTTAATTTCTGTTATCCTCAATTCCTTCATCTTTAAAATGAGACTAAGTATAGTTGTTTGCCTCAGTTTTCTCCTCTGTAAAATGAGCTGGAGAAGGAAATGGAAAATCAGTCCAATATCTTTGCCATGAAAACTCCAAATGAGGTCTCAGAGTATTTGACACAATTGAAAACAACAAATAGAATCAATGTTCTGTTATCAGGGGTATGCTGGAAAATGTTTAACAATAAGTTCTGGGGTCAGGGAGAATATATTCATGCCACACATTTATTTTTAATCTAGATTGTTAACATTTTCCCCATTTCTTTTCCAAGTCTGAGTAATCAAGAAAAGAATAGATCAAGTCTGATTTGTAGCATTTTCCAGTTTCTGAGGGGTAAATTCTAACACTGAAAATTTAACAACCAGATCTCAAAAGTCTCTTCAAGCTAGTTTTCAAAGTCTCCTGAATATGGTGAGGATAAGGTTAGATATGTGATACATACATAAATATGATCTTACTGTTATAGATAACATTATTCATATATATATTTTCTTTTGATATTGCTATAAATATTACTTATATGGAACTTGGGGGTTTGCAAAACACTTTGAATGTATTATTTCATTTTATCCTGACAACAGGCATGCAAGGAAGGTATTATTATCATCAAAATACAGATGGTGAAACCAAGGCAAACAGAGTTTAAATAATTTACCCGGGAATATCAAGCTAGTATCTGATGTAGACTTCAAACTTGGATTTTTCTGAACTTAAGCCTGGCACTCCATCCACTATACCCCCTAAGTGCCTTCAATTATCAGTAAAGAAAATAATAGAGGTAGCATGACATAACAGATAGAAAACCATTGTTGGCTACAGAGAGACGTGTTAAACTCCTGTTTCTGACACATGCTAGCTGACTGACCATGGAAAGAAAAGTCATTAAGCTTCTCAGTATCCCCAGGAAAACTGAATTATACATTTTAGAAAAGTTGCCTCATTGGTGAAGGCAGTTTTCATTTTAAAAGGATTACACAAAAGCAGTCACAGGACTAAATTAAAAAAAAAAAAAGACATTTGTGAAAAGGTATTGTTTAAGGTAGAATGGATCCAGAGGACAATAGCCACTATAATGAAGTAACCTGAGGGGTCTTGGACACAGGCCAATTTCTACAATCATATAAATCACCTCATTGAGTTACAGTTTAGTTTCTGTTCAATTGGGCTATATTTCAGAGAGCCTTAGAGGCCCTATATTCCAACAGACAAATCAATTATTTGTTTATGGGTGATAATGTTGTATCCTCTCAGTAGAATGTTATCTTCTTGAAGTTAGGAACTGTCTTATTTTTGTATCTGTGTACCAGAAAGGCAGCCTGGTGTAGTTGACAGGACACTAAAATTCTAATCAGGAAAACCAGGGTTCAAAAACCTTCCTTAAAGAATTACAAGATGTGTGACCCTGGGCATACAACTTAATTAGTCTGCTTCATTTCCCTCATCTATAAAATGATATGATTGAATCCAATAGACTTTAAATATCCCTTCCAACAAGAAACTAGTGCCTCGCCTAGGTCTTCACACATACTCGACTCTTTAATAAATTACTGCTGCATGAATGATGGATTAATACATTGATGCATATTTATTGTTTGATATTAACAGTTATCCCTGTCCTACAGATTCCCCATGACACTCACATTTCAAGAAATTCATGTTTTCTTCAAGACCAGAAGTTACCTGGCTCTTTTGTAAAGCTACAATCATAACTATTTCACCATATAGTTTAGGCATATAATCTTCATCATCAAGCCTTCTTAAATTTATTTTTAGGTGCTATGAACCACTTTGGTCATCTTAAAGTATATAAAATTTAAGGGGAAATTAAGTATACTTAAATATAATTATCAATCCATATCAGTGTTATTATCTATCTACACACATGTAATGGTTCACAGGTTAGGAACAATCAATCTAGGTTATTTTCCCCACTTACTAATAGTCAATTAAGATTTTGTTGTGATCAACAATACACCATTCAAATATCCAATAAAATTAGTATTGTCTTGGTTACATTACATATCCCGAAGACGCATACCCAATGAGGAAAATGTTGGACAAATTTGATTTCTTCCACTTAAGTTTTATCAAAATCATTGCATATACTATTCTTGAATCAATATAAGCATATAAAATCAGCACTCATTAAAGACTAAAATTCCTACTATTACTAAAACAATAATAAATAATAATAAATAAAAGTTAGCATTGGTTTACAAGTATTGTCTCAATTTATCCTCCCAACAACCCTGAGAGGTAGATGCTTTTAATATCATCCTCATTTTACAACTGAGGAAACCATGGCAGACAGTTTAAATGCCTTTCCCAGAATCACAAAGCTCATCTGATGCCAGATCTGAACTTGTGTTCCTTACTCTAGATTCTGGGCTCTATCTACCATATCACCTAGATGTCTAAATTTCACCTGATACTGTTATATTCCTCCAATGTTGATGATTATGAAGTTCAGTAATTGGATACAGTCCACTGTACTATTTTTGCCACTCTCCTTGCCCCAAGTTCCATGTTTCTTTCCTGCTCTTCCATTTCTACTCTGTGTGTCACTTTAGGAAAAGGTTCAGACCTAGCATATGTCCTTATCACAATACAGAACACTCTCCCAGTCTTCCACATACCTTCCTATTTTTCTCTCACATGCCAGAAATGCCAAAAAAAAAAACCTCAAGTGATCAAGTTCATTAGAGGATAACCTTTCCAGATGTACATCTTACTGAGCAATTTTTTGTGAAAAATCTCTAACAGTACTTATCAATTATGTCCTCCAAATGCCAGTGAGTATTGAAAATATGATTACTCTTTCATCTCTTAAAATTTTATATTTATGTTATGATGCAATTTCTTTCCTGAAAGGGAATTTAATGTTGATATAAACTTCCTCATTTGCTCCCCACATGTCACCACTCACTTCTTAGACTCAAAACTTAGGACTACTATAAAACAATCTATTTGTTGTTGTTCAGTTATGTCCAACTCTTTGTGATTCCATTTAGGGTTTTCTTGGCAAAGATGCTGAAGTGGTTTGCAATCTCCTTCACCAGATAATTTTACAGATGCGGAAACTGAGGCAAACAGGGCTAAGTGACTTGTCCAGGGTCACAAAACTAGTAAGTGTTTGAGGTCAGCTTTGATCACATGAAGATGAGTCTTTCCAACTCTAGGTGAGACACTCTATCCACTGTGCTACAAAGATGCTCCAAATCTAATCTATTTATATCTTCTGTCCAAGAATATGAACTTCTATTAAACTGAGACAAACAGGATATGATAATATCTCAAACAACTTTTCCTGCTAAACCGAACTCTGCTATCAATATTATTGCATTACAATCATCTTATTCTTGAACTTATTCCTTTTAATCAATCAACATGCATTTATTAATCACCTTCTTTGTGTTAGGCAGACAGCTTTAGATAAAAAGTATGAAGCTATTTACTTGCTAGGACTTACATTCTAGAGGAAAAGAAGGCAAATACCTATGTAAGTATGTACAGAGAACTTATAAGCAACTAATAACTATTAACATTTACATAATGCTTTAAAGTTTGTAAAATGCTTTACAAAAATCTCATTTTATTCTCATAACAACCCTGTGAGGTAGGAGCTGTTGTTATATTCATTTTTTAGATGAGGAAATGGAGGCAGTAGGTAAATGACTTGCAGAAAGTCACAAAGCTAGTCAGGGTCTGAGATTGAATTTGAATTCAGGTCTTCCTGACTCCAGGTCCAGTGTTCTTTCCATTCTGTTATCTATAGGCCTCAAAACAAATGTATATGAATTAATTAAACAAAAGGGAATTGGGAGAAAGGTTGCTAGCACTTGGGGAAAATCAAGGACTGTTTCTTGCTTTATACTCTCTAGATCCCTCTTTTCTCTTTCCTGGAATTCAATATGCACATATGTATAATTCATTCTTAAGTTAATTTTACAATACCAGTTAACATTTCACCTTACAGAACATGAATATAATTACCAATAAGTTTTCCTGATAGGGCAAAGTAACTTTTTTAGTAAAGGTATCAGCTTTCTGCAAATGGTATGATAAACAAGAAAAAAAAATAATTTAGGAAAGTCAAAAATCTCTGTCACTGTAGCAGCAAGCACCCCAATATCACCAGGGTAGCTGCCAATACAGGTTCTTAGATCTGCTTTTCAAAAGGAAAGCAACTCAAAATGGGTTAACAAGCTTACTTTAATCAAACAAATGTGTATTACCTAGTTCAGGGGAAAAAGGTCAGCACCCCAAACTTCAGAGTTACAGAACTTACAGATCAAACAGACAAGCTTCCAAACTGTCCACCCATTATATCAATACCAAATCACAGTTACCAGAGAGGCAAGCATCAACATCTGGGTTTTCAAAGCCGGGGGGCTCTCAACAACGGCTTCCCAGAGTCTCATCTGGTCAAATCACACAACACTTCTCAAAGTGAGCCCCAAAGCAAAGCCTCACATCAGAGTTTATATAGCCTTCTCCTGGCTCAGATTGTAACAACCTCCTTGACCAATCACAAAGTATCAAGGTGTGGGCTTTCCTGAAAAACAAGCCTCCCACCACAGGCTCCAGGTGCACTTAAACTAGGGGCAGGGAAGATCTTTAAATTTGCATTTCCATTACAATCACCCATAATTTGAAGAGTATAATTAACACATTTTCTAAGAATTTCTCAGCAATTGTACAGCCTGTTACATAAAACATGTCTGTGGTCATCAGGACCATATGGTTGGGGGAGGGGGCGGGAAGAGAGAGCATCATGTACTTCAGGGAACAAAAAAAAATAAGATCCCTGCAGATTACTAGTCTCTCAGATTCACTTTTAAAATGTTTTTGAGGAAATGAGTTCTCTGCACAATGACAGCCAGACTATCAAAATATCCATTGGAGAGAAAGAGTGAGAGTGAATGAAATATTCACTAACTCTTCCCTCAATAGCAAAAGTAATAAAGGAAGCTGCTGGAGACTGCACCCTGTTTTTAAAAACAAAAGTCCTTTTAGTCTGCGTTCTGCTTTTTTTTTTTTTTTTGCCTCTTTTTTTCATTAGCAACATCTGCCTTTGAGTGGCTGAATGTTACTTCTCAGGGTCCTGACCTGTGTCAGCCAAATCCCACACCAATTTTCAACATGAAATCAATGAATGTCTTTATCAAGGAAAAAGTCTAATATTTTATTTAAAAGGTACCCATTGGAAATGTTTGCTTAGTCACACTTTATCTTTAGAAGGAAGACTCCTAGAATGGAAAGTCCTGACTTTGGAGTCAAAGAATCCATGTTTGAAATCTCTTTCTCTGATGATTACTCCTTGTGTAAACTTGAGGCATAAGGACTCTGAGATCCTTTACAGAGGCAGCTACTGGCACAGGGGTAGTAGAATAGAGTCTGGAACCAGGGAAATATGAGTTCAAATCCAGCCTCAGACACTTGCTAGCTATGTGACCCTGGGCAAGTCACTTAACCTCTACTTGCCTCAGTTTTTTCCCCAGCTGTAAAATGGGAATAGTGAAAGCACCTATATCATAGGATTGTTTTGAGGATCATATGAGACAATATTTGTAAAAAGTTCCTGATACATAGTAGTTGTTATATAAGTACTTATTCTCTTGTTCCCACTTTCTAACTTTAGAACTATGACCTATACTTGAATATAAAAAATACAGTTACTACATTATCAGATTTATTTGTCTATGAGAAACATTCATAATGAATTTGCCACTCAAATGGTAGGTAATCAAAGAAAGCATCTTGATTATTTGAAATACTTTATTTAACATAGCATTAAAATGCATATTCTATACTTTCAGAAAGTCATCTTGGTGGTGGTGCAGTGCTAAATTTAGAATCAAAAAGAGTTGAGTTTGAATCCTGACTTAAATTTTTATAAGCTGTATCACGCTGGACAAATCACTCAGCCTTTATCAGATTCATTTTCTTCATCTGTAAAAGAAGTGTAATCTGGGCTTGTCTGGGTTTGCCCAGATGACTTAACATGGAGGCACCAAAAGGGGACTTTTGCAGCATGGTTAGATCTCCTAACAAAGAGGCCTCTGTGTCTCCTAATATATAACTTCCTTTACGTTATAGAACCAAGTGGCATATTTAAAACTGGTGAGACTAAAATTTTCTCTTTCTGTCAAGCTGTTTCGTGTTCCTTCTTGCTGAGGTCACTGTTTAACGAGAAAGTGGATGCCACTGAACAGATGAGAAAGGAAGAACTTTCTTCCTCAACTTTCCCTCCTTTTTACTCTGGCTCTGAGAAATGGTCCTGGAGGATTTTTGTTTCAAATGGAAATTGGCTCCATTAGGATTGACTCCTTTGTAAGACAGCTTAAGTAACCACTAGCCCCATATAGGGTAACAGAGACCAGTGGGGGTTGGGTAAAATATAATATTCATGACTGTTCAAGTAGTGGGATAGGTAAGGATAATGGTAGCAACTACCTAAGAAGGTTGCTATAGACTCATATATGTAGAGCTCCAAGGGACATCAGCAGCCAATTTCCATCCACCAAGTCCCTCTGGCTTCCAACCTAGGTGTCATCCTCAACTTCTCACTATCTCTCAACCCATTTCATGCAATCTGTTGCCAAGGCCTGTTGATTTCATCTTTGCAACATCTCTCAAATAAGCATCTTTCTCTCTTCTGACACTGCGACCACTCTAGTACAGGCCCTCATGACCTTGCTTTGGGATTATTACAATAGTTCCTCATGGATCTGCCTGTCTCAAGTCTCTCCCCACTACAATTCATCCTCTGTTCAGCCACTAAAGTGATTTTCTTCAAGAGCATTTCTTATGTCACACTCAATAAACTACTCAATAAACTTCAATAACTTTGTACTGCCTCAAGGGGCAAATCCACAAAGTTCTGTTTGGCTTTCAAAGCCCCTTATGATCTAGCCCCCTCTTATCTTTTGAGTCTTCCTACATCTTAATCTGGATCAAGCTTTACTCTTTGCTGTTGAACAAACAAGACATTCTATCTCTCAGCTTCAGGCATTTTCTCTATCCCCTGTGCTTGGGATTAAATTTCTCTTCATCTCCATTTACAACCATACCTGACTTCAATACTCAGTTAAAATCCCATCTTCTACAGGAAGACTTTCCCAACTCCTTTTACTTCTAGTGCTTTCTCTCTTGCCTCTTTATCCTGTATATAGCTTAAATGTACTTAAGTGTTGCCTGATGACTTTCCCATTCAATTTTGAGTTCTTTGAGAGAATGAACTGTCTTTTCCTTTTTTGTGTATCCCTACTGCTTAGCACAATGCCTGGCACATAGGGAATGCTTAATAAATGTTTATTGACTATCACTTGTTAACTGCAGTTGAGAAAAATGAAGACCACGAAAGTTGTGACTTCCCAATGTCATAAAGTTAATAACCATCAAAGGTGGGATTTAAACCCATGTCCTCTGAATCTCTAATTGCAAAGTCAATATTCTTTCTATTGTGCCAGGCTGCCTTCTTTGATTTCTTCTAAATAAATAAATTTACTTTTTAATTAAATGAATTAATCAAAAATTGATTTTTAAAATTTCAGTTGTCATACATGGTTGATGTATTTGCTGCCTTTTTGTTGAATTACATTTTTCCTTTTTTCAAAAAATTCATTTATACAATAGATGTGGTTTTTTTTTTGGTAGGGAAAGGAGAAAATATGTATTCAGAAACAAATATATATATATATATATATATATATATACAGAAAGAAAATATATAAATAGAAATAAGAGAAAAAGCAGATTATTGTGAAGAGGCTCCCTTCTTTAGCACTATAATTAATATTAAGAGTTTAATAAAGATATAGAAATTATAATTTGTAGGTAGAAGTAGTTTATGGTGAGTATGGAAAAATCAGTATATGGCTTAACCTGATTTATTATTTGCTGAAACAAATTGAGTCACCAATGGAATGAATGGAGAAGAATTAATTTAATTTCAGAATGCCTTTGATTCATTGTAGATTTTTCACATCCTTCAGATATATACTTTTGTGGATGTGTGTGCTATACACATTGTGAAGAATATAAATGCATGCTTTAGTATAATTAACAGTAATATGATCATGCAGATGGCCCCCAAACACCCTGGCACACATCAAAATGCCATCAATACAGAAAGGGAAAAAAAGTTGGGGCTCATACTGACATGTTTAATTCACTGAATTCTAACCTAAATTGAATTCAGTTGTATTCCAGCAAACTCCCTCCAGCTTTACACCTGAAAGCAGATGGAGGCAGATTGCATCAGGAGATCAGCCCTTTCAAATTACAATAGTTTATGACGCTCATCTGCATTTTAATCAGATATAAAGGATTTATTCCTGAAATATATCAAGAAAGCCTATTTTAACCACCTGGAAATGCATCAGAGAGTTTATAGCCAATCAAGTAAAATATGTTGCACATTTCCACTTTGTATATCTCTTTCTCTTGAGTATGTAATATTCTGCAGATATAGGTGTTAGTGACTTTATTAAGAGCTATATATAATCCTATCAAAACATGGAGCGGATGGTGATTTTGCACACAAAAGTCATTTTTATTAAGGATTTAACTCATGCTCAAAAAAGAGCAGAATTTGTGGTTGCATTGAATAATACCATTTGGTTTTGAATGCACTTGTCTGTAAGAGCAAGCCATAGAGTTTGCCACCTGCTGCAGGATTCTTCCTTTACTGGGAAATTCTGAATGGCTAAAATGTCATCAGGTCTTTAAAATCAAAGAACCCTAAAAGCACATGCCTATCTTCAAAAGATGGAGGCTGCTAATGCCTGAAATATGGTGCTTCTTTCTTTGTCATTACAACTATTAATGACAAAATTGAATTAATGACCTTCAATTAAGTACATCAGCAGTGCAGAATTAAAAATATCTGAGCTTTTTCAACTCACTATCCTAAAGATAAGATTTCTCATTTCAAAACTCCATAACAGTTTGACTCTAAACATTAATTTCCTTTTTCAAAAGGTTTTTTAAGCATAAAAAGGGAAAGAAAAGTGAACAATAAAAGTTCAAAATGCTATTTTAATTAGCTCACATATTGTTGAAACCAATAGGGAGGAGGGAAGGCGAATAAAATGATATTTTTTCTTAAACTGAAAAAAAAAATGTGTTTTGTGTTTTTCTTGTTTTTGTTTTTTTGGAGGGGGGAAGGCAAAGCAATTGGGGTTAAGTGACTTGCCCAAAGTCACAGACCTAGTATGGGTTAAATGTTTGAGGTTGGATTTGAACTCAGATCCTCCTGATTCAAAGTTTGGTGCTTTATTCACTGTGATACCTAGGTAGCCCTGAAAAATATGTTCTTATGCAAATTTATATTAGTGCCACATTCAAGATCTTTCCTGATTTCCCCCAGCTGTCATTCCATCATCACTGTATATTTATTTTGTTCAGACATTATATTTAATTATTTCTGAATATGTTGCTCCCTCCTACTAGAATGTATACTTCTTGGGGGCAAGGATTTGAGGTTTTAAAATGCTTGCTGTTGGAGTCATTCATAGAACCCAAAAAATAATGTCTATGACATTTAAAAGTTGTATATAAATTTGTATTTTAAAATGTAAATATTAATTTAATTATAGTGTATTTAAGATTTAGAGGTAGAAGAGACATTACAAATTATTAAGGCGAGGTCCGAGGTTTTAACCCCAGGGTATCCTGGAGGAACACCAGAACACCAGCAATTGTGGCGATTCCAGAATTATCAGCACAGATATGCCTAGGACAAAGTGAGAGGTTAGTGCCCTGTTGTAGCAGCAAGCACCCCAACATCCCCAGGGTAGCTGCCAATATAGGTTCTTAGATCTGCTTTTCAAAAGGAAAGCAACTCAAAATGGGTTAACAAGCTTACCTTAATCAAACAAACATACATTACCTAGTTCAGGGGAAAAAGGTCAGCACCCCGAACTTCAGAGTTACAGAACTTACAGATCAGACAGGCTTCCAAACTGTCCCAACGTTACATGCATCGATACCAAATCACAGTTACCAGAGAGGGAAGCATCAACATCTGGGTTTTCAAAGCCGGGGGCTCTCAACAACGGCTTTCCAGAGTCTCATCTGGTCAAATCACACAACACTTCTCAAAGTGAGCCCCAAAGCTAAGCCTCTCATCAGGGCTTATATAGCCTTCTCCTGGCTCAGAGAATGTAACAACCTTCTGGACCCACTGCCCAATCACAAAGTATCAAGGTGTGGGCTTTCCTGAAAAACAAGCCTCCCACCACAGGCTCCAGGTACACTTCAGCTAGGGGCAGGGAAGATCTTTAAATTTGCATTTCCATTACACCTATGGACTTTGGGACCAGTATTTGGGGAACACGTGGCTGCCTCCCCTGGGGGCGAAAAGCTGCTGAAGAAATAGCTGCACAGAAGCCATTTTGCAGTGTCAGTAGTGGCTCTAGCTCCTGGTCTGCGAACTGTAGGGAGATCCAGCAATCAGTCTGGGGGTTAATTGCTCTTGCTTTAAACTGCCTGGATCTGGATTGTGGTCTGGGGGAAGTTTGGGGTGGGTATCCAACTCACCAGAGTGGGTGGAGGCTTTACAGAGGCCACCCAACTGGCAGAAGTTGTAAAGACCCCACGTTTGGGCAGAAGCTCCCCTGTCTGGTGGCAGAGACCTACTGTGGCAACAAGCCCAAAAATCAAGTAATTAAGTGGCAATATGCCTAGGCAAATGAAACAAAATAAAGAGAAAAGTTCAACACTGGACTCCTATTTCAGGGGCAAAGAGGCTCAAAGCATGGAGGAGGACTGTGAGGTTAGAACTCCTGCACCAAAAGCCCCAAATGAAAATACAAGCTGGCTACAGGCCATAGAGGACCTTAAGAAGCAGATAAGGGAAGTGGGGGAAAATTTGGGAAGAGAAATGAAAAAGATGCAAGAAAAGTATGAAATGACAGTCAACAGCCTGACTGAGGAAAATAACACCTTAAAAAATAGACTAACTCAAATGGCAAGAGGCTCAGAAAGGCAATGAGGAGAAGAATGCCTTAAAAAGTCGAATTTGCCAGATGGAAAAAGAATCTCAAAAGCTCACTGAGGAGATTCATTCCTTCAGAGTTAGACTGGAGCAAATGGAAGCTAGTGACTTTATGAGAAATCAAGATACTATTAAACACATCCAAACAAATGAAATAATAGAAGGCAATGTGAAATATCTCATGGGAAAAACCACTGACCTGGAAAATAGATCCAGGAGAGACAATTTAAAAATTATTGGACTACCTGAAAGCCATGATCAAAGAAAGAACCTAGAAATCATCCTTAAAGAAATTCTCAAGGAAAATTGCCCTGATGTTTTAGACCCAGTGGGGGAAATAGAGGTTGAAAGAATCCACCGATCGCCTCCTGAAAATGATCCCAAAAAGAAAACTCCTAGGAATATTATAGCCAGGCTCCAGAACTCCCAGATCAAGGAGAAAATACTACAAGCAGCCAGGAAGAAACAATTTCAATATTGTGGAAACACAATCAGAATAGCCCAGGACCTGGCAGCTTCTACACTGAGGGATTGAAGAGCATGGAATATGATATTCCAGAGAGCAAAAGAGCTGGGATTGAAGCCAAGGGTCACCTACCCAGCAAAACTGAGTATCTTCTTTCAGGGGAAAATATGGTCATTCAGTGGAATAGAGGACTTTCAAGCATTCTTGATGAAAAAACCAGAGTTGAATAGAAAATTTGACATTCAGATACAAGAAGCAAGAGATGGTTGAGAAGGTAATCAAGGAAAAGAAATCAAAAGGAACTTATCAATGTTAGACTATTTACATTCCTACATGGAAAAACAATAACTGTGTTTGATGAAATCTTTCTCATTATGAAAATAATTGAAGAAGGGTACATGGCATATGTTCACAGGTACACATGGATAGAGGGCAAAGGTTGAATTTGATGGGAAGGGATGACTCTTTTTTTTTTTTTTTTGGAGGGCAATTGGGGTTGGGTGACTTGCCCACAGTTGAGCGGCTGGGTTTTAGTTTGTGTGTTGGGTGTCTGGGGCCAGATCTGAGCTCGGGTCCTTCTGGCTCCAGGGCCTGTGCCCTGCTTGCTGTGCCACCTAGCTGCCCCAAGGAAGGGATGATTCTTAAGGGGTGAAGTCAAGAGGTGAGAGAGGAAAGTGGCAAGAGGAGATGGAGAGAGACAGGGTAGGGTAAACTATCTCATGTAGAAGAGGCAAGGGGAAGTAGTTGCAGAGGAGGGGAAGAACAGGAAGGCAAAAAGGCAAAAGCATATTCTCAATGAAGTTGGCTCAAGGAGAGAATCACATACATACTAAATGGAATATCTTACCCTCACTCTCCTGAGTAGGGGAAAGGGGGATGAGAGGGGGGGATGATGGAGGGGAGGGCATTCTGGGGAGAGGGGAGGTTAGAAGTACCCACTATCAAAGAGGGACAGGATCAAAGTAGGGAATGGACCAGGTGGGAGGTGAGACAGGTGGGAGGGAAATATAAGCAGTCTTTTACAATATATCTACTAAGGTAATGTTTTGCATAGATATACATGTACAACACATACTGAATTGCTTATCTTCTCAGAGGGAGTGGGTGACAAGGGAGAAAGGGAATGGATCTGAAAATAGAAGTTTTAAAATTAAATGTTTCATAAGATGTCCAGGCAGTGGGGCTCAGAGATTCACCTTGCCCTAATGGCAAAATTGAAGGGGGTATGGGAGAAGATATGGGAGAGAGCAGATTGGATGAGGGGATATCTAGTGGGACTGCTATTCTTGGGTGGTGGGTAGGGAAAAAATGGGGGGAAAATGTAACTCACAATCTGGTGAAAATGAATGATGTAAACCAGAAGTTAATAAAGCATTTGTTTAAATAAAAAAAAGAAAAGAAAAAAAAAGAAATTATTAAGGCTAAGCTTCCTATTTTTAGATGAAGAATTTGAAGCCTAGAGCTATTTAAAGATTTTTTAAAGGATATACAGGCATTAAGTAGAAAAGACTATTGGGTCCAAGATTTCTGACTCTAAACCCAAAACTTTTCCACTGGAAACCAGATTTGCGATGTGCTTTAGTAGGCTCTCATACATATATAAGGTATATAGAGTTTGAGATTTGTCTTTCTGTCTCCAACATAGGAAAGTCCCTGGTGCACAGATGGTGCTTAATATATGTTTATTCTTTTAAAAAATTATTTATTTATTTTTTGCTTTTTGGAGGTCAATTGGGGTTAAGAGACTTGTCCAAGTTTTTGTTTTTATGTTAAGTATCTGCGGCCGGATTTGAACTCAGTTCCTCCTGACTCCAGGGCTGGTGCTGTATTCAGTGCTCCACCTAGACACCCCAATATATACTTATTCTTGACTGGTTGATGGTACTGTTGAAACAAGTACACACATAGCTGAAATCAGAGAGCTTTCAAAGATTTCACAAAATTCAACAATTTATCATCTAAATAAAAGTTCAAAGAAATAAGTTTCAGATTAATGGTCTCCTTGGGTCTATTTAGAAAATATTCCAATCAGAATTCCAGCTCTACAACATTAATAATTGAACAATGTCACAACCAGTGACTGGGAAAAATGTATATGGAATATTTATGAATACTGGATAATCTTTTTTTAAACAAATGCTTTATTACCTTCTGTTTTACATCATTCATTTCTGCCAGATTTTGAGTTACACTCATTCCCCCCAGCCCCGTTTTTCCCCTACCCACCCTCCCAGAATAGCAGTCCTGCAAGATACCGCTTCCTCTAATCTGCTCTCTCCCATACCTTCTCCCATACCCCCTTCGACTTTTCCATTGGAGGAAGGTGAATCTTTGTGTCCCAATGCCTGCGCATCTTATCTCCCAATTACAAGCAAAAGAGTATTAATAATACTATTTATATATATTTGAAACATTTAATGTTAAGACCTCGAATTTCAGATCCATTTCGTTCCTCCCTTGTCACCCATTCCCTCTGGGGAGATAAGTAATTCAGTATATGTTGTACATTTCTAGAGATGCAAAATATTATCATAGTAGATATATTGTACAAGGCTGCTTATAATTCCCTCCCACTCATCCCACCCCCACCTGGTCCATTCCCTACATGATCCTGTCCCTCTTCTATAGTGGGTACTTCCAACCTCCCCTCACCCCAAGGATGCCCTCCCATCCATCATCCCTCCTCTCATCCCCCTTCCCACTATTCTGCTGCAGGTTGAGATATCCCATTTAGTATGTATGTCATTTTCTCCCTGAACCAAATTCAATGTGAATGTGGTTTTGCCTTTTTAGCCTTCCTATTCTCCCCCTCCCTTGCAACCACTTCCCCTTGCTTCTTCTACATGAGATAGTTTACACTACCCTGTCTCTCCCCATCTCCTCTTGCCACTTTCCTCTCTCACCTCATAATTTCATCCCTTGAGTATTCTCCCTTCCCAACAAATTCAACCTATGCCCTCTATTCATATATAACTGTAACCATATACACACACATTCACATATGTATTCATATAACCACACACCCTTCTTCCATTATTTTCATAGTGAGAAAGATATCATCAGTCACAGTTATTGCTTTTCCATATAGAAATTTAAATAGTTCAACTTTGATAAGTTCCTTTTGATTTCTTTTCCCTGATTACCTTCTCAGGCATCTCTTGCTTCTTGTGTCTGGAAGTCAAATTTTCTATTCAATTCTGGTTTTTTCCTCAAGAATGCTTGAAAGTCCTCTATTCCACTGAATGACCATATTTTCCCCTGAAACAAAATACTCAGTTTTGCTGGGTAGGTGACCCTTGGGTTCATTCCCAGCTCTTTTGCCCTCTGGAATATCATATTCCATGCCCTTCGATCCCTCAGTGTAGAAGCTGCCAGGTCCTGTGCTATTCTGATTGTGTTTCCACAATATTGAAATTGTTTCTTCCTGGCTGCTTGTAGTATTTTCTCCTTGATCTGGGGATTCTGGAACCTGGCTATAATATTCCTGGGAATTTTCTTTTTGGGATCTTTTTCAGGAGGTGATCTGTGGATTCTTTCAACCTCTATTTTGCCCTCTGGATCTAAAACATCAGGGCAATTTTCCTTGAGAATTTCTTGAAGGGTGATTTCTAGGTTCTTTCTTTGATCATGGCTTTCAGGTAGTCCAATAATTTTTAAATTGTCTCTCCTGGATCTATTTTCCAGGTCAGTGGATTTTCCCATGAGATATTTCACATTGCCTTCTAATCTTTCATTTGTTTGCATCTGCTTAACAGCATCTTGATTTCTCATAAAGTCATTAGCTTCCATTTGCTCCAGTCTAACTCTGAAGGAATGAATCTCCTCAGTGCGCTTTTCAGATTCTTTTTCCATCTGGCAAATTCAGCTTTTTAAGGCATTCTTCTCCTCATTGCCCTTTTGGGCCTCCTTTGCCACTTGAGTTAGTCTATTTTTTAAGGTGTTGTTTTACTCAGTCAGGCTGTTGACCCCCCATTTCATACTTTTCCTGCATCCTTCTCATTTCTCTTTCCAATTTTCCCTCCACTTGTCTTATTTGATTTTTAAAGTCCTTCTTAAGGTCCTCTATGGCCTGCAACCCACTCATGTTTTCCCCTGGGGCTTTTGGAGCAGGACTTCTGACCTCACAGTCCTTTTCCCGCTATATGCCCCCAAAATAGGTGTCTAGGGTTTCATTTTTCTGTTTCCTTTGCCTTGTCATGTTGCAACTTAATTACTTGACTTTTGGGCTTGTTGCCACAGTATGTCTTCGCAGACAGATAGGGGAATTTTCGTCCTGAACATGTGGGAGGGCAACTTCCGTTTCTGGCAAGCTGTAAACCCACCCAAGACTTCCACCCCAGATCACAATCCAGTTCCAGGGAGGTTAAAGCAAGAGCGATTACCCCCCAAGACTGCTCGCTGGATCTCCCTACAGTTCACAAGCCAGGAGCTGGAGCTGCCTCTGAAAACTACAAAATGGAGTGTCTCCTCAGTGGCTTCTAGCCCCCAGGGGAGGAAGCCGACGCATTCCCCAAATACTGGTCCCAAAGTCCATAAGGCACTAACCTCTTACTTTGTCCTAGGCATGTTTATGTTGATAATTCTGGAGTCGCCACAGCTGCTGGTGTTCTGAGGTCTCTCCAGGCGGCTGCTGGCCCTGCCACCCTGGGGCTAAAACCTCAGCTCACAGGGACCTGGGCTCGGCTCAGCTCCCTGTGCTCTGCCCACTGCTCGCTGCCAGCTCCCAGAGCACTGAGCTGGTCCTTACTGTAGGGCTGCTGGGCTGTCCTCAGCAGGAGGTTAGCTTCTCTCTGTCGTTCTCTGGGTGCTGCGGCTCCAGAAGTTGTTCAGAGACCCCTTTTACATAGTTTGGGGGGAATCTGGGGGCAGAGTGGCTTGGATGAGCTGTTTCTACTCTGCCATCTTGACTCCCAGCTGGATAATCTTTAATATCAATTTTACAAGACATTTAAAAAGGCAAAATACTCAAATATATTTAATATGAATACGCCATGTAACCCTCTCCTACATGGTAAATATTAGTACATTGGCTTCTGTGACTTTCCCATGTCTGGGACTTTCTTCTCAGACATTTTCCCCCAGTTTCTTACATTTTTACTAGTTATGCTTGTCTAGCCCAAAAGACTTAGATGGTTCCCAAAAGGGTCCAATACTAAGGCAAATCTATTTAGCAGGAGAAATTTGGTTTCAATGTCAACTGAGGACCACCGTTTCAGAAGTTGATGGACCCTTGGTTGGTGAGCATAACTTCTTAATTTTTCAGATGAAGAAACTGAGATTCAGGAAAAGATTAAATGACTTTCCCAGGGTCATATAACTAGTAAGTATCTATAGCAGGAGCATTAGAATTGATGTCTTACTCTTAAGTGAAGCACTCTATCCACTAAGGTATGCCATTCTACCTCTCTTTCCCTGTCCCAAGTTTAGTGACTGTCTTTTAACTACCTAGAGACTCAACCTTTGGTAACCCCCCCCCCACCATGCCCTTTCTGGATAATGCTTTATCATACAAAATTAATGATCTACTTTTCATTCTATTCAAAATCCCCATTGCCTCCAAGCATCAGAAGAGAGAAAGCATCTGATTAAAGTAACTCAGATGGAAGATGGAATCAAGGGCAGGTAACAGAGGATGAATATAGAAAAGCCACATATTCTCTAAGTAGCAATAAAGTTCAGTGTAAACTGAAGCTGAAAGTGAATACTAAGTACAACCAAAATATGGCAGTATAACTACTTTAATATCAAAAAGGAAACTTGAAAGAGGGATAGTACTGGGACTGAGAGTGGAAAGAATGGTGATAATATGCAAGTGATATAGCAGAACTATTCATGTCTTACAGTTTTTTTCTCTACCAAGGAGAATGATTTTAACAGTAGGAAGGATAGAATTAAAGTAGTTAATAAGAATTAAAACCAAAAGGTGGAGTGGATCAACAAGCAGCACCCATTATAACCAGTGTCTAAAGACATACTTCTTAAGGATTGAAATGATTAGTGACTTTCATTCCTTCAAGAAAAATGTTGCACAGAGGAGGGAAGGTACTATAGGACTGAAGATGAGGAAATCATCCTAATTTTCAAAATATGGAGGAGACTGGAATAATGGCAAACAAAGACGTACTTAGAACCTTGTTTCAGCTATTTAATTATTTAGCACCTTGTTTCAATTCAAGTTTCTTTTGAGCCTTACCCTTGATTATATCAAGTCTTTGTTGAAAAACACAACTTGGGGTGAACCCTACAGAGGAAGGAACTTGCAGATGCAACAGGAAGGGGTGGAAGAAGGAGGAGCTAATGATTATATATAAGAAGAAGCCCAAGTTGGGAAGGAGCAGAACTGAGAAGAGAACACTTTTGGTGGCAGAGTTGAGGAGAAAACTTGTGGTACCCTGGCAATGTTTTTCTGTTCTGTCTGTGTTGATTTGTGTTTGTGATACTTTCTTCAGAAGCCATGGGACCTTACTGGAAGCCCTGAAAGAGGTTTTTCTTGTTGCCTGCTTATAGAAGTCTTGGAAGAGGGTTTTGAAGGCTCTGAGCCGATACTGACAATTTGTGTTGAGTTCTCAGACTTTGTTTATAGGTCTATGTTGATTTCACAGAAAGTAAATTGATGATGGTGCCAGCAATGCATATGAATGTTGTTCTGTCTCTGTTAAGCTTTATCTTCCCAGAAACAGAAACTGTGAAGGACTTGAGGTAGACTGGACACTGTGAGCTTCAACATGGAATGGGAACTGGATGAGAGACTGGATGAGAACTGGATGAAGAGCTGGATGAAGAGCTGAGAGCTGCCTACATTTGAATCCAGGTGATAGTTGGGTAGATTCAGGGAGGAGCTGGGATCATGGAAGAGGAACCATGGAATCTGAGTCAGCATTGAGTCAAGATGAAAAGACCTCTTCTTGAGTACTTAATGTTAACTGAAAAGATCATGATTTACTGTGACCTAGGAGTGGAGAACTTTGACCTTTGTACTTTGTGTCCCTTAAGGAGGCTTTCTCCTTAAGGATGATTGAGTTAAGGGCTTACTGAAAGATTTCTTTTGTTTAAAACTATGTGGCCACTTTAGTGATAACTTGTTACGTTACAACATTGTGAATGTTTTGCTTTAATTTACTGCTGAATAAATAGAGAACTCACTATACTATTTAATCAGAATCTTAAAGCTGTTCACAGCAGTACTCCTTTGGAATATTGCTCGTGCTTGGCTTTACAACTGACAACTCTAAAGTAAAGGAATTAACTCTGATTTCTCTCAGAGGTTCATAACAATATTATAGGGTTGGCTTTTGGACATTAAGAAGGGAAAAGATACACTTCAAAAGACATCACAATTTAATAAAAACAGTTTACAAAAAATAATTTTAATGGGATTGCTACATAAGTAAATCAGAGAAAGATTCAAATCTCACCAAAGTACTGTATAAAAATCTATTGTACTGTCAGAGAATCATAGATTTAGAAGTAGATAAGGACCTCAGATAATATCAAGTCCTACCACCCTCGTTTTTTAAAATTGAAAATGGAGCCTTTAAAAGGTTAAGTGACTTGACTGGGATTATATAGCTAGTAAGTAGCCTTACTTTCTAGCAATCAGTGGGTAGGATTTGAGTTGAGGTCTTCCTGATTACAAGGTCAACAAACAATCCAATATTACAGACTGCTTTTCTGTCCTTGTAGTCATGATAAAGATAATATTATGTGGATTCTGGAATGAATGAATGCATGGTCAGATCTAAAAAGATAGTCATTAATGTTTATTATCAAGACAAGGGGAAATCTATTAGAGGGGACCAAAAATCTGCTCTTTGACATTTTTCTCAATGGTTTGGGTGCCAAATATATTAAATTGATAGATGGCATGATGTTGGGATATATAGTTAAGTCATCTGATGACACTTAGGATTTGAAGACATCTTGTCATAGGTGGCATGGCAGCAGAAATGAAGCTGACTACAGAATCAGAGAACATGCATGTAAATCCTAGCTCTGCTCCTAAAAGTATGATATTGGAGCATCTTTCAGGAGGTCACTGGTGGATTCTATTTCCATTTTACTTTCTGGTTTTAGTATATATCTGTGAAGTTTTCTTTTAAGATTTTTGGAAATAGGATGACTAGACTCCAAAAGTCCTCCTATCTAGGACAAAATCTGACTAATCTGCAAGTTCTTCACATGGGATTGCATCCGAGCAAGAGTAAAATGCTGCTGGACTCAATTACTGTTAGCCAGCTGCACATCTCAACTGGTTCAGAATGACAGTACTGAAAGCTTCTATTGGTTTAGCGTTATTGGCCTGGTTATTTCTCTGTAGGCTGGTATAAAAGTTGGAACTTAGATTCATGTTTTGCTGCTAAGGTCTAGGAAAGATTGGTGCAACTTGTTTCTAAACTTCCTCCTTTCATGAGGAGGCCCAGGACCTTCTTACCAGGGAACAGTATCTCCTGGCACAGTTCACCTTCTCTCAATCTGTCATTTATATCTGAACAGTAATAGTATTAAATGACAAATCTCCCACTTTGTTTATGTACTCATCAAAGTGCCCTGGCATGAGTCTTATTGCGACCTGTATGGGCCTAGAAACTATACTTTAGCTAGTATATTGTTTCTCACTGGACTCTGGTGTGCTCCAGTTTTGATATAACATGAACCTTGTCAGACTGAGGCCCTCCTGTACATAGATCTCTCTAATTATCTCTCTATGATGACTGGTGGACAAAGGAATCAGTGTGACTTTTCTTTTCTTGTTATTCTACTTTAGCAATTGATTCAGTGCATTTTCTAGGTCATATGGATAACTTTTGTGGAGGGGAGCTCTGCAGTGCTGCTCCCTACATTCACTTTCATCTTGGCTCTTTGTAATGCTTTAATATTTACAAAATACCATGTGCACATTCATGAATTTGATCCCCATAAAAACCTTGTGGGGGTTGGTGATATTTTTTTTCCTTATTTTATGGATGAGGAACCTAAGGCTCTAAGATATTGTAACTTCCCTTGGGTCCAGGTAAAAAAGGTAATACAGTTTTTTTTTTTCTTACTGTCAAGTCTTTCTGTCTCTAAGTTCTATGTATTACACTTTTGTAGCAGCAAGCACCCCAGCATCCCCAGGGTGGCTGCCAACACAGGTTCTTAGATCTGCTTTTCTAAAGGAAAACAACTCAAAATCAGTCAACAAGCTTACTTTAATCAATCAAACATATATTACCTAGTTCAGGGGAAAAAGGTCAGCACCCTGAACTTCAGAGTATACAGACAGAAGTTTCAAAACAGAGAAACAGACTGATCAAACAGACAGGCTTCCAAACTGTCCAACCATTATCAATACCAAAATCACAGTTACAACATCAACATCTGGGTTTTCAAAGCCGGGGGACTCTCAACAGCTGCCCAGAGTCTCATCTGGTCAAATCACACAACACTTCTCAAAGTGAGCCCCAAAGCAAAGCCTCCCATCAGGGTTCATATAGCTTTCTCCTGGCTCAGAGAATGTAACAACCTTCTTGACCCACCTCCCAATCACAAAGTATCAAGGTGTGGGCTTTCCTGAAAAACAAGCCTCCCACAACAGGCTCCAGGTGCACTTAATCTAGGGGCAGGGAAGATCTTTAAATTGGCATTTCCATTACAACTATCACACAGTTCAAAAAAGTAGTTACTTTTCTTGATTGTTTATGTATCCCTTATGGCAGCTGTATATGGTATACAGATAGACATTCACTAGAGTTAAATTTTTAGTTCCCTGATACTATGAAGGGATCAGTTAAACTTTTTTAGAAATAAGTTTTTATGATAAATGATATTTTCTGTTTCTTACATCATCATAATTATCTCATGATTCTCTCTCCTTCCCCCACCCAGAGAAACATCCCAAATCCCAAATGGTATATTTTTAGAGAACTAAAATATGTCAGCACATCTAGGTCAATTAAACTTAATACTCTTTGCCTATTTTCAACTATTCTCTAGCTTCCTCCCATACAAAATGTGTGATATTCTCATATATTAGGGGGGGAAGTGATGCATTTTATGAATGTTTGTTGTAAATGATCTATGTATTCCCACCTTTAAAAGTTGATAAAGTAAACATCAATGTGTAAATGGAAAATTCTATCTCCTCTTCAATTGATCAAGCAGAGTAAATTGAGTATTGAGTAATTTTCTTACAATCTTATAACAGTATAAAGATAACCCATTGCTTTTTTTAAATAATCAAAGAACTGTTAGTGATTGAATGAAAGGTTGATGATGTCACTTTGGAACATCTTGTGATCAAATATAGAGAAGATCAAGTCAAATCTCTTTGGGTTATTTGTAAAAGTAGCATTTAGTCCTGGGGCCGTCTAGGTTCTCAAGTGAGGCCCTTTAACTGAGTTTGGATTCAGCCAAAGGTCTACCACACTTGAAAACCTAGAAGGCCACATGTGGTCTCAAGGCTGAAGATTTCCCACACCTAATTTAGTCCAATAGTGAGATGAGAAAAGTGGTGGGTGAATCTAATGGTGGAGTACTATAATCTCAGGACCTGAGGATTAAAGTCTTTGATGGGGAGTCACTCTCAGAGGGGAAGAGAGAAGGTATCTAAGCTATTATCTAATCAGACAGGTTGATTCAATAAGAGACAACACAGACTGACCAGAGCAGAGAGATACATACTGAAGTCATACCAAAGGTCTCCCTAGAAAATAGAAACTACTCTTTTGTTATGGCACCTCCTATCTGTAAGGTGACAAGCTTTAGAACTGAAGTCCTCACGGGGTTAAAGGTGGAAAGTGCATGCACTTATCTCCCCTGATCATGAGACTTTAAACTCCTGACCACAGTATGTCTCCACTGTGTTGATTATTTCAAAAATTTAGGTAACCAAGTATCCATAGACATCACTGACCAGGCTACAACCTTGGACGCTCTGAAAATATGGAGGTTTCATCCTCTCAGGCCAGTTGGTTTACAAGAACAAGTAGCAGGATCCCCAGAACAGCAGGTGCTGATGATGGCAGTTTATGAGCTGAAAGGGATATGAAGGAAAACAAGACACACCATAGAAATAGCTTTAGGCACCACGGCCCTTCAGGGCATAGAGAAGTACAGGCTGTAGACTCCAAAAAGTCATTGATCCTCAGAGCCTAGTGGAAAACTCCTCTTATGGGAAAATTCATGAAGCCTCCATAAGGGAGAAGAGTTCTACCAATAATCAGTAGCTATGAATTAGTACTTTTGCTTCATGTCTTCCTTACAAGTGTACCTTACTAGCATCATACTCTAAGTTTGAGCCCACTCTCCCTAGGGACCTCATATGTGCAAGGTGAGAATACAACTAGGATTTAGGGAACATGATGGTAAGGTTGTTTTTGTTAAATCTTGCACCATCTACTCCTTAAGGCTCAGTAAACAGGAAATGGGGGTGTGGCAAGGACATTGTGTATTTCCTCAGAATAATGAATTCCCAGGTGAGGAAATGTTCTCGACCAATAAAGGGTGGTAATTTGTATATAACTCCTAATCTGAAAGAGTTGCCTAGAGTACTAAGAAGTTAGTACTGAGAAGTTAGAAGTGAATATTGAGGGGTGACTAGGTGGCACAGTGAGTAGAGCTCTGGCCCTGGAGTCAGAAGGACCTGAGTTCAGATCTGGCCTCAGACACTTAACACACAGAAAAACCTAGCTGTGTGACCTTGGGCAAATTACTTAACCCCAACTGCCCTCTAAAAAAGAGAAGAAAAAAAAGTGAGTATTGAGATTTTCCAGGAGCACAAAGCCAGTATGTGTCAAAGATGGGACTTGTTTATAGATTTTTCTGGGTTTGAAGCCAAATGTCTATTCATTCCATGTTGCTTTTTAAATTCCATCTCTTTATAGTGAATTAAGTCTGTTTGGCTGATTGTCAATAGGGACACATAGATGAGAAAATTTAGGCCACACTACTAAAAACTTTGCCCCTTGGTGATTATTTCTAAGTTCCTGAGCATTTTTGCTCAGCCATTTTTTGGGATACCCAGCCTACCAATGCAAGGGAGAATAGGCACTGGAGAAAGCCAGAGGTACTAGTATAGACACATTATTTCATTTTCTCATTTAAATAACATGGCATTGATTTTTTTTTTCTAAATGAAAACACAAATAGCAATTTCATCAGATAGATTTTTGATAGTCTTTTGGAGGAACGAGCAGAAACAAAAATAAACAGGAAGATATCTACTTAGTTTGTGGTTGGGTAAGTACATCATCTCTATTTTTTTATGCTACAAATAAAAAATTTCAGTACTCCACACAAATCTGCAAAAGTGACTTGCTATCAAGGAGAGAATTGCATTATGTCTTTTTAGAACAGATCAAATCAAAGCAGTTACAAAATTTGTAAAGAACTTAAGATACTCAGGAAATTTCTACCAGCAATTATTCCAGTACAATTCAAGAGCACCAGCATGTATTCCATAAATAATGAGCATAGAGATTGCTTGTATATGATGTGTGAAAATGATTTCCTTTAAGAATGCTTTTTCAGGGGTGGCTAGGTGGCGCAGTGAGTAGAGCGTCAGCCCTGGAGCCAGAAGGACCTGAGTTCGGATCCGACCTCAGACACTTAACACACACACAGACAAAAACCTAGCTGTGTGACCTTGGGCAAGTTACTTCACCCCAATTGCCCTCCAAAAAGCAAAAAAAAAAAAAAAAAGAATGCCTTTTCACTAGTACACTAGCTATAATGAAATCCCTATTTCTTTTGCCTTTTAGAAGTGAGGAGAAGAAGAAGGAGGTGGATGACATAAACCTCTAGACCCATAATTTCGTTATTTTAGAAAAAATTCTTCCAATTCAGATCAACACCTGTTTTGCAACATACAGTTTTACAGAATTCTCTTTATAATATATAACAATTTTTTATAATTACAATTAAAATATGATTGCAGAATGTCTTATATAATTATATACACATATATGCTTATACACATAGAAGCTCATGTGTAAAAATGTATGTGTAAATATGTGTATGAAGACACATATACAAACATAGATATATATGTATACAATGCATATGTATTTGTGTAGTGGCAAGTACCCCAACATCCCCAGGGTGGCTGCCAATACAGGTTCTTAGATCTGCTTTTCTAAAGGAAAGCAACTCAAAATGGATTAACAAGCTTAATATAATCAACCAAACATAGATCATTTACCTAGTTCGGGGGAAAAAGGTCAGCAGAACTTACAAGACAGAGAAACAAACAGATCAAGCAGACAGGCTTCCAAACTGTCCAACCATTTCCTCAATACTGAATCACAGTTACCAGAGAGGGAAGCATCAACATCTGGGTTTTCAAAGCCAGGGGGCTCTCAACAGCTGCCCATAGTCTCATCTGGTCAAATCACACAACACTTCTCAAAGTGAGCCAAAAAGCAAAGCCTCACATCAGGGATTATATAGTCTTCTCCAGGTTCACAGAATGTAACAACCCTCTTAACCCATTGCCCAATCACACAGCATAGCATCTAGGTGTGATCATTCGTGAAAATCAAGCCTCCTGTCACAGGCTTCACGTGACCACATTCAGCCTATTAGGGGGCAGAGTAGATTTTCAATTCAAGGATAGTTCTCAGTCTCTTAAGCCTATCAAAGGCCCTAGGGGCAGGGAAGTTCTTTAAATTTGCATTTCCATTAAAATGTACATCTTACTATGCACATATCCATGTATGTGAATATACACATAGGACTTTGTATATGTATTATTATCCTGTGCTGGTTAATATCTTTATCAATGACTGAGATAAAAACATAGATGTTGCAATCATGAAAAGTGAAGATGACAGAACTGAGGGGATGATTAACATGATGGATTAAAGAGGCAGGGCCCAACAATACATACACACACACACACACACACACACACACACACACACACACACACACACATATATATTGACAGGCTGGAATTTCAACTGAATCTAATAAGAGAGAATCCATTAGGAGTAAGTATAATGTGGGATACTTTGGTTTAGAAAATGACCTTTAGGAGTACAGAATGCAAGAGATGTGGTGAGTCAGTAGTTTGTCTGAAGAAATCTAGAGGTTTCAGTTAATGTCCTATAATTCATTACAAGTTAACAGTATGAGCTAGGAGCCTACAACTAAACAAAACAAGCAAACCAGGTTAATGTGCTCTTGGAATGCTTCAAGAGATGTGGAGTTTCCTGGAATAAGGAGATAATAGTCCCCCTGTTCTCTTCCCTGGCCAGATCACACACTGATTTTTTATTAAACAAATGCTTTATTAACTTCTGGTTTACATCATTCATTTCTGCCAGATTTTGAGTTACAATTTTTTCCCTATTTCTCCCCCATCCAACATCCCAGAAGAGCAGTCCCACAGGATATCCCCTCATCCAATCTGCTATCTCCCATATCTCCACCTATATCCCTTTCAACTTTTCCAGTAGGGAAAGGTGAATCTCTGTGCCCCAATGCCTGAATATCTTATTTCCCAATTATATGTCAAATAGTATTAATAATAGTATTTATATGTTTTTAAAACATTTGATTTTAAAACTTTAATTTCCAGATTCATTCCCTTCCTTCCTCATCACCAACCCTTACTGGGAAGTCAAGCAATTCAGTATGTGTTGTATATGTGTAGCTATGCATAACACCACCATAGCAGATAACTTCTAAAAGGCTGACTATCCCAACTCACACTTGGTCTATTCCCTACTTTGGTCCTGTCCCTTTTCAAAAGTGGTTGCTTCCAACTTACCGCCTCCCCTTCCCTCCCATTTTCCCTTCCATCATCCCCCCTCTCATCACCTTCCCCCCAGTCTCCTGTAGTGTGAGATATACTATTTAGTATGTATGTCATTCTCTCCCTGAGCCAAATTCAATGAGAACAAAGTTTTGCCTTTTTGCCTTCCTGTTCTTCCCCTCCCTTGTAACCATTTTCCTTTGCCTCTTCTATATGAAATAGTCCACCCCATACTGTCTCTCCCCATCTCCTCTTGTTAAACCCCTCTCTCACCTCTTGATTTCACCTTTTAAGTAGGATCCCTTCCTTTTAAATTCGACCTGTGCCCTCTAACTATGTACACCTGTACACATATATACACACATTCACATATGTATTCATATGCCCATATACCCTTCTTCAACTATTTTCATACTGAGAAAGGTTTCATCAGTTAAAGTTATCATTTTTCCATGTAGAAATGTAAATAGTTCAACTTTGTTAAATTCCTTTTGACTTCTTTTCCCTGTTTACCTTCTCAGGCATCTCTTGCTTCTTGTATCTGAATGCCAAATTTTCTATTCAACTCTGGTTTTTTCATCAAGAATGCTTGAAAGTCCTCTATTCCACTGAATGACCATATTTTCCCCTGAAACAAAAAACTCAGTTTTGCTGGGTAAGTGACCCTTGGCTTCAATCCCAGCTCTTTTGACCTCTGGAATATCATATTCCATGCCCTTCAATACCTCAGTGTAGAAGCTGCCAGGTCTTTTGTTATTCTGATTGTGTTTCCACAATATTGAAGTTGTTTCTTCCTAGCTGCTTGTAGTATTTTCTCCTTGATCTGGGGATTCTGGAACCTGGCTATAATATTTCTGGGAGTTTTCTTTTTGGGATCTTTTTCAGGAGGTGATTGGTGGATTCTTTCAACTTCTATTTCCCCCTCTGGGTCTAAAACATCAGGGCAATTTTCCTTGAGAATTGCTTGAAGGATGATTTCTAGGTTCTTTCTTTGATCATGCTTTTAGGTAGTCCAATAATTTTTAAATCATCTCTCCTGGATCTATTTTCCAGGTCAGTGGTTTTTCCCATGAGATATTTCACATTGCCTTCTATTCTTTCATTTGTTTGGATCTGCTTAACAGCATCTTGATTTCTCATAAAGTCACTACCTTCCATTTGCTCCAGTCTAATTCTGAAGAAATGATTCTCCTCAGTGAGCTTTTGAGATTCTTTTGCCATCTGGCAAATTCAGCTTCACCTCATTGCCTTTTTAAGCCTCTTTTGCCATTTGAGTTAGTCTATTTTTTAAGGTGTTATTTCTAAAACCTCAGACTCAGGCCAGCCTGGTGTCAGTTCCCTGAGCATTGTGGTGCCTGCTCCTTGCTGGGCTGCAGGGCTGTCCTCAGTGGGAAGAAAGGAGTGGAGTTAGAAAAGAGAGGAGAGAGAAAGGGAGAAGGAGAAGAAAAGGAGGATTAATAGTGAGAAGGAAGGGAGGAGAGAGAGAGAGAGAGAGAGAGAGAGATTTGCTATGTTCTTTACATTGAATCTTCCACAGATGTTATTGTCTTTACATGAGAGCTGGTGGCATCAAAGATAGATACATCCATCTGCAAAGAGCTGATGGTTCTTTTGTGTAGTGGACAAATATTCAGGAGTATTTGGATTCACTAAGACTCTAGTATTGTTGATTCATTTCATAGAAGTTGATAAACAAATGCCTGTCGAGGTGCAAAGAGTTTCTATCTTTACCTGCAATTCCTACTCATCACCCTCAAGTCTTCAAAGTCGTAACGTTTCACAAGTACCCACTAATGGATTGCACTCATAGAGAATGCTGGATTGATATCTGTTCAAATGTTGTATTAGTTAATGTAAGGAAAAGTGTTTTCCAAGGCTTTAAAAAGTCCCATGGAAAGGTAAGATGATTGACAACTTTTGATTGCTTGGAAAGCGGAAGCAGCACCCATTTTGTGATAATCAACCTTGATTGTATCTAAAACAGATAGGAGGAGGAGTAGAGTGAACAGGAGGGGCACAGTGAATGAACACAAGGCATTCTGAATCTCTATGTACTATAAGGCTCACAATATCATAAGCATCAAAAGATAAATCATTTCCTTCTCTTTGGGAAGTGGGACATAATAAGGCATATCCCCATAACACTTCATTACCCTCTAGTTTTTCAAAGGATGGGGGCTCATAAAGACTTCTCCCCAAACTCTAACCAGAACAACATGTTATAGAAAAGTGGGCAGTGTTGGGCTACGTGACTGGATTGAAATTGCACCTCACCATTTGAATTTACAAAATAGGTCCTAATTTCATGAAAGTGGTCATACAACTTGGAAGGCAGAGGGCACAGGCTTGCTTCTGACTCTTGGGCAGTGCTGAGGACCAGACTCTTAGAGCAGGGGTGGGGAACCTTCGCGTTTGAGGCCACATGTGGCCCTCTAAGTCTTCAAGTGAAGCCCTTTGACTCAATCCAAACTTTACGAAATTTGCTCTATAGCTTCTGACAATTCTTTAAAAAATTATTAAGTACTGCCTATGTACAAGGTCCTATGTTAGAGATGGGAAATATAAAGGTTAAAAAAATGAAGTAGCTCTTCAATTCAAGTTTACATTATATTAGGAGAAGGAAAACCTACAGATGTGTGGGTATATGTATATATGTATACACGTATACATTTTAAGTGTATATATGCATACATACAAAATAAACATATAACTATAAGATAATTGAGGTAATTAATGAGTATCTAATATAGAATTATATTTAAAACAGATTTGACTTATGACAGTTACAGCCTAGGAACTAACATACATCACAGAAGTTAAAATTTAAAAACAATTCAAATAATTAGACATTAAAAGCATGGCATTAAAACGGAAGGTAATTTTTGTTGAACACATTCATTCAACTGAACTGAACTAGAAATGGAGTCCAACATAAAAGGAAGACACTCAAAGGCCTTCTGTTCCCCATTTTTTTTTCTTGAGAGGCAGAATAGTAGCATAGACACATGTTTTCCTCCTTCTATCTGTATCCCTGTCAGGTTAGACTACATCATTTTCTCTCCTCTGCCAGATCAGGCAAAACAAATCAGGTTCTTCTCAACATTTCCACCTCTTTTTCTTTTCCCATTCTTTTTTTCAACTCACTGTTTAGAATTTGGATATGGTAGGGCACAAGGCCTTGTATAAAAGGAAGCCTTAAGAAAGTCAACCATAGTTCAAGTGTATCCAATTCACAGGAGTAACTATTCATTTATAGTTTGTTTTATTACTTTAAATAAATATTCTTTATTTATTTATAAATATTCTATGAAATATTTTACATTTATTTTTAGTTTATTGAAATATTCTGTTTTTTTACATCATCATAGTTATCCTTCTTACAGAAATATATCCCATATAACAGTGTGTGTGTGTGTGTGTGTGTGTGTGTGTGTGTGTGTGTGTGTGTGTGTGTGTAAAATATATGCTATATGTAACACCTGTGGACCTCCCTCCCCCACAAATGGGTGAGTTTGGGGGGGTATAATAGACACATTTTAAATAATATTTTAAATGTTTGTGTTGAAATAGAAATCGCCTTCAAATTCCATGTACCTATAAGTCTCCATTAAGTATCTTGTATCCAGGTAAAATTATGTACTTTATTTTCCCCCTATCACGTTATCCTACCTACCACTAACTGCAGAGCTCCAGGGACTTTCTGTCTGGAAAGGGAATTCCATCTTTAAGTAGTTTCCTAAGAGGTGGAGGCCTTTTTTTCACTAATTTGGCAGAAAGAAATTATAAGCTTGGAGAAGTCTTCTTGTCCTAATTAGGAAAATATATGAGGCCATGTAAGCAGCTAAGATTTGAAGTCTCCCCACCAATTAATGAGCACAATTATGCTTGATTTCAAGGGAAACCAGAGATTTTAAGGGAATGCCTATCAATTATGATAAAACCATATATGACACACTTGAAAACACACCCCAGAGCTTTGAAGCTTAGGTATAGTCTGAGAATCTCTTCAATGGTGGGACTTTGATGTAGTTACAAAGAGAGACTATAAGTTAGTTGGATGAACATAAGTTCCGCTCATAGATTATCACATAAAAAAGATCAAGGTGCCTCATTCTACTTAAAGTTTTATTCCTTTGTATCTGAAAATATAAAGTGCTTTCCTATACCCATGACTAGCTATGCTGCTTTGTTCCTCCATTTTTTTCTTTGAGAGTTGTCATATTTCCATAATTGGAAGGGCTCTGAACTTTGGGGATTATAGGTTATCACCATTTCCTGGTTGGTTCTACCCATTACATATTCTTATCTGAAAGCTTAAATCACTCTTGTCTACACATGGTCTTCTCTGTAAAAAATGTATCTTAAGGAAATACCACAAAGTCAGCATCAGAAGTTCTGGGAACTTCTCAATAACATTCATAATCATCCTCTATTTGAAGGGGTAGAAATTACATTTGTTTTTTGTTTTTAAATCTGATGCCATTTTATTCCCTTTGATCCTGACGTTCTTGACCATTTTCCTAGTCCTCCATTTTTTTCTATTTTACCATAGTCGAGACAGAGGCATATGTATGCAGAAAAAATAAATATTCTGTTTTATTGGAAACCTCCAAGAATAGTTTTGATCCAGCAGCCTTATGTATCAAACGGTTTGCATATCCATAGTACAATATGAAATTAGCCTTCCATCCCATTTGCATCACACCTTTGTAATTAAGCATAAATGAAATAAAGTACCAGACAGTTGAGGCTTCATTTGGTTTCAAGTCATTTTCCCCCATAGAATTGAAACAGAAAAAGCAGCTTGCTTGGGCTGTTTCTGGATTTTCAGAGCTCTAGCCCCCTGTTAACTATCTCTGAAAATACAGCTGTGCATTTTACCACTGAATGCCCACCTCAAAGAGACACATTTGTTATAGTCATTTTCCTCATTGGCATTCAGTCCTATCAGATAAAGGCAAACAACAACTGGGATTGCCTGAAGTGAAAAAGAGGTCCTGTTGTCTGTACCATAAAGAAAACAAACCTTTTGTACCCAGACTGTGGGCCCATAAACAAAGTGCTTGCAACATGGTTGGCCAAACGTGCTTGCTCTCCAAATATCCCCTTCCAGATGATGGTGTTTAGTTCAGATATTAGAGGGGTTTTAATTGTTTGATTTGAAAGTCTGCCTATTAACAGCCAGCTGTTTCAAGTATTCAGAGCATGCTTCCATAGCAAACAGGCTGAAACTTCTTATGTCACATTTTCCATGGTAATGAGTTTTATTCTGGGGGGAAAATACTTCAGGGGCTTTTGATGAATACACACACACACATATACATATGTACAGATAAATATATATACACATATACATACATAAATAAATGCACTTAAATATTTTAAAATAAAATATTTATATTATATATCTAAATAAATATATATCCAGTTATTTGTGTGTGCATACACACATATACATATGTAATATGTATGCACACAATTTAGGTGTATAAATGACATGTGTTTATATGTATGTGTATGTGCATGATATATGTACACACATATAAATCTGTTGTTTTCATACCATGCACATTTGGCAACATATTTTTTCCCTTTTCATCTCCTCCTCCAAGAAAATCACTCACTTAAATAAGTAACAACAACAACAAAAAAAAAATTGAGGAAAATAACAGTTCAAAAAACAAAACAATTTTGGGTGAAATATCCATATATCTATATCTTTATGTGTGTGTATTTTTATACAGATATTAGGGTTATGTACAGAAAGTAGGAAAGTATGGAAAATAATGGTATTCCAAATGTTTTCCAACCTTTTAACAAATGAGGTTTTTGATATCCTAGTCACATTTATTATTAAGAGTTACACAAAACAAGAAATAGGAAGGATAAAGCTTTACTGTATGTCTTGGCAGTATGGTCAGGCAGGGCTATCCATAAGCAGGCCTTAGTGCATAGGATCGCAGTACTATAAGATTTAGAGACATGATGGGCCTTAGAAACTACCAGATCTATCTCTTCTTCTGTACATGTGAAACTGATATCCAACTCGCTAGGGAAGAAGCATTGTTAGATTTGGATTCAGAGAACCTTAGTTTAAATCTTGCTTCTGCCAATAACCAAGTGTGATCTTTGATAAATCCCAAAATTAATTTGGACCAAGATGCAAAACAAGACATCCATTGTATATATGGTCAGTTAGGGGGACTATTTTGCTTGATGATACATATTTGTTGCAAGAATTTTGTTTTCTTTCCTTCCTTTTTCTTTGCTTCAGTGGACATGGAGATAGGATAGAGATAAAACAAATATTTAATGGAAAAAAAGGATAAATGAAAGTGGTAAATTAAATTCAATTTAGCAAATATTTATTAAGTAATGACTGCAAGACACTGGAGATGCAAATATAGAAGCTGAAACAAACTGTTGCCCTCATTGACCTTACATGCTACTGAAATGGATGATGTAAGTTGGTCATTAGTAGTACTTATCTACAATCTTATCGCTTAACCACAGGATCATAGGATTAGCAACCTAGAGCTGTAAATATACATCATACACCATTGGTCCAAACATTATTGAAGGTATTTTGGAATTTTAAATAGCTACTAAGCTATTTCTAATCTTTGACCTAATGATACTACTAAAGAATGAACAGAGTCATGGCTCAGCTGCCTCCTGGTGGTTCCAACAGGACTCTTTCCCCTGTGATGAGCTACTCCTAGAACTTCTGTTTTGGAGAAGGGACCCAGACCAGTCATCTCCCATTCTCTGGACTTAAGTACTGAAACTTCACCATGCTTCCTTCCCCCGACCCCTTTTAGCTATGTGTTGAAATCTAAATTCCTCCTTTGAATTTGTATCCCTGGAGATTATCAAAGTGTCAGGTAAATTGTGAGTGTTTGCTAAATGTTTATTGACTGACTGACATAATTTTAAACATATTCAAAGAGGATAAAGACAGAGGCAAAGAACTCATTTATACTGGACCCCCACTCCCTAAAAAGGTGGCAGAGAACTAGAATATACAAAATAGTAATCAATTGAAGAATGGCAGAACAAATTGTGATGTATGAATGCACTAAAGTAGTATTACATTCTAAGAAATTATAAAAAGGATGAATAAAAATGGAAATACCTAAATGAAATTATTGAGTAAATCACACAGGGCTAGGGGAACAATTTACATAATGACCACAATAATATAAATTATTTATATAAATTTATATAAATATAAAACTCTGAAAGACTTGAAAGCTCAGTTTAATGCAAAGACCAACCAGGATTCCTGAAGAGTGCTAATAAAACATCTATTACTTGGCAAAGAAGTGGGGGACTACAGAGTGAGGCATACATATGTAGATGCAAACAGTATGTTGAATTGATTTGCTTGACTATACTTGTTACAATGGAGGGTTTTTAGTGAAGGGGCAAGCTTAAATTAGTAAAGTGTTAGAGAAATGACAGAAGAAAGAGACATTAAGCAAATATTTTGAAAATACCTAGAAAAAAGAAAAAAATGGTTTAAAGGGACATGTTATAAAGCAATTTTGTCACTCCCATTTTAAATTTAACATATATTTATAAAAAATCAAATTATATTACAGTTTCAAATGCAGTCGTTGTCTTTATTCTACTTTGTATATTTAAATGGTTGTGCTTGTTAAATTCATAACATTAATTTAAAAAAAATATTGGATAATATCAAACATGGATTCCCAGGTAATTTGATACCAGAGGCTTATGAGATACCATACAGATGATACAATCCTCTTTAACTGATTTTTAATATGGAAAGTGGGGTGGTGCATTGGATAGAACACCAGACTTGGAATCAGGAAAATGCATCTTCCTGAGTTCAAATCTGGCCTCAGACATTTACTAGGTTATGTGATCCTGGGCAAGTCACTTAATCCTGTTTGCCTCAGATTCCTCATCTGTAAAATGAGCTGGAGAATGAAACAGTAAATTTCTTTGCCAAGAAAATCCCAAATGGAGTCATGAATTGTTGGATATGGCTGAAACAACTGAACAACAATATGGGTCATACCACATTCCTCAGTGATTAATCCTCAGTGTTCATGCCCTTATGGTTATAATCAGACTAAGATAAGGATAAACCTTTTCCTGTTGGATCAGGTCAGGTAGATATGTAGTATTTTTTTAATGGCTAGTAAAGCATACTAAAGTTCTCTCTTTAACTTGCTCAGCTCAATTAATCTTTCTCCCTCCAATATGCCCTAAATATTTTTCCTTAATGATACCTTTTCATTTTAGTCTAGCAAATTATGGTAAGTATGATGAAATGATGATAAGTAAGTAATAATGATGAAAATTTGGGAGTAACATTACGAAAAGAGGAAGATAGCTTGGAGAAAAAAACATGGGGAAATGGAAAAATGATGAATTTGCAGAATTGGAATTAAATCATTTTTCTGCCATTTATTATGTATGTGACCTTGGACAAGTCACAATCTCTCTGCACTTACATTTCATAATCTTTAAAATTCAGGGATTAGTTTAAATGACATATAGGGTTCCTTCTTGTCCTAAATTTATGATCATATGAACCTATGACTAGGATAAAATGCCCCCCCCCCAAAATCAATGAATAAATCACCTCCAAAGAGATACAGTGCTGTTTCTAATCCCAGAGTCAGGAGATGAAAGTTCATTCACACTGTCATCTACTGTGTGCACTTTCAGTGCACCTGTGATTTCATTAATATAAGTAATCCCCGGTTGGAGAATTCCCTGTACACAATCAATACAACAAACATTTATTAAACAGGTAGAACTATCTGCCCAGTACAATGTAAAGTGATGGGGATACAAAGACAAAATTCAAATAGTCCTTGCCTTGAGTGAATTTCAGTCCTTTCTTTTCAACTTTAACCTTAGAGAAGCCCTGAGTGGTTAAGTTACTTGCCCAGCATCAGACAACCACGATGCCTTACACAGAAATCTTTGAAGCCAGGCCATTAAAATTCCAAGACTGATTCTCCATACAGCTTGCACTAGGTGGCGCAGTAGATAGAGTGCCTAATTAGGAGTGAGGGAGACCTAAATTCAATCTGGCTACTAGCTGTGTGATCCTGGGCAAATCACTTAACTTTGGTTTGCTTTAGTATTCTCATTTGTAAAATGGGGATTTAGCACCTACCTCCCAAGTATTCTGGGATGTTGGGAGGATCAAACGAGATAATAACTATAAAAAAGTTAGCACAGTGCCTGGCATATAGGAAGTACTGTATAAATGTTAGCTATTATAATAATTTTTATATTTTAAAGGTATTAAATCATTTGAGATTAAGTGCTACATTAAAGACTGCTTTGTGATCTATCTCATAAGAGAATCTTTCTTCTTACAGATTCAGTAAACTCAGGATAGTATCTTACCATGATGATCTTTGTGACTTCATATGAAAGTAGTCTCCTCCTGAAGTATGACTGTGCTTAAATATTCTACTAGAAGGCAATTTCCAATCTGAAATACATTGCAACAACGATGTAATTTAAATGCACAAACACACATATACATATGTACATACATTCATCTCTCCATACACACACACACACACACACACACACACACACACACACACACACATCTCAGACAGACTTCTTGCTGAATTGTCACTCCTATAAAAACTGCAAATCTCCAGTGATTTTATTCTAGGAAAGCAGCAGTGACTTAAACTAAGAAATACCCTACAGCATCAAGCTTTATTTTCAAGATGAAAAGCTTAATTATAATACACAGTCAAAAAAATCACTTTTATATTACTGTAATTCTAAGAAGCTACCATGTAATTATAAAATGTCTGCAATTAATGTTCTCTCCAAACTGAAAGTACTGATGAAATGAATAAGAAAATATGAATCAGTGACATTTGCATTCTTCATATGATAATAATATTACTGAGCCTATTATGATGTGACTAGTATCTAAAGTTTGTATTAATCTAAGGAGATGGGTTACTTAATCTTTTTTTATGAATGATAGATCAGTTAATGACTTGACTTCCCTAGTCATGTACCTAAATCAAGCTAATCAAACTGTGGATAAGTAAAATTCTTGTAACTAATAGTTGTATAAATTATAATATTATTCCATTTTGGATGAATGTCACAAAGCCTACCTATCACAAGAAACTAAAAACACAAGGCAAGGAAACCCTATCGCTTACTGTATTGTGATAGTATATAGTGAAGCATTGAAACATGAAGCTAGGGATGGTTTCTTATCTTCCTTTCTCTTTTTAACTCTATTCTAAACATTTTAATAGTTATAACTTGCATTTACATATTATGTATGGATAATAAATAATTCTCCTTCATAAAAATACTGAAAGGTGTATTGTACTTTAAAGTTTGCTTACAGTACATTGCATAAGGATCTGCCCTAAATCTGATCAGAGTTCGTTTAGTTATTTCCACATATGAAAGTACTAGGATTGGGGGATAAACAGGTAAGTGAGACAATGACTTTGAATTTTGTACTTAACTTTGTCTCTTTGCCATTTTCCACCACCCACTTATTGACTCAAGAGAAGATAGAGGCTTAGGGATGTAAATTAGGGCAAGGGATATTTGATCTCTGCCTGGATTATAAATTCTATCTTGGGAATCTGGGCTATACATATTCCTTGCATATGTGCATAGGAATTTCCTTTAGCTCCCTACTCTTCCTATGACTATAGTCTATGTTTGCAGAACACTATGTCCCAAATTTAGAGATTAAACAGTCTGTTACTATTTACTATCCCATTTTATTAAATATCTTTGCTTTGAATGAATTGTGCCCTTTATCTTTCTAAACTGCTCAGTTGTAGTCTCTTCCCTCTGTTAATTATTTCCTACTTATCTTGTGCATCATTTGTCTGTATATATTTTCTTTGTTTGTAGTCTTCCCATTAGATTGTGAACTCCTGGAGGGTAAGGACTTTTTTTTCCCATTTTTTTGTGTGTGTTGTTGTTTTGATTTGTTTTGTTTTGTTTTTGCCTCTTTGTATCCCTAGTGCTTAGCATACATAGTTCCTGGCACAGAATAGGTGCTTAATAAGTAATTGTTGACCTACTGATTGTCTAAATACTAAATATAAATATAGCATATAAAATATATTAAACACAAAATACTAAATACTAAAGACCAACATGTCACATGATATAGTTTGAGAGTATCTAGGCAATAAATGGGCAATTAGTTGGCACAGTGGATAGAGGGTTAGGTCTGGAGTCAGGAAGACCTGAGTTCAAATCTGGCCTCAGAAATTTACTAGCTGTGTGATCTTGGGCCCGTCAATTAGCCCTGTTTGTTTCAGTTTTCTCCTTTGTAAAATGAGCTGGAAAAGGAAATGGCAAGCCACTTGAATATTTTTTTGCCAAAAAACAAACAAAAAAGAAAACTAATGGGGTCAAGAAGAATTAGACACAACTTTACAACAATAACAACAAAAGGCAATAGCTGGCCTTATTTGTGGGGTAGCCATTCTCTGGGGGAAATATCTTGTGAGGGCAGAGAAACTGCTAGGTGGTAAATTCATAATAATCCAATTAAATACATGGTATATGTATAATTATTCCTATTTTACATTTAAGGAAAAATGAATCTCAAGGAGGGCGATTCTTTGTCCACACAACAGGTAGATATTAAAGGTAGTTTCAGAACAAAGATTTCTCCTAACTCCAGCACAATTCCCACCTTACTATACTGCCTTTCAACAAACAACACTGTGATGTAGGCAGTGCAAATTGTATTGTGTTTTCCAGAATAGGAAGCTAAAACTCAGAAAGCCTTTCTTTCCCAAGGTCAAATTGATGGTAAGGGATGGAGATATGTATCAAATCCTCACTTTCTAACTCTAACAGAAATGATCTTCAGGCCTAGCCTCAGATATTTTACAGGTTGGGAGGCTGTGTAACCCCAGGCAAGTCATTTAATCAGTCTGCCTCAGTTTCCTCATCTGTAAAATGGGGATGATAATAATAGCACGTACTTGTAATTAATGTTGTGAGGATCAAATGAGTTAATATTTCTAAGGAGCTTTGCAAATCTTAAAGTGTTATGTAAATGATTGCTATTACTCCTGTGATCATGTTGCAATGTTTAAAGCATTGCCCACTACTACTACTGCTACTGCTGCTGCTCTTCCTCCTCCTCCTCCTCTTCATTATAATCACAAACAAAAATAATGAAGTCTGCTATTGACGTTTTTAGTGATCTTACAGAAGATGATCTTGTATCCTTCCACTTTCATTCAACTAAAAAAAGTGACATTTATCTGCTGGTACTATCATCCACTAAAATATTAACCATAAACAAGAAATGATAATGGGATAATCACTTGATTATTGATAATTTGATAAAATACTTGATATAGCCAAGACAGTTTCTATCTGCACTTTATTGAACATATGATGAGGATAATGGGAAGAACAACAATAACAAATCAGATAAATTTTATGATTTAAATTTATTTTCATGATGAAAGATTTTTAGATGAAAAGGTAGGAAACAATACATGGACACTTTCTTCAGAGCTTCAGGTTTTGGGGCACTATTTTCTCAAACCTTAGGCATCAGAATCCCTTCCCATTTTACTTCCAAAAGAGGACACTGTAGAGGGAGATGATTCTTTATATTATAGGAGATGGTAGGCATTGTGCTAAGGTTCAGAAAGGTCATATTTATACTTTAGACCATTCTCTAACCATATAAGTAAAAATCACTGCTATAAGAGATTATAAGGACTACAAATTAATATAAATACCTTGTGTATGAATTTTTCTCTGTCACTTAGAAGGTACATCTCATTAAGAAATTTACTGTGCCAAAGAAATGAAGGAAAGAAAGAAGGAAGGGAGAAAGGAAGGAAGAAAGGAAGGAAGGAAGGAAGGAAGGAAGGAAGGAAGGAAGGAAGGAAGGAAGAAAAGAACAAGCATACTTTCCCCCCAATCAGTTCCTTTCTGTCTTCATGTTACTCTAATTTCCATTAGATAGGAGTTTCTATTCTTGGCAAAAATACAAGTAAATTCTGCTGAAATATTATAAAAGCTACCTTCATATCAGGATAATCATTGCCAGGCATAAAGTGACAAAATAGTTGGCCTATATAGATTAATTACATGTAAGAATGTGTTTTTGAAAAGGTGACTATGTGCTTGGAATCTTCAAAAACAAATTGGGGATATCTAACTGCTCATCTCCTCTTTGGGACAAAGTGGTGATGAATTCAACAAGGTGAATTCGGTGACTTAATTAATCAAGGAACAAGTGGAGCCCTGAAGCTGTTGACTATATGTCAGAATCAGCAAAATGTTCACTTCCCACAAGCAAGAAAGAAGTCATATTTCACAGTTATGATGCAATTACATTGTTATTTCACAGCTGTCAAAAGTCATAGTCTTGAAATATGACTTTTTAAAGTAGACGCTTAAATAACTTTCACAACATTTTAACTAAGAACCTTTTTACAATGCTCGTTGAATATTCAAGTATCTCTTTAAGTAGAAGATCTGCTGACTGAGATATTCCTTGCTACAATGCCTCTTAATAAGAGAGAAAAAAGAGAAAGTTCTAAACACTAATCCTAATATTCAGCTTAGACCTCTACAGTGATATAATAATGGCCTTTCTAATAAATATAATTTCCCAGCATCACATGATCGTAGATCTAGAGATAGGAGGAGGCACAGTATCCATCTATTTTGACCCTTAATATTGTAAAGATGAGGAAAACTGAGACCCAGGGGATTTGCTTAACTTGCCCCCAATCATACACAAAATAAATATCAAAGGTATGAATCAAACTCAGATACTCTGACTCCAATCAATTATCTTTCTATTGTACTATAAATAAAGTGGAAGTTACAATTAGTCTTAAAAGATGACATCTTCTCTAGATGCTAAAGGGTAACACTAACAAAATGAAATAAGCTTGACTCACAAGAGTCTCTTTAACTTCTAAAAAATAACTTCTAAAGAGAATATATTATTTATCAATGGGATATGTTCTACACACATAGAATAACAGAGACTTAAAGTTCAAAGAGATTTTAAGGATTATGTAGTCCAAACCTCTCATTATACAGAAAAAGAAATAGAGACCAGAGAGTGAAGCGTACTTGCCCAAAGCAACATTGTTAGCTAGTAAAAGTTAGCCACCAAACCTAAATCTCTTGACTAACCTTGGATAAATGGATGGAAGAATGGATGGCTTTTAGAATGAATACAGTTTACTTTATCCTTGGATATTTGAGCACATTCCTGCCAAGAAGTCACAGGGCCTTTACCCCATTGAATAAAAGGACAATAGATCCAATGGTGGAAGGAATCTGAAGCCATCTAGTGGAAACTCTCTCATTTCTCAGATGAGGAAACTAAAGTCTAGCTAGGTTACATGACATGCCCAAGTTCACAAAGGTAATAAAGATCAGAGACAGGATTTGAATCCAAGTCCTCTGACTTCAGATTCATTCTCCTCTTCCAAAGCCATACTTCCTTCCTTGAAGACCACTATCTTGTCTGGTCTTTTTATTTGGTTTAAATATTTATTTTATTGTAATATATATAATAAAAATGAGGCAAGCTTTTCCAAAATATAGTAGAATTTAAAAAAAAAGAAAGAAAAGATGATTGCACATGAAACTGCAAATCTATTATGTGCAGTTTATATCCCAAGTTTTTGCTACTGCTCCTTATATTGCATAATCTTAAAGTTACTCTATTTCTCAAAATACCAGTTAAAGAACTGAACATAATAGTTCATATTTTGTTTAATTAGACTAGAATAATAGGATTTTAATAATGGAAATAATCTTACATGGCATTCAGTACACCATCTCCTTTTAAACATATGAAGAAGCTGGGACCTAAAGGAGTCAAACAATGTTATTTTTATTCCTAAATTAACAAACACTAAACAAAATGACCATTTGAAAAATATATATAGCATGGTAGAAGAGTATTTTATGTGGAACAGTGAATCTATATTAAATGCAGAATGCTTTACCACTTTTTTAATAGTAGAAAAGGGAAGCACTCAAAAACATCTGACACTGAGCTTACATCTTTGATTTTTAAAAGACAAAATTATATAATATATTCAAAGTGCATTTTTCAAACTTGCCATGGTTGTGAGCTCTTTTGACCCTTCTTTCCTCTTTTTCTTCTTTCTTCCTCCCTTTGTCTCTTCTTGTCTCTATATGTTTCTCTTCCTCCCTTTCTCTCTTCTTGTCTCTATATGTTTCTCTCAGAATGATATGGAAAGACAATACCCTCCCACCAGGTAAATGCTAGAAAAGGTTTAATAACTAATTCTCTGGGGAAAATACAGACCTGCAACATAGTTTTAGGCTTAATCTGCAAAATTAACATTTTAAATAACATTTTAATAACAAAATTAACCATCACTTTAAGCTTAGGCAATCAACAAATCAAAGGACCATACCTTGGTTAATAACATTTTCTTATTTCTAAGTTGTAAATGCTCACCCTTAAAATTTAGCAATGAGGTGATATTTCTTCTATACCACCCCCCCCCCTTGGAAAACAAACAAAAGAAGCCAGTATCACAAATATACATCATCAAAGAAAACCAGTTTCCACATTAGATAAGTCCAAAAAATGTATACCTTATCTTGTACCTTGAATGTGTATCACCACTGTCTTCATCTTTGGTCCTCTGGAATTGTGGCTCATTGTTTCTTTGATCAGAGTTTTTAAGTCTCTCAAAGTCTTTAATGTTTCATACAATGTTGTTATTGTAAAAAAAAAAAAACATGCTCTCCTGCTTCTGCTGACTTCATCTAGCTCAAGTCTATCTAAGTCTTTCCAAGTTTCTCTGAAACTCCATTTACATAATTTCTTCTGATGCAATACTATTCCACAATATTAATGTATTCGTATTTGTTTAAGACTTCATCCAACTGGTAGGAGCCACAGGTAATTGAAATAACTTATAATAATAAGGGTGTTCATCTAAGATTCTAGACACCAGTGGGGATACAAATTGGAGTAGAGAGCATTTTGGTGTTGAGAGATTGAAAAAAAAGAAAGATTGTGAAAAGTCACACTTGACCAACATGGGTTTTGGAAAATATCTCCTAGTGTGTGATGTCAAGCACATGTGTAGCAGCAAGCACCCTGGCATCCCCAGGGTGGCTTCCAACACACATTCTTAGATCCGCTATTCTAAAGGAAAGCAACTCAAAATGAGTTAACAATCTTGCTTTAATCAGTCAAACATATCATTTACCTAGTTCAGTGGAAAATGTCAGCACCCCAAACTTCAGAGAATACAGAGGTTATAAGCAAATAGAAATACTTCAGCAGACAGGCTTCCAATTGTCCAAACATTACATCTATACCTAGTCATTTACCAGAGAGGGAAACATCAACATCTGGGTTTTTCAAAGCTGGTGGTGTTCTCAGTGGCTGCCTAGAGTCTCATCTGGTCAAATCATAGAACACTTTTCAAAATGAGCCCCCAAACAAAGTCTCACATCAGGGATTATATAGCCCTCTCCTGGGTCTAAGAATGTAACAACACTTTTGACCCACTGCCCAATCACAAAGCACCAAGGTGTGAGTTTTCCTGAAAAACAAGCCTCCCATCACAGGCTCCAGTTATACTTAACCTAGGGGCAGGGAAGATCTTAAAAATTTATATTCCTATAATAACATATCTCTGAACCATGGAATACCTTTAGTGTATGAAGTCTGGGGTTGTGGCAACTTATGCATAAAAGAAGCATTAGATACTCATGCACATAGAATTAAATTTTTGACCTCTGAAGCAAGCTGATATAGGTTCTAAAGATGGACAAATATTTCCATGGGAAGGAGAATGTTGGGCATCTATTAAGAACTCAAGAGAACCAAAGTAGAAGCAGGCTACAGCTCTCCCTAGGATGGTGGGAAACACTGAGAAAGGAGGTAGCAAGTAGTGATATTTTCCAATACTGATAAGAGCATGAACTACATTAAATAACAATTTATTTAGTGGCAGCACCACCAATGATAGCTAGTATTTATAAAATTTAAAGTTTCAAAACAAGTATCACCTTCAACCCACAAAACAACCCTTTAATGTAGGTGCTGTTAGTATCTCCATTTTACAGATGAGGAAACTAAAGCATACAAAAATTAGGTGACTTACCCAGAGTCATACAGTTATTATGTGTCAGAGATAGGATTTGAGGTCAGATCTCCCTGACTCACAGGCTTCTATTCAGTGTGCCACCTAGATACTTAAGAAAAAATTAAAAAAAGAAAAGAAAAGAAAACACAACCCCCCCGCCCCGGAAAATGTAAAACCAAGCAAAAAGAAAACAAAAAACAACAGCTGTACAATACTAGAAGTGAAGACTGACATATAAAGGAGAAAAACTCCTGGGGAGGTCCTTTTGGAATGCCATCCCCCCTCCACCCTAGGTATTACTTTCTGTAATTTAAACTGTATAGGCCTCTAGTATAAGATGTTACATTGATGGATAGGAATATTTGTAGGCTCAGAAATGGTTTTTATTTCCCCCCTTCACTTTTAAGAGGCAGAATGACATAATTAATAAAGAGCTGACTTTAGAATCAGGTGAAGTTCTGTCCCTGACTGTGTAACCCTGGGCAAGTTACGTCATATCTGAATGACTCAGTAAGCTTTTCAAAAATGGAAGTTATAAAGTAGCTACAATTACATATCAGTATTGAGTAGATGGTGTTTCTTTCCCCTGGAGTTCTCTATAGCAATGAAATCACAGGTCCAGTCCAAAATAAAACAAACAAAATGATTCCATAAATAAACCTATTCATACTTCAGGCCATATGAGTACATATACTTTTAAGGGGAGTTGGCATTTGTACCTTGGTGATGTGATCTGTGCCTAGTCTATTTAACAGTCACTGAACCAGAGAAGTGAGAAGTTCTCCAAAGTATACCCAACAACCTTCTTGTCATGAGGATGCCATTGACTTAACTATGCTGTCACCTCATTTAAGTGTATTGTAAAAGTGAGGGGAAGTATGTCAAAACAGTACAGGTACAAGAGGACAAGGTCCTAAAACTTTAGTCAAATAGGAGAGGAAAGCTTTTGGAAGTATCAGGATGAAACAGATTAATGAAGTATGTTTCAGAGTCTTGTCTGAGCTTTTGATAGGGATGATCCCATTAAGAGGTATGGTTTGAAGACCAGAATGAGACTGCTGAATTTAATGTGGAGCCAGAGTGACACCCCTGAATTAAATGTTGAAATTGTCAAAGCATTCAAAACTCAAAAGAAAAAAAAACAGTCCTAGAAATGCAATGAATTTAGCTATCAGATATGCCCTGTGGTGCATGTCCTTTTATATTTTCTGGAAACTATTTGCAAGAATTGAATTTTATGAAGCTAATATTCCTTCCTTCCTTCCTTCCTTCCTTCCTTCCTTCCTTCTTTCCTTCCTTCCTTCCTTCCCTTCTTCTTCCTCAAGTTCAATGAACACATACACTCACATTCTCATAAAATATAGCCACAATCTTCAGGTCTTCAAATCCCAAGGAGAAAAAAAGATAAACATGGCTATACACACATAAATCTTTGGACAATACAAACCATACAGGTAAGGGCAGAGATAGTTGGAGGAATAGCAGAGAGATAATATTCTTTCAGATTTTAATTATATTGGTTCCTCCTACCCATAAGCAACTAATATTTCTCCAGTTGTTTAGATCAAACTTTATGTAAAAAGCATTTTGTAAATGTGTTCATACAGTTTCTGGGTTTGTATTGGCAGGTAGGCTCCTATGCATTTTACATTTGTCTGTAGTTATTTTCTTTTTTTTTCATTTCAAATTATATTTTAATAGAAAATAACAATTAACAAACACAAAGATTTAAATAACTACAAAATTTAAAATAATTATTTAAATAAACCACATTTTCAACATAGCACAGATAGAAATACTATCTGTGTGACTAAGGTCACTGAGTATTCAGGGTATTTTTCAACATATAATTCCGTTGGTGTGGGTGCTCCTTTCACCAAAGAAGATGGCAATCCCTCTGTGGCATGGCAAACAGTCTTTGGGAGGGGCTGTAACCCAAAACCACATCATCCTGTTTTGTGGCTGATATGGTAGCAAGCCTCTCCAAATTCAGCCAGGTTGGTCTTCGGATAACAAACATAATAGTGCATTACTGAGTCTGCATGTGTTCACTCACAGAATTTGAGAGCTGGAAGGCATCTCAGCAGCCATCCAACTTAGTGTATGCACTACAACATTCCTGACATGGAGTCCTCTCAAAATTGAAGACCACCTGTCTGAGCAGGGTGTCAGCTGGAAGCCTCTGCAAGTTCTCTAGGTGGGAATGGAAGAGGGTGCTATATATGTAATAGCTTCACCTGAAGCAGTCCTTCAATGATATATCCCATGGTGCAGTCATCAGGAAGTCTAACCTTCTCGGCAGTGCTGATGAAGTTGCCCAGGCTGGCCCAAGGACTCATTTTGAGGGCAAGACCTCTGCTGATGCAGAACCCAGCTCCTCCTGTGGCAAACCAGAACTTGACTGTAGACATGGTTCCACTCCCCTGGGCTCTGTCAGCAGCCTATCAGTAGGGTGGTCCAGACTAGTTCGCCCCACATAGACATCCTGACTTGGGGAGAAACCAGAGAGCAGCTGTAGGAGCCCTTTGGAGTTCACATAATTGTCATCATCCACATGGCAGAACCATTTCCTTCATGACTTGATGAACTTGTCATATTCCACAGACATCTTGCAGCAGAGTGCCTGGCCTGTGTGCATGGTAGAACAATTGGTGTTGGTAACATGATCTGCTTGAAGGTATAACTCTGGGTCTTCACCATCCGTGAAGATGAAGGTCAAGGTCACAAAGGATAAGTGTAGTAGCAAAGTTGAGATTCAAACCCAGGCCTTCAGATGCCAAATTCACTCCTCTTCCCACTATATCACAGTGCTTTTTCAATAAAAATCCACATTTCTAACTCCAACTTACAAACCCGTTGGCTAAATATGTTTTCTCTGTTTTGTCCAACAACTCTCATGGCTGCTGAAGAACCCGCGAGATCCAGATGCAGGAGAGCAGCTCCAGCCAGGACTTGTGATACTTCTTAGTGATCTTCACAGAGATGAAGACGTCCTTGGGCTCCAGGCTCTCAGGCTTCCAGGGGTGTGTGGCCGGCGCCCCAAGGAGCCTCTGGAGCATGTCCTGCAGGGGCTGGGCCACGCCCCACTCCCGGGGCCCTGAGGCCCTAGGTCGCTGCTCACAGGTGGGGGACAGCTGGGGTGGCTGGTGGACCCAGACCCCTCAGGGAGCCTGGAGGAAGGGGAGGGGCAGCAGTAGCAGCAGCAGCAGCAGCTGAAAGGCTCCCTAGGTCACAGACAGCAGGAAGCAGAGTTTGCTGAGCCCCACCCCAGTGCAGGTCATCCTTCAGCCCTCTTAAGCCACGGCCCTCCCATTGTCCCCCGACACCAGGCCGGGGATGGGCTGCTAGGACTCCAGGCTCCAGGCGCGGCCTCCTGAAGGGTGCCAAGCACCCAGGGGACGGACAGGAAAGCAACTGGCCCCTCACCACCTTGTCGTGCCTCAGTTTCTCTTCAGTGTTAGGCCCTAGACGTGACGCGCCCTCCCCCTCCCCCGTCCCCCCCAAGTCTGGGGAGGGAAAAGATAGGGAAACTGAGGAGTGAGCAGGTGGCTGCTGTGGGGCCTTGGTGGCGTCATCAGCCCCTTAAAGGGCGTCCCCCACCGCCCCTGAGGCCAAGCCAGCTTTACTTCCTTTCCCTCCCTTGCCCTCTCCGCCCCCCCCCCCCAAGGATATATGTCTAGTTATTTTCAATGGAATTTTTCTCTTCCTGTTTGATTTTCTCTTTTGGCAATATATAAAAATGTTAGTGATCAATGTGGGTTTATCTTATATACAGTGCCACTTTGCTGAAGTTGTCAATTATTTCAACTAGATTTTTAGTTGATTCTCTAGAATTCTCTAAGTATACCATCATATCACTTGAAAGAAGTGATCATTTGTTTACACATTGCCTATTATAATTCTTTCAATTTACTTTTTCTTCTCTTATTACCATAGATAGCATATCTAATATAATATTGAATAATATTGGTGATGATGAGCATTCTTGACTCACCTGTGTTGTTATTGGGAAGATTGATAACATATCCCCATTATATATAATGCTTATTAAATCATTTTAGATAGATGGTAATTATCATTTTCAGAAAATTCCATTATTTTCAATCTTTTCTAGTGTTTTAATAGGAAAGAGTACTATATTTTATCAAAAGCTTTTCCCCCCATCTATTGAGATATTCATATGATTTTTGTATTTTATGTTACTGATATACTCAATTATGCTGTCAGTTTTCCGATTATTGAACCAGCAATGCATTTCTGATATAAACCTCACATGGTCATAGCATATGATCTTGTGTGGCATATTGCTGTAATCTCTTTGCTATTATTTTATTAAATTTTTATATCAATACTCATTAAGGATATTCTCTTCATGTCTTGATTAAAATTTTATTTTTTCCTTTTTTTTTTACTTTTTTCAAATGCTTTATCAACTTCTGGTTTACACCATTTATTTCCACAAGATTTTGACTTACAAATTTTCTCCCCATTTTTCCCCTACCCACCACTCCAAAATAGTGGTCCCACAGAATATCCTCTCTTCCAATCTGCTCTCTTCCATATCTTCTCCCATACCCCCTTCAACTTTTCCAGTAGGGCATGGTGGATCTCTTTGCCCCAGTGCCTGTATATCTTATTTCCTAATTACCAGTAAAATAGTATTAATAGTATATATATATATATATATATATATATATATATATATATATAAATATATGTATATGCATATATATACATATATATATATATGTTTAAACATTTGATTTTAAAACTTTAAATTCCAGATTCATTCCCTTCCTCCCTTTTCACCCACCCTTACCCAATTCAGTATAGGTTGTACATGTGTAGCTATGAAAAACATTACCATAGTAGATATATTGTAAAAACACTGATTATATTTCCTCCCTCCTATCCCACCTACCATTTGTTCTATACTCCACTTTGATCCTGCCCCTTTTCAAAAGTCTATGCTTCCAACTTCCCTCCAGCCTAGCCTGCTCTCCCTTTCATCATCCCCCCTCTCATCCCCTTTCCCCCTACTCTCCTGTAGGGTGAGATACCATATTTAGTGTGTATGTCATTCCCTCCCTGAGCCAAATTCAATGAAAACAAGGTTGACCCATTCCCTTTTGCCTTCCTGTTCTTCTCCTTCATTGTAACCATTTCCCCTTGCCCCTTCTATATGAGATACCCCATTCTGTCTCTCCCCATCTCCTTTCATTATATTCCTCTCTCACCTCTTAATTTCACCTTTTAAGTACTAATCACTTGCTATTCAATTGGTCCCGTGCCCTCTATCTGTGTATACCTGTAAACATATATACACATTCACATATGTATTCATATGCCCATATACCCTCCTATATAGACATCTATTTATATCAATCTATCTGTCTACCTATCTATTCCCTTCAACTATTCTCAAACAGAAATGTTTCATAAGTTACAATTATCATTTTTCCATGAAGGAATGTAAATAGTTCAAATTTGATAAGTTCCTTGTGATTTCTTTTCCCTGTTTACCTTCTCATGCTTCTCTTGCTTCTTATATCTGCATGTCAAATTTTCAATTCAACTCTGGTTTTTTCATCAAGAATGCTGGAAAATCCTCTATTACACTGAATGACCATGTTTTCCCCTGAAACATGATACTCAGTTTTGCTGGGTAGGTGATTCTTGGTTTTAATCCTAGCTCCTTTGACCTCCTGAATATCATATTCTAAGCCCTTCAATCTCTCAGTGTAGATAGAAGCTGCCACATCCTGAGTTATCTTGATTGTGTTTTCACAATATTCAAATTGTTTCTTCTTGAATGCTTGTAATATTCTCTCCTTGATCTGGGGGGTTTGGGAACCTGGCTATAATATTCCTAGGAGTTTTCTTTTTGGGATCTTTTTCAAGACATGTTTGGTGGATTATTTCAACCTCTATTTTGCCTTCTGGTTCTAAAACATCAGGGCATTTTTCTTTGAGAATTTCTTGGAGGATGATTTCTAGGTTCTTTCTTTGATCATGGCTTTCAGGTAGTCCAATAATTTTTAAATGTATTTTCCAGGTCAGTGTTTTTTTCCAAAATATATTTCATATTGCCTTCTATTATTTCATCTGTTTGGATTTGTTTAACATCATCTGATTTCTTATGAAATTACTGGCTTCCATTTGCTCCAATCTAATTCTGAAGGAATGATTCTCCTCAGTGACTTTTTGAGAGTCTTTTTCCATCTGGCAAATTCGGCTCTTTAAGGCATTCTTTTCCTCATTGCCTTTTTGAGCCTCTTTTGCCATTTGAGTTAGTCTATTTTTTAAGGTGCTGTTTTCCTCAGTCAGGCAGTTGACTCTCATTTCATAATTTTCTTTCATCATTCTCATTTGTATTCCCAAATTTTCCTCCACTTTTCTTATTTGTTTCTTAAGGTATTCTATGGCCTGTAACCAGCTTGTATTTTTCTTGGAAGCTTTTGGTGCAGCTTTTTTCTGACTTCACTGTCTTCTTCCTGTTCCATGCTTTGATCCTTTTTGTCACCAAAGTAGGATTGTAAAGTTGGGTTGTTCTGTGTATTTTGTTTCCTTTGCCTGCTCATTTTGCCACTCAATCATTTGACCCCTGGGTTTTTTTTTTTTTTTGCCACAGTAGGAATCTGCCACCAGACAGGGAGCTTTGTCCCAAATTCTGAGGTTTTCTCATCTGCTAAAGGTATTAGTTGGGTACCCTCCCTGAAGTCTCCACACACTCTGGCAAGATGGTCTCACCACACACTCTGGCAAGATGGTCTCACACCCCAGGACCTCTACCCTAGTCCGCAATCCAGATCCAAGCAGGTTAAAGCAAGGGCAATTACCCCTCAGACTGGCCACTTTGTCCCCTCACAGTCTGCAGGCCAGGAGCTGAAGCTGCCATGTGGGGGCACCTCAGTGGCTTCTCACCCTGGGTGTAATGGCTGACTTCACTCCCAATTACTGAATCCCAAAGTCCACACTGCACTGACATCTCACTTTGTCCTTCCCATCTATGTGTTGATAATTCTGGAAACCACCATAGCTGCTGGTGATCTGAAGTCTCTCCAGCCATAGATTGGTCAAGCCTGCCCTGGGGTTAAAACCTCCAGCTCCAGCAGGGCTGTGCTAGGTTCTCAGAGCACTGTGCTGGCTAATCCCTGCTAGCCTGCCAGGCTGTCCCCTGTCAGAGGTTAGCTTCTCTGTGGCATTTTGTGGGCTCTGTAGCTCCAAAGTTTGTTCAGAGTCTCCTTTTACATGAATTTGGTGAGGTGGAAGCCAGAGTCTAGCAGAAGTCCTGTTTCTACTCTGCCATCTTGACTCCGCACCAATTATATTTATTTTTTTAAAATTATCCCATCACGGTCAACTCACTCTTTTTTTTTTTTTAAAGCAATTGGGGTTAAGTAACTTGCTCAAGGTTACACGGCTAGTCATTTGATTTATGCGTGGGTGCTCATTTTCTGAGGCCGGATCTGATCTCGGGTCATCCAAACTCCGAGGCCGGCGCTCTTACTCACTGCGCCACCTAGCCGCCCCTTTAGGGCAATTGGGGTTAAGTAACTTGCCCAAGGTTACACGGCTAGGTTTTTGTTTCGGATTAAGTGTCGGAGGCCGGCTCCGAACTCAGGTCCTTCTGATTCCAGGGCCGGCGCTCTATTCACTGCGCCACCTAGCCGCCCCTCAACTCACTCTTATGGTTGCTTTCTATCTCCCCTCTCTCTGTGTCCCTCTCTCTCTCTGTCTCTCTCTGACACACAAGTGGGTATATATATATATATATATATATATATATGTGTGTGTGTGTGTGTGTGTGTGTATATCATGTATGTATATGGATATACATGTATACAAACACACATATGCACACATATATGACAGACAAAAAAAAACAGAGAATACTCCATGAAATTGTGACATTCCTCTGGTTCTTTTATTACTTCATGGAAATGAATGCTGAAAGGACCAACACATTGTGGTAATCAGTGAGCCAGACTCAGTGTAAGGGCAATCAGGTTTAAGACCTTCCTTTGACATATACTACCTAAGTGAACTCTTGGGGGAGTTACTTAATCTGTCAATACCATAGATCAGTGGTATCAAACTCAAATAGAAATTAGGCCCCTAAGCTTTACATAAAGATCCCTGCCTACTGCATATTGAATTAAAAAAAAAAACAACAACATATTAACCTTATTTATGTTTCATTGTATTTTCATTAAATATTGTCAATTATATTTTATCCTGATTAATGCCTTTGTTGGGGGTATATACAGTCTACTGTGTTGGATACTTCTGCTTTACATAACTTTATAAAGAGTTATAGCAGATGCTGATCTACATTCATAGGGGGAGCTTCCTCACAAGGATTTACCTATGCCAATCGAATACAATAGTTTTCCAATATCCCACTGGAGTCAGAATTCCTAATGATGTGTCTGTCTCCTCTAGCTTTAAACAATTTGAGTTATTTATGCTTGGCCATCTTGTAATACTCTAGCCTATGTTCTCACATGAATTTACCAACATACTGGGGACCATCCTTCCATTTTCTTAAAAAGTAGGGATCACAATTGAATACTTTTGATTTTCTTTGTATCCTCAACACTTAGAAAACTGTCTGGCATAGAGTGAATGATGATTTGCTGACTTACTAGACTGCCACACGGATTATTCAGCATTATTAATATATGGCCAGCTAATGTTTTTTATTCCTGGTCACACAAGTGTCAAATATTAATATAACAATTATATAATCTATTTCTCACATTGTATGAGGCTGGTTTAATAGATCAAAGAATAACTGTGAAGACATGGGTTCAATTTTTTTGCAGGAGTCGGTTTTAATTTATTCTCTTCCTAGAGACCCTATCAATATTATAAGCCAACAGATTCACAGTGGTGTGTTGTTATTTATTAGAGTGGACTGTCTGTACCTTTCATTAAGGCACTTGATCATTTTCAGGCTTCTATTGTTCTCTTAATTTTTGTTGTACGCCTTGTCCCTCCCCATAGATTTTAAATTGCTTGAGAACAACAACTGTCTTATTTTCTAAATAAAACTAAATTCTAATTTTGTTTCATTCCTGTCATTATAATGATTCTCATTGCAGTCACCAAAATTGAAACACAGAGAATCCCATCCAACCTAATTCACTCCCATGAGCATTGATTAATCAGTTAAGATGTGCAAGGCACACTGCTAGGCACAGGGCTTATGAAGTCAAAATTAAAAACAATTCCCATCCTCAAAACCTTTACATTTTATTGAAGGGATGTAATGCTTATATTGATACATTTGTACTTATTGTTTGGAGGTAGATTATAGGACTAGAAACTGTGGCTATCAGGAAGAGTTCTCATAGAAGGAACATCCTTCTCTTCAACAAATTCACTAAAAAATATTTTTGAAATGAATAAAAGCCTAGTTTCAGGAAAAAAAAACTGTAAAAATGTGTATATGCTAATGTTAAGTGAAGTGAGCAGACCCACGAGGTCAATTTATACAACAATGTAAAGCAAAGAACTTTGAAAGGCTTAATGCCTCTGATAAAAATATTATCCAACCATAATACCACAAGCCCGATGACTAACTATGTTGCTCACCTCCTTCCAAAGAGGTGATAAGCTCAAGGTGCAGAATTAAACATATAATTTTGCACATAGCTAATGTGGGAAGAGTTTTGTTCTCTATGTGTATTTCCTTAATATTTTCCCGAATATGAAGTGAGAAGTGGAAAGGAGATAAAATTTATGTCTGTTAATTGAAAAAAATGTTCTGTGTTGAAATATTGGATTCCACCTTCAATTAATATCATGTTGATCTATTTTTCATTTAGTAGTCTTATCCCTATATAACTATTTTATTCATCTTTATTTTATTCTCCTTTATGTCTCCTATTTTCCAGTCAAACGTGGCTACTCAATGCAATGCTGGCTGTTCTTATCTTTCATGCTATTGATTATTTTATCTCACATGCTTAGAATATACTCCCCACCATCCATTGCTTAATTTCTACCTGTTGTCATTATTTACTTCTGTCAAGATCCAATAACTATTACTTCCCAGATTCTTCCATCTAGAAATGAAGTCTCATTTCAGATCTACAAGATGATTTGTGTCAAACAAATAGTAAACACCTAAGGTTAGATTTGAACCCAGTATTTGAAGCCTATGTTTTTTCATAGAATATCTGTTCAATATTCTTTTTTACTTTGAAAATCATATAGTTTCCAAAAAGGTGAACTCTAGACTATAATGGAAAGAATTTGGGATCAATCTCTTTCAGAATACCCACAGTGATTATTAAAAGAATGGTCTGTGAACACTTAGGAATGGAGTCATTTATCACTTGGAGCCAGTGCTAGAACACTTAAATAAGATTCAACAAACTAACTTAATTTTCTCCTTAAATAATATTCCTAATTTAATAGATCAGGGGAAGTCTACAGACATAATATGTCTGGATTCAGCAAGAAGATTGAAAAAACTTGTGATACCTCTGTGGATGTGACAGAGAATGTTTAACTGATGATAGTCCAATTAGATATGTACAATCAATTCATAAACATTTATTAAATGCCTACTATTTTCCAGGCATTGTGCTAAATTGTGGGGATCAAAACAAAGACAGAAAAGACATTCTCTGCCTGCAAGCATCTTATAATCTAATGGGGGGGGGCAGCTTGCAAACAGATGCATACAAAGCAAGGGGGAAAGCACTGGGATTAAGAGAGAGGAGGGAAGGCTTCCTGCAGAAGGTAGACTTTTAGTTAGACCTTAAAGCAAGCCAAGGAGGTTAGTTGTAGGAAAAGAGGAGGGAGAGTGATGGGGGGCATCTAAAGAAATTGCCCTGAAGCAAGAGATGGAATATATTGTTTGTGGAATAGCAAGGAGGTCAGTGTCACTGGATTTAAGAAAATGAGTTGTAGAGGACAGTGTAAGAAAACTGGAAAGTTAGGAAGAATTGTCATTATGAAGGACTTATCTATATCTCAAAGTTTCTTAATTAATGAATTGCTATAAAATGAATAGAAGTCTTTTTTGGGGTTTATTCCTATGGACATTGTCCTTAGCTGTGTCCAATTTAATTTTTAAACCAATAATTTGGATGAACACATTAATAACATAGTTATCAAATTTGTGGATAACAAAGTTGGAAGGCTAGCTCATAGTCATTCAACAAATCAACATTAAACAATTACTACATTTTAGGAAGTGTGTTAAGAGTTAGAAATAAAAAAGGGGAAAACATTTCGTATCCTTAAGGAGATCAGAAGCCAGAAAGACCTTCCAAATCTCTCTAAATTCTAGTGCCTTCCCTGTACTATTTATTTCTCATGTATCCTGTACATAATTTATTTGCACCTATATCATTCATATGTATCTCTCATTATATTGTAAGCTTCTTTGGACCAGGAATATTCTTCTGATTCTTTCTGTATCCCCATTTTATTACTACATCTGGCACATAACACATGCTTAATAAATGTTTATTAATAGACTGACTAATGGGGGAAAACAAAAATGGAAACAACTATATATAAACACAATATATACAGTGTGGAATGTAGATAATCTCTGAAGGAAATTACTTAAATCAAGGAGGACTGGGAATAGCTTCTTACATAAGGGAAAAGCTTAACCTTAGACATGAAGGAAGTCAGGAAAGGAAGCAGGGCTAACACTTTGGATAACAGTGTATACACCCACCAATACACATACAGGATTGTGTATGTATGTAAGCACATCCTATTTATATGTGTGTATATGTGCATATATACACACCCTATATGTGTGTGTATCCTATATACACATATACCTGCACATATATAGGATTTATGTGTGTGCATGCATGTGTGTGTGTGATGTGTGTGCATGTATATGTGTATATGTATTTTTTATTATCTTAGGCTGGGACATTCTAATGAGGAAAAATGTGATAGGGAAGAAGACCTATCATTGAACTTATCTTGAAAAATTCACAAATAGGGGCAGCTAGGTGGCACAGTGAAAAGAGCACTGGCCCTGGAATCAGGAGGACCGAGTTCAAATCTGGCCTCAGACACTTAACACTTACTAGCCGTGTGACCTTGGGGAAATCATTTAACCCCAATTGTCCTGCATTTCCCACTACAAAAAGAAAAAGAAAAGAAAAGAAAAAAGAAAAAAATTCACAAATAGAGGTAGAAGGAAGAAAGTGTCTAAGAGGAACTCAAATATGAAAGTCTTTAGTTTTTGTGAGTTTTAGTTAATAGCAACAACAGAGTAAAAACAACAGAGTAAAAACAACAGAGTTAAAAACAACAACAGAGTAAGAGGACCACTGGAAAACCTAATATGATAATTATTTTAGCATCATTTAAAATTATATTTCATGATTTTATTGGTATGTGGGAATTTCTGGTGATGATGCTATCTAACTCACTTCCTAACCTCTGCTCCACAATGTAGAATATTATTGATTTGCCTGGAGGCATTAAAGGGTTCATTTTCTTTCTGAGGGCCATAAAGCCAATATGAGACTCTCTTGTCTTCCTACTCTGAATGTCTCTCTATTGTGCAATTATCTCTGCCTTACAATTTAGGTTACACTCATTGGTAGTAATGTCTAGAAAAAAGTAAGTAATAGTTCTCTCATATTCCTTGCTGACTGGTCCATATCTACAATACTACGTTCATTTTTGGGGTGCTGTATTTTAGGAGGGACGTTGACACACTGAAGCATGTACAGAGAATGGTGACAAAAGTCTAGGTGCCTGTTTACCATGTCATGAAAGTATATCGGGGGTTGGGCGACCCAGTCAAGATGGTGGAGTAGAAATAGGACTTCTGCACAGCTTTGGCTCCCACCTCCTCCAATTCATGTAAAAGGTGATTCTGAACAAACTTTGGATCTACAGAACCCATAAAATTTCACAGAGAAGCTAACCTCCTGCTGAGGACAGCCCAGCAGGCTGGTAGAAAGCAGCCAGCATGGTGCTCTCGGAGCTGAGGCTAACCCTGTGGGGCCTGAGGTTTTAGTCTCGCGGGGGCCTGACCAGCTGGAGGGACTTCATATCACCAGGAGTGGTAGCAGTTTTCATAATCATCAACCCATTGATGCTAAGGAAAAAGTGAGAAGTCAGTGCAGTGTGGATTGTGGGATCAAATAGTTTGGAAGTGTGGTCTGGCCTTTATTCCTTGGAGAGAGAAGTGCCTGAGGCTCCAAGGCAGTTCAGCCACCACCGCATGGCAGCTTCAGCTCCTACTCTACAGATTGTAGGGGGACCAAGCAATCAGTCTGAGGGGTAATCACTCTTGCTTTTTTTTTTTTTTTTTAAAGCAATTGGGGTTAAGTAACTTGCTCAAGGTTACACGGCTAGTCATTTGATTTATGCGTGGGTGCTCATTTTCTGAGGCCGGATCTGATCTCGGGTCATCCAAACTCCGAGGCCGGCGCTCTTACTCACTGCCCCACCTAGCCGCCCCTTTAGGGCAATTGGGGTTAAGTAACTTGCCCAAGGTTACACGGCTAGGTTTTTGTTTGTGCGGATTAGGTGTAGGAGGCCGGCTCCGAACTCAGGTCCTTCTGATTCCAGGGCCGGCACTCTATTCACTGCGCCACCTAGCCGCCCCAATCACTCTTGCTTTAACTTGCTTGGATCTGGATTGCAGTCTAGGGTGGAGGTCCTGGGGTGTGTGACCAGCTTGACAGAGCATATGGAGGCTTCAGAGAAGGCACAGAACCTTTGACAACTGAGAAAATCCCAGCAATTGTGGCAAAGTTCCCCTTTCTAGTAGCAGAGTTGTAATGTGTCAAAAAGCTCAAAAGTCAAGTGATTGAGTGGCAACATGAGTAGGCAAAGGAAGCAAAGCAAGCAGAGCAATCCAACTTTACACTCCTATTTTGGGGACAAAAAGGATCAAAGCATGGAAGAGGAGGAAGACAATGAAGTCACAACTCCTGCACCAAAACTTTCCAAGAAAATACAAGATGGGTAGAGGCCATAAGAGGACCTTAAAAAGCAAATTTGAGAAGTGGAAGAAAAATTGTGAAGCAAAATGAGAACACTGCAAGAAAATTATGAAATGAGAGTCAACAACCTGACAGAAGAAAATAACACCTTAAAAATAGACTAACTCAAAAGGCAAAAGAGACTCAAAAAGGCAATGAGGAGAAGAATGCCTTAAAAAGCCAAATTTCCCAGGTGGAAAATGAATCTCGAAAGTTCACTGAAGGGACTTATTCCTTCAGAATTAGATTGGATCAAATGGAAGCTAGTAACTTCAGAAGAAATCAAGATACTATTAAACAGATCCAAACAAATGAAAAAAATAGAAGGCAATGTGAAATATCTCATTGAAAAAAAAAAAAACTGACCTGGAAAATAGATCCAGGAGAGATAATTTACCTTGATGTTTTAGAACCAGAGGGCCAAGTAGAGGTTGGAAAAATCCACCAATCACCTCCTGAAAAAGATCCCAAAAAGAAAACTCCTAGGAATATTATAGCCAGGTTCCAGAATTCCCAGATCAAGGAGAAAATATTACAAGCAGCCAGGAAGAAACAATTTGAATACTGTGGAAACACAATCAGGACAGCATAGTATCTGGCAGCTTCTACACTGTGGGATCGCAGGGTTTGGAATATGATATTCTGGAGATTAAAGGACCTGGGATAAAAACCAAGAATCACCTACCCAGCAAAACTGAGTATTGTGTTTCAGGGGATAATATGGTCATTCAATGGAATAGAGGACTTTCAAGCATTCTTGATGAAAAAAACAGAGATGAATAGAAAATTTGACATTCAGATACAAGAAGCAAGAGAAGCTTGACAAGGTAAACAGGGAAAAGAAATCATAAGGAACTTATCAAAGTTGAACTACCAACATTCCTATTTGGAAAAACAATAATTGTAACTTATGAAACTTTCCTCAGCATGAGACTAGTTGAAGGGAATAGAAATGTGTTTGTGTGTGTGTGTGTGTGTCTGTGTGTGTGTTTGTATACACACATACATACCTTTATATGTCTATATAGGAGGGTATATGGGCATATAAATGCATATGTGTGTGTGTGTGTGTGTGTGTATATATGTGTACAGGTATACCTAGATAGAGGGCATAAGGCCAATTTAATAGGAAGGGATGATACTTAAAAGGTGAAGTTAAGAAGTAAGAGAAGAATATAATGAGAGGAGATGGGGTAAGACAGAATGGGGTTATACAGAAGAGGCAAGGGAAAATGGTTACAATTGAGGGGAAGAGCCAAAAGGCAAAAGGGAAATGATCAACCTTATTCTCATTGAATTTGGCTTAGGGAGGGAATGACATACACACTAAATAGGGCATCTCACCTTAAAGGAGAGTCCTGGAGAAGGGGAGGGGATGGGGTGATGCAAGGAGGGCATGCTGTGGGGGAGGGAAGTTAGAGGTACTTTTGAACACGGACAGGATCAAAGTAGGGAATAGAACAGCGAGTTGGGATAGAGGGAGGGAAATATATATATATATATATATATATATATATATATATATATATATATATATTACTATATATAAAAATAAATAAGTATATGTGCAAAATATTTATATAAATTTTAAAATATATCCACTATGGAAATATTTTATATAGCTACACATGTACAACCTATATTGAATTGTTTATCTTCCCGGTAAGGGTGGCTGACAAGGGAGGAATGAATGAATCTGGAATTTAAAGTTTTAAAATCAAATGTTTTTTTTTAATATATATATATATATACATACTATTATTAATATTATTTTACATGTAACTGGGAAATAAGATATACAGGCACTGGGGCATAGAGATCCCTTGTGCCGTACTAGAAAGTCACAGGGGGTATTGGAGAAGATATGGAAGAGAGCAGATTGGAGGAGGGGATACCTAGTGGGATTGCTATTTTGGTGTGGTTTGTGGAAAAACTGGGAGAAAATTTGTAACTCAAAATCTTGTGGAAATGAATGATATAAGATAGAAGTTAATAAAGCATTTGATAGCAAAAAAAAATGTATGTCAAAGGAAAAGTAACAATTATTCACATAGTGGCTTATAATTATAAAGTACTTTCTAAACACCATTTCTGTACAGTTAGTAGTACTTTATCTAAAACTTTTATTCTGTGGTTCTATTTTCCAAAGGAATCAAAGAATTTCATATTCAGAAGGGATCTCAGAGGCCCAGGGAAATGAAGTAATGTATACATATTCAACATTTGCTATTTGCTACCTTGTATGACTTTAGTCAAGGTATTTAACTTCTCAAAGCTTCAGTTTCCTCATCTATTGAATGGGGGGGGGGGTTGGACTAGGTTGTATTTTCAATTGATTGTGGATTTTAAGGTACAGTTCTATTATATTCTAGATGTATCAGATCCAGGCCTGTAACTTGTGGTTCTGTAGTCCATGACTAGCAGGTTATCCTGCTCTTCCTTACTGCTTCTCACTCCCAGATAATGAAACAAGGGAGATAGGGGAAGAAAAACAAACAATAAAGATACTAGATATATAATAACTAGCTTCAAATATTTTAAGAGAGATTGCCTGGAAGGCGTTTTAAATCTGGCCTTGCCACAAAGAAAAGGAGTAGTGACAATTGATGGAAGCAGTGGTGTGCTTATTAATGTTTAACAACTGAATCTTTGGGGAAAAATGTACTTATGACAAGCTTTTATGTTTAATCTAAATTATTAACATTTTCTAAATCACATTCTCAAGTCTAGACAATCAAAAAAGCATAAATCAATCCCTTGGGGGCAGCTAGGTGGCCCAGTGAATAGAGCACCAGCCCTGGAGTCAGAATTTATGAGTTGAAATCTGGCCTCAGACACTTAACACTTACTAGTCGTGTGACCTTGAACAAGTCACTTAACCCCAATTGCCCTGCCTTCCCCCCTCCAAAAAGCAATAAAATAATTCCTGATTTGTAGTTTGCTGATTTCTAAGGTGTAAATGAAATTTTATGAGATATAAATATGAAAAATATAAAAATATATGAGAATAAATATATAGAATATAATAGAAACTTCTCATGATATTACTAACTTTTTTAGTGGAATAAATTCTTTTACAGTTGTTTTGGTATAGAAGTGAAACTAAGACTTCATTTTCACTGCTTAATTTAATTATTTTTAAAATAGAAAACAAAATATACCTTTATAGTGATGTTTTCTTTTAAGCAATGGAAAAGTTCTAAAGTTACCTACTATTAATCTGTCCCATTAATGTATACCATTAAGAAAAAAAAAAACAACCAAGGGTATTACTGTGGCCAAGTTAAACCATTAGAGATATTTAATTTAGTTCTATAAGAACCTGCCAGACTCCTAAGGTGGTAGCCCTTGCTAGGGGACAATGAATACAATATATTTCTTCTCAAAATACATATCCTTAAAAAAGTTATACGATTTGATCTCTTCTCTTTCAATTTCTTTTATAATAACCATTTAGCACACCAAAATATAATTAAACACAGTAAACTTATAAAATCACTATCAAGACCATTGTGATGTGATTTTAGAATAGACGTTATTTTGTTCAGTCATAGATCAAGGCCTATTTGAGATGATAAGAATTCTGATCAGCTCAATGACAAACCATCTAGCAAATATGGCTTGTTTAAGAAAGATCTAAGACTCTATCAGACTCTAACTCTATGATTCTATGAATTAATTTTCTCACCCAGCCCCCTCCCTCTTCCTGATCCCATATTTGTTACCTTGTGACACTGGCCAAGTCATTTCCCTTCTCTGAACCCTCAGAGGTGGTTGAAGCCATCTCAAGAGTACCATCTAAGTCCAAAGTCTCTGAACCTATTACTTTTCCCTATTAGGCTACTATTCCCTAAGACTAAGGTACTATGTTTCCAAATGATGTTATTTTAAATTCAAATGACAAATTAACCTATTCATTAGAATTTTTACATGGGTTATTTTATCAACTGAGTGTTATAGTTGAAAGCAATACTTGAAGCTATGTCATAATGATTGCTTGAGTTTTAGAGGGAGAAAGATGGCACTACTGTGTTGTGGGAATGGGAATTTATGATCTTCCCTGCCCCTAGGCTCTTTTATAGGCTTAAGTGACTCTGAGAACCTTCCTTGATTTGAAAATATACTCTGCCCCCTAATAGGCTGAATATGGTCACATGGAGACTATGGTGGGAGGCTTGGTTTTCAGGAATGCCCACACCTGGTTGCTTTTTTTTTTTTTTTGAGGGCAATTAGGGTTAAGTGACTTGCCCAAAGTCACATGGCTAGTAAGTGTGTCAAGTGTCTGAGGCCAGATTTGAACTCAGGTTCTCCTGACTCCAGGGCTGGTGAGCTATTCACTGTACCACCTAGTTGTCCCTGGCCTGGTTGCTTTTTGATTAGGTAGTGGGTCAAGAGGGCTGTGACATTATCTGATCCAGGAGAAGGCTATATATGCCATGATGTGAGATTTTGTTTTGGGGCTCACCTTGATAAGAGTTTTGTGATTTGACCAGACCAGACTCTGGGAAGCCATTGAGCCCCTGGCTTTGAAAACCAAGATGTTGGTTCCTCACTGTCTGGTAACTGACTAGGTATGGATATAATGGTCAGACAGTTGGAATCCTGTCTGCTGATGTTTCTCTGTATTTGTTGCCTGCTTGTCACTTATTTGTATTCCCTGAAGTTCAGGGTGCTGACCTTTTTGCCCTGAACTATGTAAATGACATACGTTTGATTAAAGCAAGATTGTTAACCCATTTTGAATCACTTTCCTTTAGAAAAGCGGATCTAAGAACCTGTGTTGGCAGCCACCCTGGGTATGCTAGGGTGCTTGCCGCTAAAACTGGCTACAGCCTTGAGCATAACATGGAGGGCAGAGTAAAGAGAGAAATACTGTAAATTCCTGGGCTGCTTGACTCTGAAGAGAGAGGGTACCAAATGAATTACTACAGAGGGACAGAAATGTTGCCAGCTTTGCTAGCACTTTGCTTAGCACAAACCCTAATGCCACACAAATAATTCCTGTCATATCTCTGCATCTTCAGTATTTTAACGCATGACTGGCACATCATAGGAACTTAATAAATGGTTGCTGCATTGGATGAGATTAGAATTCCTTATTGCCCTGGGATGATAGGTCATCTTCCTCAATAAAGCTCTTCTATAATAATATGTCATGTTCCCAATAACATTGTTGGTCCATAGGTGGTAACATTGAGAAATAGGAAGGCAATAAAAAAATATTAGTGTCTGCTGACCCTCTTCCCTCAGGGTGAACTCTACAGTTGCCTAGAAATAACATAGCTCTATGAGCCTTCAACTTTGAAATTATCTTTCTTTGAAAGAATGAAAGTCTGAAAGAAAATCTCATGAGAAACAATGTCATCATCAATTCGTGAGATTGTACCAAGGGGTAGGATGCTCCTGACTCAGTCCATCCTCTGGTAATTTAAGTACAACATGAGAATGAAATTCAGTAGTTAATGAATGGAACTTTACATAGTCATACTATAGAAAGGATACCCAAAAAGACTGTAGAACTCAGTTCAAGGACCTCTCATCTCTATGTAGAAACATGTTTGGTTAGTAGGATAGGTTGTATTGACTTGAATATAGCCTGGGTTATCCACCAGGACTGAAAGGATTTGATTCCCTAATGGAACAATTTGTTATACCCTTCAGTGAAGAGGAAAACAGGTCAAAATAGTTTGAGACCACAGGAACATGAATTAACAGCCTGATTAAGCCCTAGTCCCACAAGCTAATAAGTTTAGGAGATAGTATCCTTGGCTGTTAGGAAAAGAAGTACTCTAATCTATATTAAACAAGGGGTGGGGAGGTGAAAGGATTCCTGGTCTATTACATACCCTGTCACTTGCAGATTTATACATATTGATTTGGGATGCTATAGACTTTTAAAAAAAAGCTTTCCAATCACCCAAAGTTTGGTATTGTGGGAGTATGTAATGTTATAAATCCAAGAACAGTTTTGCCTTCCTTTGTAGTCTCGGAATTTAGCACAGTACCTGGCACATATCAGGTACTTAATAAAAATTTTTTTTACTGATTCTCTCCTTAATTCTATTCAAACACATGGAGTGGTAGATAAGCACTAGAGGAATAGATGGATTTCATTATTATGGAACATTTCTTGACTTGTTTTCTAAAATGGCAGATTTTCTATTCATATATAACTACACTGAAAAAGTCACAACACTTTTCTGCTGTATCTTGATTTTTCTGACTTTTTCCATGAACAAGAACTTAACCATCTAGCATTGTGCCTCAGTTTCAAATGTCAATGAAACCTTCCCGAAAATACACCCAGTTCACAGTCAACTGAATGTGCTCATAAAAATCTTGTTTTTCATTGAACATAGGGTCAGAAATAGGGGCATCCTCAGCTATATCCATTGGGCACCACTCATGCAGAATATGACCTCCTTCATCCATTTTTTGAAAGGGGGAGGAAAGGGGGCTAATTGTGTGGCTCTGCTCTAGATATCTTTGCAAAGAATGTCCACAGATTGTTCTTCTGGGTTCTAATATACAGGATAGATGAACCAATAATGCTGCTACCCAGTAACATTTCCCTCTGCTCACTGTTTATAAGTTGTGTAGAATGTCTCTTTTGTGTTTTCACATTAGCACAGCAAAGATTTTGCCTTATCACAAAAGGAAGGTTAAAGTCCAAGTTAAAAAAAAAAAACAACACTTTTGCAATCTACTTGTTCTTTGTGAATACATATCTGAACACACTGTTGTACAGGCTATGGAACTCAATTACAATAAAGTTATGTTCTTTGTATTTTTTAACTTTATTATACCCTACAGAGCTATAGCAAGAACTGCAATTTTATAAAATTACCAAATCCTAGAACTAGAAGTTTCCTCAGTGTCCATCTAATAATCAAATGTATATCCCCCAAAATAATCCTCCCAAGAAGATGCCCAGTAAATTGTCATCCATCATTTATTTTTCCCTACTATCTCTGTTTCTGACTCTTTCTCATTTGAGAACCTGGTGAAAATAAACTGTGTAGGTTCCAAGGGATGCACATAAGGGATGAGTACATCTGATTATCAGAAGAAACTAAAGAAAGATAAAAACCAATAGGATTAGGATGGTTAGATTCAAGAGAGGAGAGGACTCAGGGGGTTTTCTTTTCTTTCATCATGTATTATAGAAATTGTATACAAAAATTATAGCATACTAAAAACTTGGTCTGGTTTGAGAAACAGCTGAGATATTTGCCTGTGTTGGGGAACCATACTTATTATCAGGAGTACTATGGTGGAAAGAAAAGGAGGAAGAGAAGAGGAATGGGAAGGGAGAGAAAGGAGGAGAGTGTAGAAGAAGAAAAGAAAGGCGAGAAGGAGCAAGAGGAAGAGTAGGAGGAAGAAGAAAAATACTAGCTAATGTGAAATATTATCTCTGGGTCTAGATTTCATATTGGAGGAAGAAAATTGATGAATTCAATGGTGACCTTCAAATTTGATACTTATAAGTGACACTGGATATTCAGATAAATATTTAGGATTAACAGTTGGTCATTAGAATTTCTGTATTTTTTACCCTCCAACTTTTGGTAAAAAACCTTCTTCCATGAGATTATGAACTTCATGCTTACCAAAAGGGAGTTGGTCTCAGTACATTAGATGATACCTGACATCTATAGCTCTAGATCAGGGTGGAGAACTTGTGGCTTTGAGTCCACACAGGCCTTATAGGTCCTCAAGCACAGCCCTTTGAGTCCAAAATTCACAGAAAAAATCCCCTTAATAAAATCACTTGTTCTGTAAACCTTGGATTTAGTCAAAAGTTTTCAACTGAGGAAGTAGAAGGCCACATATGGCCTCAAGGATGTGGGTTCCCCATACCTGCTTTACATTCTCTAGGTGGAGTATTTGAATCAAAAGGGTACTAAAATCCAATAGGATAGACCTGGGCGCTTTGTGTCATGGAGTCATTGGTGAACCCTCAGGTCCCTTGCTGAATTATATTGGTTGGTATTCCTTTACTACAATGACAATATGTAGACTATTGAGCTATAATAACTATGAGGGTTTATGCCCTCTTCCTCTGAGATATATAGAAATACACATACATATATACATACACATGTACAGCAAAATATTTATTTCCTAGCATTTTTTTAAAACAGCATGGTAGAATAAATAGAGAGATGGGTTGAAATACAGCCTCTGAAATCTACTGGCTATTTGACCCTGTGCAAAAATAACAAAGTTGGTGATAAGGAAGCAACTTGTGGATTACAGGACCAATGACTTGTTTAAACTCTGACACCTCACCCCCAACTTCTGCCAGTGATGGTTAAGGGTTTTTGATTCTAAAGATAGAGACTCAGTATAATATTTTGTCAACATTCTGTTGATGACTTTTGTTTTTATAAAACTTGTATACTTCATTTTAGGAGCAATGTCCCCTAACATATTAGGTTGAAATTTTATGGAGAAATTCATGATTGACATGAACAAGAGTCACATAAAGCAGGCTTGTATGGAAGGCTATGATCTGTATCTACAAATACAGAATGAAGAAATCCCTGATTTATTTAAATATTTTAGTCATTTTCCAAAATTCTACCCTCACCTAATCTAATCTCACTATGCAGCAGCAACAACAGCAGTTAGGTAAAGTCAAATGATAGTGAATGTATTAACCAGAATTTTCAACATTCTGCATCTAGTCTCCCAATACTCTATGGTAAGGAAAGTGATATGTTTATTCTGCTTTCCTTTGGTGCCATAATTGGTCACTGTGTTTAATCTGAATGCAGTTTTCATTTAGTGTGATGTTTATGCTATCATAGTCATTGTAGGGGCAGCTAGTTGGTGCAGTGGATACAATGCAGGGCCTGTAGGAAGGAAGACTCATCTTTATAAGTTCATATCAGGCCTCAGATACTTACTGGTTGTGTGACCATAGGCACTTAACCCTGTTTACCTCAATTGATTTGGAAAAGGATATGGCAAAACAGTATCTTTGCCAAGGAAATGTCAAATGGGGTTAGGAGGAGTTGGACACTATTGAAATGACACAAGTCTTTCTATAAATTTATCTCTTGATTCTGCTTTCTTTTCTCTGCATCAGTTCATAATGTTTTCTCCTATTTCCCTTGACCATGATCATACAGTTAATAAATACTTTAATACCAAGTTATACTGTTCTTCACAATTCCAAGTCCAGCAGTCTATTCACTGTGTACCTAGTTGCTGTACATACAGCATTTCCTTTGACCATGAAAACCAATCTCAAAGGTGAGTATTTGTCAGTATTATTTCCATATTGCAGATAAGGAACCTGATTAAATGACTTACCTATAATCATACAAGTATAACAATGCACATATTATATATCAGAAGCCAGGCCCTCCCTACTCCAACTACAACTTTATTTATTTGTTTTTAGATACAACACAGGTAGATGGGCAGAAAGTCAGATAATAATGCATTTATTCAGCATTTAATCTGTGCCAGGCACTGTGTTAAATATGAAAGATATGAATAGAAACTAATAAGGCATTCCTTGTCCAAAAGGAACTTATATTCTAATGAAAAAAGAAAGAAAGATGGAGCTGGATAATATGGGAGGATAATGATAATTGTTTTAGAATTGCTAATAAAACCAAGATTCCACTAATCCAATAAGAATTGTTGAGAGGATGCTGTTAAATAGTTATAAAGACACCATTTCAAGCTGATTGAGTTAGAATATTCCTTTTTAGCTAAATTCTAAAGATTTGCAAAGATAACCCCCTTTGCTAAAGATAAGATAATCTGCTCAAAGTTAATTATTCATGAACATTTGGTATATTTGGGCAGAGAGGAAATGTAGGCAAAGCAGAAAAGTCTCTGAAAGGAAGGTTGTGAAATCTCCAACTCTTGGGCTATTTTAAGCTTTAAACTGGAAAGTTATGGAGACCAGATGAATTAAAGATTCATATAAACTAAAAAGTTGAAACTGATAATATAGCTGAGAGTGTCTATAGAATTACAGAATTTCAGAGTTAAAAAAAATGATTTTGCTGACTATCTAGTCCAAAGTACCCTGGCACAAAAATTACTTCAAGAAGGAAAACAGTCATCTAAGCTTTACCTGAAAACTTCCCAAAAAGGGGAACTTCCTGAGACAACCCATCCTTACCTAAAAGAGAAAACTTGCCTCATCAAATCTGAGTCAGATTTCTAATATCCATCCACTGATCTTTATTTTTCCCTCTGTAATGGTAATGGGATTTGAAGATCTTTTATGCCTCTTGTATTGGCAAGCTAATAGGTACTTGTAATTTAGTTTCAAGTTTATAATTGTGTCAAGTATTAAGACCTATAACTTGTTAACCCCACAGTGGGAAGGACTTGCCAATTTAACAGGAAGGGGTGGGGCAGGAAGGAGCTAATACTATATATAAGGAGAGGCCCAGGCTGGAGAGGGAAGAGATTTTGAGAATAGAACTTGTGGTGGCAAAACTTCTTCTGAGAGCCAGCCAGAACTTCTGCTAAGAACTGCCAGGAAGAACTGATGGGAGCTGGAACTGCTGGGGGTGAGCAATGTGGGGACTGAGCAGCTACTGTGAGTGAGGAGAGGAGGAACTTTGCTTGAGGGAGTGAGTGAGGAGAAGAGGATCTTTGCCTGAGAGAGCCTGTTTTGTTTTAAAGGTTTGGGAATGTAGGTGTTTGCTATATTGACTATGTGCATCAACTTTGTGGTTACTATAATGCCTTTGATGTTCTGGTTTTGGGACTCAGCTTTCTGGTATTTGAATAAATGCTTTGCTTCTTTCTTCCATGTGGAGAGACTGTTACAATTTGTGATTCACAATTACACCAGCATATTTATTTTCACTGTAAGTGCTGTGAATATCACAATGGTGTTACACACTCTGACACCTAGTAAAATGAGACCAATCCCTCAAAAACATAACAAACCTACAAATTCTTGCACACAACTATCATCAGCTCTCTAAAACACTTCTCCAGGATAAACAGTGCTTTTATTTAATTAATTTTCATAGGGCATGCAATCCACATCTTTCATCTTCCTAGGTGCCCTCTTCTAAGTGTTTTCCAGCTAATCAATCACTTTCTAAAATATGGCAATCAGAACTGATCATGATATTCCCTATTTGGACTTACCTCAGTATCGTGACATTAGCATCTCTCTAGTCTTGAATAGTACTCATCAAATACAGTGTAAGATATCTTGAGCTTACTTATACTGCACTGTTAAGTTATACTGAAAATGTGGATAATTGAGAATACCAGCTCTTTTAGTTTTCTATTTAGACATTATTTAGCCATCTTTAGATGTTTAAAGGATGTCTATTACAATGGAAGGAAACATCAATGATAGCATAGTAAATAGAAATTTGAAGTCAGGAAGAGCTGCTTTTAAATTCTGCCTCAGATATTTAGCAATGAAGTTAGCCTCATTTGAAGCAGCTACATGGCACAGTGGATAGAGTCTGAAACCTCTTCTGTAAAATGGATATAATAGTGGCAATTACCCCGGTGGGTTGTTGTGACAATTGAATGAGTTACCATACACAAAGTACTTCACAAAACTTTCAAGTTTATATTAATACTGGTGTCATTTTGAGTATAATTATGATTTTTATGTAGTTTAACCCTCTCATTTTCACTTTGATCAAATGAAGCCCAAAGGAGATGAAGTGATTTACATATAACAGGCACTTAATAAATGATGAGTATGGACTTATTGAAATTCAATAAAAGGAACCTAGCTCCATAATTCCATTCTCTTCTTATCCCAGAGTAATATTATTTTCATTATGTCATGACACCCCCTTTCCCCCTGAAGTATCTTCCAGTTTAAAGATCCTATTACTCTAAATAGCATTCAAGTGGCCACAGTAATGCCAGGGGTCCTCACTTGTTTATTTTTTAATTAAGAAAGGAACATGAGAATTCTAAAATTTGACTTGGGAGCCCCAGATTTCTAGTTATACTTCTGTTCAAAGTTATTAGAAAACAAAATTACCCTGGAAAAACACACAGGATAGGAAAGACTGAAAAGAAAAAATAAAATAAATATTTAATGAATATCCTCTTTGTGTTTGTTACACATCTGCTACACCTTTTCTCCTCTTCTCTCCTCCTCTGCTTTCTTTCTTTTTCTTTTCTTCCTTCCTTTTTCCTTCTTTCTTTCCTTCTTTCTCTTTTTCTTTCTTTCTTTCTTTCTTTCTTTTTCTTTTCTTTCTTTCTTTCTTTCTTTCTTTCTTTCTTTCTTTCTTTCTTTCTTTCTTTCTTCCTTCCTTCCTTCCTTTCTTTCCTTCCTTCCTCCTTTCTTTTCCCTTTCTTGCTTTTCCTCTCTCTCTCTCTCTCTCTCTCTCTCTCTCTCTCTCTCTCTCTCTCTCTCTCTCTCTCTCTTTTTCTCAGCAGGAGAAACTAGGACTTTATTCCAGGCATCACATTTATCCTGAGCAAGGAATATGTTCTAAGGTAGGGAAGCTTAGATGACTCTAACTGTACTTAAATGCTTTGAAGGAAGGGGCAGAAATTGGTGATGGGATGATTTTGGTAACCAGTAAGAGGTTCCATTCCAAGGAAGTGGTTGGGCTTTGGGTTAGGTATTATCTATTTGGGATCCCTAGTTCAAATAGGAAAGACAGTAGAAGTCATATTCAGTGGGAGAGGAGAAAAGATCTGAACTCTGGCAGGCCTAGCCCATAATTAAATGGTCCCTTTATAGCCCTGAAGCAGTGTGAGAGAGATGATAGATGAGGGCATTGAGTCATTCACAGCTCACACTCCATAGATCAACAATTTTTTCCCCCAGAATAGGCTGCAGTATTACATTCCATTAAATAAGTAAATTTGGTACCAGAATATGCAAAGGACTCCCCTCAACTTCTTGGTTTGGTTCATGAAATCACATACTTAAATTCAGGATATTTTTTAACTTCCTCTCCCCAATCAATCTTTTAACAATGATTTACTTAATACATCCTACATAATAGACACTGTGTTGGGGGTGGGTGGGAGGGAGAGACAGAGAGAGAAAGAGAGACAGAGAGAAACACAGACACAAAGAGACAGACAAACCAACAGAGGAGGAAAGATAAAGAGGAAGGAGAGGAAATGAAGAAAAAAACAATCTTTAATCACAAGCAATGCATTTTCTAATGCATATAGAAAACAAATACACACCAAAATACATATTACATAGACATAAAGTGAACAAATTAAAAAATATACAGAATAGTTAAACATAACAGTTTGGAAGAGAGGGCACTAAGTTATGTGTAAATCGGGAAAGACTATATGCAAAAGATGATGCTTGAACTGTGATTTGAAGGAAGAAGGGGACTCTATGAGATAGGTATAAGAAGGAAGTATATTTCAAGTATAGGGGTCAGACAGTGCTAAGGTACATAGGGAGGAGATAAGAGTCTAAAGTGTGAGAAACAGAGAAAGTAAATTTGGCTGGATCACATATCCAAAAGGTCAAATTTCAATATCCAAAGTGAAAAAATATTTGACTAAGAGGAAGGAAACTGGGGTTCAAATCCGTATTCTTATCTGGACTCTGGGACTGTTTATTCCTAAACAAAATAAGGTAGGGGGTAACATGGCATCTCTGATCACCTTCAGCTATGTCTCAGTCAAATGGATTCCATTTGACTCTATATCAATATCAGCTGAGTCTGAATTTTCATAAAATTTTAATAATCTACCTTCCTTCTTAAAATTGAGTAAGTCAGTTTGCCTGTCTGAATAGTTTTCTTCACTATAAAGTAAATGGATTGGAACAGTTGATTTCTGGAGTAGTTTCTATTTGGAGAGGTTTATGGAGGTTGACTTGAAGCTTTCTTTCAGTCCCTTCCCCTAAGGCATCTTTCTTATTGCTGGAGAGGTTACTGCTCCATATCCATTTACCTACTGTTAAGACTTCATCAAAATCTATTATGAAGAAACAACTAATTTTGGTATTGTGATAGCAAATATAATTTAAATAGGAATCTACCAGTTGTCCTATTAAGGGCAGAGTCTCCCTTAACCCTACCAAATAATTCACTGGATTCCTTTTCTGAGAATCTTTACCACACTCTTATTTGGCTGCCAGTCCTGGATCAAAAGTATGGTTCTTGATCCAGATACAGTGATATCTTGTTACAACACTGTTTTACTAATGTTATTATTAACATAATCGAGAGGATTAGAGAGCCAGCTTTAGAGTAAAGAAGAAGTCTGTTTAGGTTACTTACTCATTCTGTCCTTGTGATTCTGGGAAAGTCCCTTAAACTTTCTATATCCTAGACAAATCTTTAAAACTATAAATTGCAGAGTAATTATGGATATGCATTGAGAGAGGGAGTCTCCTTACCAGGAGTTCCCTACACCAATGAAATCTCAAGTCCTGTAAAACAAACAAAAAATCAAAACAAAAACCCAAACCTATTTCATCCTAAAATTTCCAAAGGATACTCTGAGGCATGTAATCCTAAATAAATTTCTAAGTAAAAGCATTTGTAGGCATGATAATTTCCCCTTTTTAATGTAATTTGATGAGAGAGAGGGAGATTTTTCTCTTGTTGTAATTTATAAACTAATTTAGAGAAAATGACAAATAGAGAAAATATAGAGATAGGGTAAATTCTAGGGTCTGGCAAACTAGAGTCCACCAACCAAATGTTACTTTTGCATGGCCCTCCACCTGTTTTTGTATGACTCAACCTAAAAAAAAAAAAAGTTTTTTTTAAATAATTAAAAAATTTTAAAAAAGTATTTGTTCATGGGCTATAACACACACACACACACACACACACACACACACACACACACACGTCACGAGATAGGCCAGAGTTGGCATTTGGGTTATAGTGTGCTAACCCATGGAAATATAACCTTCACTGGAACATTTTAAGGCAGACAATGAAACACTAGACCACAGCACCAATGTACTTAGGAAACTGGGGAAAGGAGTGATTAAAATACAATTAACTTGAATTCTATGAAACTTTCTGTTCACAGAACCCTGTCTGAATGAGATAAAGTTATTTTTCATCATTAATTGCAATATCCAAATATTTATTGGTTTTATTGGTATAGCCAATCAAAAAATCAAACGAAAACTATCTTAAAAGCAAATGTCCTTAAGTTGTCCTTTCCAAGCATTAGGAAGAATTTATACAGTATTTGCCAAGGACTCTGCTAAATGATGGGAATAAAAATCCCAGCAAAAATAAAGACAATCATGTCCCTAAAGAGTTTCTATTCTAATGAGAGAAGATAACATGGAAAAGGGAAATGCAAAGTGTACTGGAGGTGGACATGTTAAAGAAGTCTAGAGATTTAGCAATGAGGCTGGGAGAGAAGGGACGCAGTGGGCAGGGCTGACCTGTGCATTTCCTAGAAATGGAGGTTTCAGGAGCAACTTACAAAGCAGTGTCCCAAGGACACTTTCCAGGTCTCTCTGAAGAACTTTGGAATTGATTATATGGCATGAGAGATGCTGGCAAAGGACTGCCCAGTAGGGAAAACCTGCATCAAATAGCCTGCTGTACTCTATGAGTGAAGAAGAATTTCAGTACCTTAAAAGAAATGAGAAATGAACAAATTTAAAGACATTGCCATCCCAAATGTTCCCACAGACTCTGTGTGCCCAACCTGTGGTAGAGCATTCTGAGTTTGTATTGATGTGATTAGCCACAGTCACAAACACTATACCTTGACTCTAATATAGTGATATCATTTTGGTTCTCAATGAGTATGAAGGAAAACATCGACTAATCAGAGGAGTGTTATTTGGGGCAGAAGGATCTTGAAGGATGAGAACACTGAACTGCTTACTTTCAGCTTTGACTGAATCCTGGAACTAGATCTTTTTTCCCCCCCTTCCAAAAATGATGGAGGAACAACAATGAGTTGATTGTACTTTTCCCCAAAGCCTTTCAAACAATAATTAATTTTAAAATATATAATACTAATTCAATACTTCAAGGATGCATGATTTGTATATTATGGGTGTTTCCTCCACTTATACAGAATATACCACTAATTGAAATATATTGTCTTCAAGAGTTGCTGTGGACAAAAAAAAGAAAACAACAGCTTACAACTGGCCTCATAAACACAGAATTTCTAAATATACCATCCGTTTAAGGCCAGGTCCTTGAACAAAAGCTATACGATGTATCATCTGTCTTTTTGTTTTGATAGATTTGATAGAGCTTATAAACATAGAATCATTGACCTAGAAATGAAAAGGAAAGCAGAGGCTATCAAGTCCAACTCTCTCATTTTACGGATAAGAAAACTGAGGTCCAGGGAGACCGACTGACTTACCCCAGGTCATACAAGTAGTAAGAGCTTCATCACTCTATAATTTCCAAAAAGCTAAGATATTTCATAATCATTTAACTAATATTTTATCTTTATATATAGAAAGATTTAAGATTATATCTGTCGATATATATGTAACATATAAAATGTTATATGTAACATAAAATGTCTCTAACATCTATAGTTATATGTATATTTATTATGTCTATATTATTTATATCTAGAGCTACATACACATTATTGAGACCCATATATCTCTATCTATGCATGCATCATATGTATTCATATCCATCCATCTATATCTATATCCATACCAGTCTATCTCTATTTCTGTATCCATATACAATTATCTACCTCTCTATATCTATTATATCCATTTATATAATTTATATCTATGTCTATATCCACTCATTTTATATGGTATATTTACACATTTGCACCTATACACTTCTTTCTGTCTGTCTATCTATATCTACACATATCCAACCATCCATCCATCTATCCATCTATCTATCTATCTATCTATCTATCTATCTATTTATCTATTTATCTGTCTGTCTGTCTATGTATCTATCCTTTTTCTATGTTCTGTCCCATTCTTGTTGCAGGGAGTGGAGTCTCTGACCAGAAAAAGAATGAGTCACAGGAATTCAGGAGGTAGAATGCAGGCTGGGTTTGACAATCTACACAGTATAAAGGAGGGAAGGATCTTCGAGAGTGAACTTTGGGACACCAGTCTGGTGGAAAGACTTGCTAGGCTGTCATGTAACTTTCAGACATAAACTTGGTCTATTCAATGATGTGGAGGAAATGAGCTAAATCTTGAGATTTCTCCCACAGAGATGGGGGTTATATATTGAAGATAATTCCCTGGAAATAATGAGAGTAATGTCTTGTATTTGTGTTTGTTCATTTGTTTAAAATCATAACAAAGAAAGAAAAAAGAGAATAGTAAATGGTGGCTGCAAAAGTACTCTGAGAGTGATAACAATCTGCTCCTAACAGAAAGAAGTGAAAGTATTCCAAACTGGTACAATGCCCTCTACAGAGATGGAGGGTAGAGAGAGATGGGGACCTTTTCCTGATTTTGATTACGTTCTTCTAGTTGACTAAAAAAGAGAGAATGAACACATGCTAGGAAAACCCACAGGTATCTATGTTTAGCTAGGGAAATAGTTGCTATGGTAAAAATTCTCTGAACGATGGGGAGGAAATTAATGAATCAGCAGAATGCATTTGAGAAAGAGGGAGAGATAAAAGAGAAGAGATTTACTCATATTTGGGTGAAAACACTTTGAGATGGTTTTGTTTAGTGTGTAATATAGAAGAATAGAGCTTGTAATTTTCTGGAATGGTTAATGAGTTAAATGGTCCAAGCTGCAACACTTGTTTAAACCAAAGACAATTACAACAGTGACATTCTACATTTTACAAATTAGGTAAGAGCGCTGGGGGTGTCTAATCATGAATGCCACAATGCTCATGTTATAAATGTAATTCAACTATTAGGGATGACTTATTAAGACAACCGTATATTAACACATATATGGAAGATCTGTCTAAGCATTTTCATATCTAAGGTCATTTTGAAAGTTAATTCTATATGGGATTAATTTTTAAATATATATGTACATGTGTATGTGTGCATATATACATGTATATATGTACACAGATATGATATAGATATAAATATGCGTATATATACATTGTAAATATATATAATTTATGTGTATGAGTACTATTTGTGTATATATACACACATGTGTGTGCATGTCTATACACATGTGCAATTGCATATATATCCCACATGTGTACACACATATATACATTCATATATAGACACACAAATATATGTGTGTATACATCTACACATGCACAAATACATTTTGAGAAAAAATTTAAATATAATTGTAGGCATTTGTTTCTTAACCTGAGAATTAGTTTTAGTTATGAGAGTCCTTTAACTTCACTAAAACTCAGTTCCTATAAACACATACACAATACAAACATGAACATATGCATGTGTGTATATGTACATACCCAGAGAAATTAGTATCTTTAATGGATAATTTACAGCACTCCCATGAGGGATTCTGTGAGATTGAATTGTAACCATAATAAACAACATATTTACTTCCAAAACATCTATTTTCTTATCTCCAGCTCTGTCAATCTTTTCTCATCTCTCTTCCAACATTACCCATCCACAAGAATTCCATTCTACAAAGTTCCTGATAATCTAATCAGTAAATCCAATTGCCCTCTCTTGGTCATCACCTTTCTTAACTCCTCAGTACATTCTAATGTGTCCTATTAATTACCTCCAAATGCCAAGGAATTCTCTTCCCTTTCAATTTTTGTGATTTTGCTTCACCTCCACCTTTCTGACAGTCAGGCAATAAAGCTTTATTAAACTCTGTGTGCCAAGCACTGTGCTAAACACTGCAATTACAAAGAAAGGTAAAAGACAGTTTCTGTTCTCAAGGATCTTACAATCTAATGAGAAAGACACATAGGAGGTGGGAAAAGACTGTGAATAATCAAGCTATACATAGAACAATTTAGAAGTAATCAACAGAGTAAGGCCACTAGAATTAAGCATGATCAGGAAAAGACTTGCTATAGAAGAGAGGATTTTAGTTGAGACTTGAAAGAAGTCAAGATGTACAGATTATGAGGGAAAGCATTTCTTTTTTGTTGTTGTTTTTGAGTCATCAACTTCCTGCCTACAAAGTAAGAACATCTCTATAAGCTTTGTCTTGGTTCTCTTCTCCCTCTCACTCCCTCTTCTCTCTGTCTCTCTCACTGTCTCTTTCTCTGTCTGTTTCTGTATCTCTGTCTCTGTCTCTCTCTGTTTTTCCTTACCCCTCTACCTCTCCCCACTCCCTCTTTCTTTGCCTCTCTCTCCCTCTCACTACCTCTGTCTGCCCCTTCCTCTTCCCCTCCCCTTCCCCCTCTCCTTATCTCTCTCCTCCCTATCCTTTCCTCTCTCTCCTCCCTCTCCTTCCCTTTCTTACCTGTATTTCATATTCTCATTGGTCACTTCTACTAACAGAGGTTCAATCATCCTCTCTATTCAAATGACCCCACAAGCTCCTTCTTAACTCCAAGTTCAAATATAAAATATTGTTTTTCATTTAAAACCCTTGACAACCTGTCTTCTTCAAAACTTTCCAGTCTTACAGTTCAGTATTCTTTGCACATTCTGCAGCACAGGGGCCCTGACTGGATGCTTCTCACACAGTATTCCATTTCCTCTTTCCACACACTTGGATAGGCTATGTATTCCATGGCTTTTAGAATCCTCTTTCTCCATATCTCCTATGTGCCCCAGCTTCCTTCAGTTGTTGTTGTTGAGTCATTTCAGTTGTCTCCAACTTTCTGTGACCCCATTTGGGGTTTTCTTGGAAAAGATACTGACTGGAGTTCTTTGCCATTTTCTTTTCCAGCTCATTTCATAGCTTTCACCGTACTTTGCTTCTTCCACCCCATTTCTTTCCCTCTGAAATTTCATTCAATTAACACTGAATATATCTGGAATCTTCACGCTTATCTGCATGTTGTCTCCCACATTTGAACATAAGCTCCTTGAGGTTTGGAACTTATTTTGCCTATGTTATCCCCAGCAATCAGCCCTTAATAAATTAGATGGTGGTTAATTGATATACTGAAACAACACATGCATATGTTGTTGCTGCTGTTTCTTGGCAAAGGTACTGGATTGTTTTGCCATTTCCTTTTCTAATTAATTTTACAGATGAGATAACTGAGACCAACAGGTTGAAGTGACTTGCTAAGGGTTATGAAGCTAATGTCTGAGGTCATAGTTGAACTAAGGAATACGAGTTGTCCTGACTTCAGGCCCAGCACTCTATTCACTCTATTCACAAACACACATACTCGTGCCTAAGTATATGTGTTTATACACACACGCATATGTGTACACACGTTAACACACATGTACACCATGCAAGGAATATGTACATAAACAATGCGTCTATATGAACATGTATGCACATATTTGCACCTATAAAAATTGCCACCTATATGTTCTAAAGTTCAGTCCTCTATTGCCAGCTGCCTGTTAGATATCTCCACCTAGAAGTACTAAGGTCATCTTAAATTTAATGTGTCCAAAACATGCCTCATTATATTTCCTTATTAACTAAACTCCTCCAAACTTCCTGTGTTGAGTATAGCACCGTTTTTATAATCATCTATGTTTAAAAAATCACATTCATGTTCTACTCCACTATTCAATTCCCTGCAGAATTCCTGCCCTACTCTTTTCTTTCTGTCTACTATGCCAAGTGTACTTCCTGGCATGTTATTTTTAAGTAATAATTCCCTCCAAATTACATGTTTAATTTTTTTTAACGTTTTGAGTTAAAAACACTACTCCTCTTTTCTTCCCTGACTTCTCCCCTCCCTGAGACTGCAAGCAATCTTACATAGGTTATGCATGTGCAATCATGTAAGACATTTCGTATTAGTCATTTTGTGTAAGGAGATTCAAACCAAAAAAAGGGAAGGAAGGAAAGAAGGAAGGAATTAACAAAGGAAGGAAGGAAGGAAGGAAGGAAGGAAGGAAGGAAGGAAGGTGGGTAGAAGGGAGGGCATAAGAGAGGAAGGAGGGGGGAAGGGACGGTGAAAGGGAGTAAGGAAAGAAGGAATGAAGGAAGGGAGGCCCACTTGCATTTAATAAAAAAAAAAATATAGGGAGTAAATCCCTATGCTGGTTTTCAGTTCTTCAGTGGTTAATTTCATCTCTGTCTTATTTTAACACCATTAACAATTTCCTATCAGTAAATAATACAAACCAGCAATAAAAATATTGAAGCTAAATATAGCCCATAGACATTAATACTTATTTATTTAAGAATATTTTCCTAGTGAGTTCAGAAAAGGGAAAATGTAAGTTGATCATTCCCTTACTGAGATAAAGCTGAAAGAACTTATTTTCCATCTTAGACTAGAAAAGAGTTCTCAGTAGCCTCATGAGTATTTGCTTTACTGTAGATAAGCTACTGTCTCTGCTATGTGTTTTCTAATTAATATTTTCAGAAGAACATGAATAGAAGAGGCACAAATGTTATCTGTAGGAACTGAAGATTTTATTGAGGGTATTTCTTTTGGTGAAAATCAGTCACCTGTGTCAGGCATATTCTGACAGAGAATAATCTTTAGCAAGTAATAAAATGAAATCCTGGCAATAATTTCAATTCCCTGTCTTGCATCCCTCTGCAAATCTGCAAACTTTGAAATCTCAACCAGCTTTTAGGTATTCATGGCAGTGGAATTACTTGGAAGTGTCTCACCCATAAATCTGTTTTAAAATTTCACAATTCTAAGTTTTATGATCCCATGCCAAATCTATATGTAAGCCACTTTCGACATTTCATTTCTCATGACAGGAGTGGCCTCCAACACCTATTTTTGAAAGCCATAAGTTATCTCAGCAACAGGTCTAAAGCAACAATATGATTTAGGGGAATCGGTTTGACTGTCACTTTCTTGTGGAAAGCATGCTGGTAAAGAGTTTATTAAAATCACTAAGCATTTATTAAGAACCAACAGTATTCCAAGAAAGGTATACTAGGTATTGGAGATAAAAAGAAAAGAAAAGAAAAAAATAAGATTGAAACACTTCCTGTCCTCAAGTAACTTACACTCTACCAAGAGAATACAGTATATAACTAAATAAAGAATATTATCTTGGGTGAGGAAGACAGTTATGTAGATACAAAAACCAATGAGTGTGGCTTGATGTGCATGCGGGAAGGGCTACAAAAGGTTATACTATAGTTAAACTTTGAAGGGAATTACATATTCCAAGAAGCAGAAGCTAGGACGGAGAACATTCTAGGTATATGGGGCAGTGATGCCAAGGAAAAGAGATAAGTGGGCACGGTGGAATGAGGTAAAATAATAATTTTCAGCACATCTATTTGAAAAAGAAAATAACCAAAAGTCAAGCAAAGCTTTAGTTACTTAGCTGTTTTTTTTTTCGGGGGGGGGGGGGATGTTGTTCAGTCATTCAGTCATGTTTGACTCTTCATGACCCCATGGACCTTACTATCCATGGTGTTTTCTAGGTGAGGATACTGAAGTAGTTTATCATTTCCTTCTCCAGTGGATTAAGGCAAACAGAGGTAAAATGATTTACCCAGAGTAACACAGATAGTATGCATCAGAGATGAGCTTTAAACTCAGGTCTTCCTAACTCCAGGCCCAGTGCTCTATCCATTGAGCCATGTAGCTGGCCCATTAGAAAACCATAGCTATAAATTAACCACTATATACAATAATCTACATGGTAGTGCATCAATATTATGACATGAAAAACTCACCAGTTACATGAATGAAACTCTACTAGGCATTATCCTAAAGGAAAAAGAAACTCTTCCAAATAAATTCCTAGTTTCATAGTGGTTTATTTTGTTTGTTTGGTTGGTTGGTTTTGGAGGAGTCTTGTGGAACAGAGGATCATGGGTTGCATTTGGTCAGAAAGACCTGAGGTCAAATCCGACTTTAAAGTTTTGCTAGCTATGAGACACTGAGCAAGGCTTTTAAATTATCTGGGCCTCAATGATCCTATTACTCTCAATAATTAAGACAATACTTGGTATATTTTAAGTCCTGAATAGGTTATTTTTCATTGATTCATTGTAATGGCAAACACAGAAATAGTTCACACCCTGCTTTAGTTCGATTTTCTTTTGAGGTTTGTATCAAGTCTGTTAAGAGACAGAACATATGAACTCTAGAAGTCATGAACTCTTTCAACAGGAAGGGGATGAGCTAATTACCATATATAAGGAGAATTTTCAGGCTAGAGACAGCAGAACTGAGAAGAGGACTCTTGTGGTGGCAGAATCCAGAAGGAGAAAACTTGTGGTATCCCAGCACTCTGTTTCTCTGCTCTGTCTGTGTTGATGTTTGCGATAATTTGTACAGAAGACCTAGGATTATGCTGGAAGCTCTGAAGGAGGATTTTCTGGTTGTATGTTTACAGAAGTCCTGGAGGAGGATTTTAGAGGTCCTGGGACTTTCCTGATGATTTGTGCAGACCTCTTAGAACTTGTTTGTGGGTCTGTGTTCATTTTTAGTTTGATGATTTGTGTTGGTGGGTCTGAATTGATTTCACAGAGTCAGCCTTGAGTCAAGCTGAAAAGACTTTACTTGGATACTGAGTACTGACTGAGATGATTATGTTTTACGGTGATGTAGGAGTGGAGAACTTTGACTTCTGTACTTTGTGATTGAATTAAGGATTTTGTGATTGACTAAATGAATGTACTTTGTTTAAAACTATGTGACCACTTTGGTGAAAACTATGTGGACATTTTAGTGATAAGTCATTGTGAATGCTGTATTTTGATTTTCTTTTTTTTTTTTTTTAAGCAATTGGGGTTAAGTAACTTGCTCAAGGTTACACGGCTAGTCATTATTTATGTGGGGGTGCTCATTTTCTGAGGCCGATTTTGATCTCGGGTCATCCCAACTTCGAGGCCGGCACTCTTACTCACTGCGCCACCTAGCCGCCCCCGTATTTTGATTTTCTATGATAAGTTGTAACATTGTGAATGCTGTATTTTCATTTTCTGTGAATGTTTTGTTGTAATTTGTTATTGAATAAATAGAGAGCTCATTATACTATGTAATCAGAACCTTGAAAGCTAGTCACAGCAGCAGTCCTCTGGAAAGCTGCTCATGCTTGTCTTTACATTAATCTGTCCATTAATTCATTGAAATTGTTAAATACCAATCCAAGGTGAAAGATACAAAAAAGCATTTTGCAATCACTCTTCTTTAACTATAGTAAATCATATACCCTTTATGTACCTTATTTTCTCCATCTGCCCCATGGGAATGGTACTTCCATTACTTAACTCTCTGGCTTGTTATGAGGATAATATAAAACACTTTACAAATCATAAAGGTCTATATATACATGTGAGTTGTTATTATTATTATTTTTATCATGATGTAGGACAAAACTTCAGTTTTCTCTTTAATGATATTATGCAAGGTATAGATTAGTTGATTAAAATGAATTTATAAAATGGGTAAACATGCAAAAGCAGCGGGGAGATGAAAAAAATCTTAGTTAAGATCTATTAACATAATTCTATGAGGATAATATAAAATTCTGGGAAAGGTCCAAGGTAAGAACCCATGAAGGGGGCAGTTGGGACAATTCTTTAGGCAGGAAAGCAAGAGGAAAGAAAGAAAAACTGAGGGAGGGAGAGAAAGAGAGACAGAGAGAGACAGAGAGAGACACAGAGAGACAGAGAGAGACAGAGAGAGGCAGGGGGACAGAGAAGAGAGACAGAAGAAATCAAAAAGAAATAGAGAGACATAGAGATAGGAATACAGAGACAGAGACAGAAAGACAGAGACAGGCAGGCAGACATAGAGAAAGAAAGAGGGAAAGGAAGGTTCAGATCGATGGGGTGAGGGAGCCAGATTGACAAGAGACAAAATGCAAACAACTGGGGAGAAGAGAGAGATACACACAGAGACACACTAAGGGAAAGACATATAGAGACAGTCAGAGGAAAACAGAAGAATAGATTAATTGATACATCCACAGTTCGAAATTAATAGATAGATTGCTAGGTAGTAATACTGAGAGATAGATAGTCTTTTAAACATTTAATATGTACTAGGCACTGGGTCAAGCAGTTATGAAACAAATTCAAGGTACTTATATTTCAATAGAGAAAAAACATACATAAAATAGATCTAGAAATAAAGTTGGAGTGTCCCTGGAAAGGTTTAAAAATAACTTGAAAGAAGTATGGAAGCCTGGTTCATGGCAATAGAAGTCAAAAGTTAACTTATAGCTAGCCTTGTAGGTGGTAGTAGAAGAGCCTAAGTTTCTGTGGAGATGGGACATTGATGAAGATAATGACTGGAGTACAAGCAGCATGTGGTGAGGTCAAGAATTCTTCAAAGAAAATTGTGCAGTGGCAGCCAGTAGCACTAGAAATCATTTTTTAAAGAATAGTAAAAACCACCATGCTATCTGGATGATACCTGACACATATAGTATATTAAAGTTTTCAAAGTTCTATACATACATTTTCTCATTGGAATCTAGAAAGTTAGGTACAGAAGATATTATTGAACTGTAAATTCTTGTATTTTATCTTCTATATAATTTATATAAACTCGAATGGGATGCAAGGTGTTTGAGGGGGAGAACTATCTTGTGTTTACCTTTGTGTTTTCAGCACCAATGTGCAAAGCAAAGCACAAGCAGCTTCCCAGAGGGCTTCTGCTGTGAACAGCTTCTCAAGGTTCTGATTATATAGTATAGTGATCGTTTTATTTATTCAATAACAAATCAGAGCAAAACATTCACAGTAAATCAAGGTACAGCATTCACAATGACTTATCAATAAAATGGCCACATAGTTTTCACCAAAGTTGTCACAATGGTTTTGAACAAAGTACAATTATTTAATAACTCAATCATTAAATAATCCTTAAGTAGGTTGCCTCCTTAAGGGTCACAAAATACAATAGTCAAAGTTCTCCATTCATGGGGCACATTAAGTTACAAATCAGTCACTATTTATTCATCAGTCACTGTTAAATCATCAGTCACTACTAAGTCATCAGTCACTACTCAGTAGTCTCTTAAGGGGTAGTGGAAAATACACAGGTCATCCAACGATAGATCATAGTAAATCATAATCTTCTCAGTCAGTACACAGTATCCAAGTAAGTCTTTTCATCTTGATTCAAGGCTGGCTCTCAGCTTCCATAGTTCCAGCTCCAACTGTCACCTGGGTTAAAAGGCAGGCAACTCCCAATTCCTTGTCCAGCTCCTTGTCCAGTACTTTGTCCAGTTCCAGTTTGAAACTCACAGTGTCCAGTCCTCATCAAGTTCTTCACAGTTCCTGTCTCTGGGAAGACAAAGCTTACTAGAGCTACAATAATATTCATACACATTGCTGGCACCATCATCAATTCACTATCTGCCTGTGAAATCAATTCAGACCCACCAACAAGGTCTGAGAACTCAACACAAATCATCAACCTAGAAATGAACACAGACCCACAAACAAGGTCCATGAGGTCAGCGCAAATCATCAGGAAGGTCTCAGGATCTCCAAAACCCTACTCTAGGACTTCTGTAAACAGAAAAGAGAAAATCCTCTTTCAGGGCTTCTAGTAATGTCCCAGGTCTTCTGTACAAAGAATCACAAACAAACATTAACATATACAGAGAAGACAAACAGTACTAGGATACCACAAGTATTCTCCTTGACTCTGCCACCACAAGAGTCATCTTTTTAGACCTGGCTGTCTCTAGCCCTGGGGATCTCCTTATATGGTCATTAACTCCTTCCGAGGAGTTCACAAGTTGTGAAATTCACACATTCTCTGCCTTCTTGGAGCAGCAACAAGATCCAGACACATATAACAAGCACCTATTTGTACACATTGTCCAGTCCAATCCCAGCTACAGTGACCCCTACCTCGAAGCGGTGGACATCCACCAGATCTATGACAAATTCCCTGATAAGAAGGGAGGACTCAAAGAGCTCCTTGAACGAGGACCCTCAAATGCCTTCTTCCTCGTCAAGTTCTGGGCTGACCTCAACACCAACATAGGGGACGAAGGCAGCTCTTTTTATGGCATTTCCAGTCAATATGAGAGCCCTGAGAACATGATCATCACCTGCTCCACCAAAATCTGCTCTTTTGGCAAACAGGTTGTGGAGAAAGTAGAGACAGAATAAGCCCACTATGAGAATGGCCACTACTCCTACCGAATTCACCGGTCTCCTCTTTGCGAATATATGATCAACTTCATCCATAAGCTAAAGCACCTGCCAGAGAAATACATAATGAACAGTGTATTGGAAAACTTCAACATTCTGCAGGTGGTGACCAACAGAGATACCCAGGAAACCTTACTGTGTATTGCATATGTGTTTGAACACGGAGCTCAACATCACATCTACCGGCTGCTGAAAGAATAAGAGACTTGGGGATGGAGGATGAGAAAAGCCAGACTGTGTGTGCGCAGGGAAAGGAGGGAGAACTGGTCTGTGCCTGAAGTTCAGAATCAAAAAGAGAACATTTCCCACCCCCATCCCCCTTCCCAAGAGAAAATATATTCCCCTAACCTCAAATAAACTCAAGATATTACATATTTCCAAAAAAAAAAAAAAAGAAATTCACACATTCTTTTTCTTACCAGACTAAAATAAGGTGTTAATGCAATAGCTGAAACAAGGTGTGAACCACTCCAGTGCTTCCCATTACACAAAGTTGATACCTATATCATACTAGTCACTTTATAATTGCACTTGGAATTGAACTAATGGCCAATATACTCCATTGTGCAGTTGAAACATGTGAAGGGCCAGTAGTACATGGACATGGCCCAGTTCTACAAGCACTTATACACTAATGACCCAAGGTTCTTTAAGAATACCCTCTATATTTCCTTTCTGCTAGAACCTTGAGTAGATATGATATTTTCCATGATTCTAAGGAGGGAAAATTTGGGGAGGAAAAGAAGACCCTCACGGAGTTGGAAGTGTGATCCCCTCAACAAGAAGACAACTGGATACTCAAATCCTTCCTTTGTTGTGATCACACTGAAATAGTTGCTTCAGCCAAAGATATAGATGGTAACTCGTGCTTTTTTTACCTTTCCTTTGAAGCTTTTATCTTTGATTTGTTAAAAATCCACACAAGGGCCTAACTAACATTCCGGTGTTTTTAAATTAAATGTCTTGGCAGTGATGTACATGAGTTAAACATCAATGTTCTAGTGGGATGTGTGCTAGATTGGAGGTCTGAGGACATGAAATCAAATCCCAGCTTTTTCCTTCTCTAGGTATGTGACAATAGCAAATTACTTAAACTCTCTGGATCTAATTTTCTCTTCCACAAAACAAGGAGCTTTAACAAGGTAATTTCCAGGACCTCTTGCAGATCTAAATGTGTGATTCTGTGATCTTAAGGTACTAGCATTCTTTTAAGTTATAAAGATAAATCAGTAATTTTTCTTTGGTCTTAGGACATTAAAATGAGTAAATTTGTAGTCACTCTGTTACAAAAATGCCAATGCCTCCCTCATCACCTCCAGAGTCAAATATAAAATCTTCTGCTTTGTGTTTAAAGACCTTCATAATCTGTTCTCTTTACTTCTCTGGTGTTCTTAGACCTTACCTCCACCTCTACCTGTACCTTAGACTATATCTCCGTACTTACCCCTTCTCTACCATCCAGTAACACTGGCCTCCTTTCTGCTTCTCAAACTAGACATTTCCACTTCCTACTCTAGGAATTCTCACTGGTTGTCCTACATGATTGGAATGATCTCCTTTTTCATTTCTGCTACCTGCCATTCCTTGCTTCCTTAAAGTCTTAACTAAATTTCTACTTTCTACCAGAAGTCTTTCCTGTTGCCTCTTAATTCTAGTGTCTTCCCTCTATTGATAATTTCCCTTTTATTCTGTTTATATTTTGTTTCTACTCAATCATTTGTGTATTACATCCTTTTTTTTTAGATTAAGAGCTCCTTGAAAACAAGGACTATCTCTTGCTTTTTTTGTAATTCAGTGCTTAACCTATAGTAGGCATGTGAGAAATGCTAGTTTATATGCCCAAAGGGCTACAAAAGTGTGCATACCCTTTGACCCAGCAATACCGCTTCTAGGTCTACATTGCAAGAGATCATAAAAACAGGAAAAAAAAATTTCTTTTTGCAGTAGCAAAGAATTAGAAATTCAGGGGATGCCCATCAACTTGGGAATGGTTTATTAGGTTGTGACATATGAATATAATGAAATGATATTTTACTATTAGAAATGATGAACAGGAAGATTTCAGAAAAACCTGGAAAGACTTCCATGAACTGATGCTGACTGAAGTGAGCAGAACCAGGAGAACAATGTACATAGTAGTAGCTGTGTGATGACTGATTTTTTTTTTAAACAAATACTTTATTAACTTCTGTTTTAAATCATTCATTTCCGCCAGATTTTGAGTTACAATCATTTTCCAACCCCATTATTCCCCTACCCAACCTCCCAGAATAGCAGTCCCACAAGATATCACTTCCTCCAATCTGCTCTCTCCCATACCTTCTCCCATACCCCCATCGACTTTTCCATTAGAGGAAGATGAATCTTTGTGTCCCAATGCCTGCACATCTTATCTCCCAATTATAGGCGTTTACGACCTTGAATTTCAGATCCATTTCCTTCCTCCCTTGTCACCCATTCCTTCTTGGGATATAAGTAATTCAGTATATGTTGTACATGTCTAGCTATGCAAAACATTATCATAGTAGATATATTGTTCAAGGCTGCTTATAATTCCCTCCCACTCATCCCACCCCCCACCTGGTCCATGCCCTACATGATCCTGTCCCTCTTCTATAGTGGGTACTTCCAACCTCCCCTCACCCCAAGGATGCCCTCCCATCCATCATCTCTCCTCTCATCCCCCTTCCCCCTATCCTGCTGCAGGTTGAGATATCCCATTTAGTAAGTATGTCATTTTCTCCCTGAACCAAATTCAATGTGAATGTGGTTTTGCCTTTTTAGCCTTCCTTATTCTCCCCCTCCTTGCACCCACTTCCCCTACATGAGATAGTTTACCCTACCATGTCTCTCCCCATCTCCTCTTGCCACTTTCCTCTCTCACCTCATAATTTCATCCCTTGAGTACTCTCCCTTCCCAACAAAATCAACCTATGCCCTCTATCCATATATAACTGTAACCATATACACACACATTCACATATGTATTCATATGACCACACACCCCTTCTTCCATTATTTTCATAGTGAGAAAGATATCATCAGTCACAGTTATTGCTTTTCCATATAGGAATGTAAATAGTTCAACTTTGATAAGTTCCTTTTGATTTCTTTTCCCTGATTACCTTCTCAGGCATCTCTTCCTTCTTGTGTCTGGATGTCAAATTTTCTATTCAACTCTGGTTTTTTCCTCAAGAATGCTTGAAAGTCCTCTATTCCACTGAATGACCATATTTTCCCCTGAAACAAAATACTCAGTTTTGCTGGGTAGGTGACCCTTGGGTTCATTCCCAGTTCTTTTGCCCTCTGGAATATCATATTCCATGCCCTTCGATCCCTCAGTGTAGAAGCTGCCAGGTCCTGGGCTATTCTGATTGTGTTTCCACAATATTGAAATTGTTTCTTCCTGGCCGCTTGTAGTATTTTCTCCTTGATCTGGGGATTCTGGAACCTGGCTATAATATTTCTGGGAGTTTTCTTTTTGGGATCTTTTTCAGGAGGTGATCGGTGGATTCTTTCAACCTCTATTTTGCCCTCTGAATCTAAAACATCAGGGCAGTTTTCCTTGAGAATTTCTTGAAGGGTGATTTCTAGGTTCTTTCCTTGATCATGGCTTTCAGGTAGTCCAATAATTTTTAAATTGTCTCTCCTGGATCTACTTCAGGTCAGTGGTTTTTCCCATGAGATATTTCACATTGCCTTCTAATCTTTCGTTTGTTTGGATCTGCTTAACAGCATCTTGATTTCTCATAAAGTCACTAGCTTCCATTTGCTCCAGTCTAACTCTGAAGGAATGAATCTCCTCAGTGAACTTTTGAGATTCTTTTTCCATCTGGCAAATTCGACTTTTATTCTTCTCCTCAATGCCCTTTTGGGCCTCCTATTTGAGCTTAGTCTATTTTTTAAGGTGTTGTTTTCCTCAGTCAGGCTGTTGACCCTCATTTCATACTTTTCCTGCATCCTTCTCATTTCTCTTTCCAATTTTTCCTCCACTTCTCTTATTTGATTTTTAAAGTCCTTCTTAAGGTCCTCTATGGCCTGCAACCCACTCATGTTTTCCCCTGGGGCTTTTGGAGCAGGACTTCTGACCTCACAGTCCTTTTCCTGCTCTATGCCCCCAAAATAGGAGTCTAGGGTTGCATTTTTCTGTTTCCTTTGCCTTGGCATGTTGCCACTTAATTGCTTGACTTTTGGGCTTGTTGCCACACTATGGCTTTAAGGCCAGATAGAGGAATTTTCGTCCCGAACGTGTGGGGGGCAACTTCCGTTTCTGGCAAGCTGTAAACCCACCCACAACTTCCACCCTAGATCACAATCCAGATCCAGGGAGGTTAAAGCAAGAGCGATTACCCCCCAAGACTGATCGCTGGATCTCCCCACGATTTGTAGGCTGGGAGCCGGAAATGCCTCTGAAAACTACACAGTGGCGTGTCTCCTCAGCAGCTTCTAGCCCCCAGGGGAGGGAGCTGACGCATTCCCCAAATACAGGTCCCAAAGTCCATAGGACACTAACCTCTTACTTTGTCCTAGGCAAGTCTATGCTGATAATTCTGGCGTCTCCACAGTTCCTGGTGTTCTGGGGTTCCTCCAGCCGGCTGCTGGCCCTGCCGCCCTGGGGCTAAAACCTCGGCTCACGTGGACCTGGGCTCGGCTCAGCTCCTGCGCTCTGCGCGCTGCCGGCTCCCAAACCACTGCGCTGGTCCTTCCTGCAGGGTGCTGGGCTGTCCTCAGCGGGAGGTTAGCTTCTCTGTGTCGTTCTGTGGGTGCTGGGGCTCCAGAAGATTTTCAGAGTCCTTTTTTACATAGTTTGTGGAGAATCTGGGGGCAGAGAGGCTTGGATGAGCTGTTTCTACTCCGCCATCTTGGCTCCGCCCCCATGATGACTGATTTTGATAGACTTGGCTGTTCTTAGAAATCCAGGAACTTAAGTCAGTTCCAAAAGTCTCACAAACAAGAAAATGTCATTCACATTTGGAGAAAGAATTTTGGAGTCTGGATACAGATGGAAGCATAGTATTTGCTCTCCTTTTCTTTTGTTATGTTCTTTTGTTTCTTCTTTCTCACGGTTCCTCTCAGTTCTAATTCTTCTTTACATGATGACTAATGTGAAAATATGTGTAATGTATGCACATAAGTTGAGACTATATCTTTATCAGATTGCATGCCTTCTTGGGGAGGGGTAAGGAGGGAGAGGGGAAGAAAATGTAAAACTCAAAATCTTATGGAAGTGAATGTAGAAAACCAAAAATAAATAAATAAATAAATAAATAAATATATATATATATATATATATATATATATATATATATATATATATTAAAATGCTAGTTTACTAAGATGATATGGCTTTGTCAGTGGCACTGATGCAAAGGGGATGTGCTGTTTTCTTATCTTATTGTTGTGCCCTAAGCACTAATGGGGCTTGGTCTATGATTTACAGCAGAATTCTACTCCAGTTAAATTTGAGCTTCATGATAGGTTACTATCTAACTATTTGTAACCCCCATATTTAAATCAATGTTTTCCTCATTCAGGTGTTTTTCAGTTCCAACTCTTCATGACCCCATTTGTGGTTTTCTTGGCAAAGATAATGGAGTAGTTTGCCATTTCATTCTCTGGCTTATTTTGTAGATGAGTAAACTAAATCAAAAAGTGTTATGTGAGTTGCCCAGTGTCACACAGCTAGTAAGCATCAGATGTCTGATTTGAACTCAGGAAGATGAATCTCCTTGATTCCAGGCCCAACACTTCTTTCTTTCTTTCTTCCTTTCTTTCTTCCCTCCTTCCTTCCTTCCTCCCTTTCTTTCTTCCTTCCTTCCTTCCTTCCTTCCTTTCTTCCTTTCATTCATGCTACTTCAAATACTGAGGTGTATTCTTCTAGCATTATTATGGCTATAATAATTGCTAAGCCTTTGCCAAGGAAATTTCATGCTGTTTCACTCAGCATAATATAAACTCCATGAGGGTAGGGATCATTAAATTATGTTTTCCCTCTGTATCTCCAGTACCTAAGACAGTGCCTTATACTTAATAAAGGTTTTTTGAGTTGTTTGAAATAATATGTAGAATCCCACAGAGAAGACCCTGTGGGTTCAAAGATATTGCCAGCTGAGTTTATGAAGTAGGATACTATTGTTCCCTTTGAATTTCTTAGTGTTTTGTATCCTTTTGATTTTCCATGGTGGAAGGCTGACATGTGATTCTGAGAAACTTGGCAGAATAGTTTATTTAGTAATAACATTCAGTCACGTTGAAGAACCATTTGCCTTTGTCTCTTATGGAGACAGGAAGAACATTTAACCCAGGTGCAGGTAACTCAATTCATGATACCATAAATAGGCTCAAATTTAATCAACAGCTCAACCTGAATGGAAACTGAGACCTTGGTTTTATTTAAACCTGGATTGACACTAAACATGTCTCAATCTTGCTGAATCTCAAGTTAAAACAAAAATAGTAACTTATGTGCACTTGACATTTTATTTTCTCCTCAATTTTGATTTCTGCAAACATTTTCTTTGGATTAGTTCAGAAATCCCCTTAAAATCTATTTTCATCATCATACAAAATTAACTTGATGTATAATTAGCTTTTGTCAACTTTATCAATTATATGTGGGTGATGGGGACCATTAATGTGTCTCCTTCCCAAATTAATGATTTGATTTAGAGTAAAAAATTTCATGTGATGTTCAATGTAGTCTTTCTCAATCAGCTATTTGCCATTTTGGTCAATCTATGATTTCAGTGAGATAGATGTTTTTGGTGAATACATGAGATGTATGTCAATCTCCTCACATAATAGCCCCCTTCTTTCTTTTATGTCAGTACTCAGTAGATATGAAAATTATTTCTATAATCACATGTATTGTAATCTATATATATTGTAATCTATATATATTGTATTTCTATAATCACATGTAATCACAATGTATTGTAGAACTTTAATGGAAGTTAGAGAAAGTCCTTGGTAGAAGAGAACCTTAAAGTCTTTATAATTTCTTATTAGTTTAAATTTAAAATTAATAATAAAATTAATAATATACTCAGCATATCATTCCTTATGTCTCAGTCAATTTTGTTACCCTAAAGAAGTTGTCTGCTTTGGGAAAAATGCCTTCAAAAGCTTATTTGTTCCCTTTTCGTGGCATTTTATTGAGGATACTCTCACTATATGCACAAAGCATCTTCATAAAGATTGTATATAAATAAGGTAGCAGGGGTCAGTAATTGCTTATGCCTTCTTGCTTGTCTTCACTGGGAATAAAATAAAACAAATATTATTTTTCATCCTTTTGGAATCTCTCCATCTTTGAAATATCTTTGTAGTGGGCAATCTTCCCATGCCCTTCCCTGCCTTTCCAACCCTCTGTTTTGGAGCATGCTCATTCATTACACCTGGTGACCATATGGTAGTGGAGGAAGGTTTCTTCCAGTCATATATGACTCATTTTGGGTTTGAATCTTCTAATTAAGTAATGATCTGAAACTCTATGGATATACTAAAAGGTGAATCTGTCCCTTGGCTTACCCTCTTCCTTTCAACTTTAAATATGAAGGTGACTCTTTGATTTGTCTCTCTTTTGTGTCTTCATTCCTTTAGTAAAGGGCCTTTTGAGAACTCTAAGGGTCTGGAGGCCTGTGATCATAACAGCAGCATCCCCTACCAGCAGCAGTCATGTCTCCTGGAAAAACAGCTTATGATAGGGTTGGGCAAGCATCTACACTGAGTAGGTCAACCACCAGCAGAGAGTGTCTAAGCTGAGGCAGGAGTGGTCTAAAATTGAAGGAAGCTTTCACAGTAAAGAGAAAAAGATTACTACATAGAAAATATTGGTGTCTGATCAGATTGTACTGACTAAAGGTGCCTCATGAAAGGACTAATGGGTAACTTTGCAGAAACTTTCATGTCCCAACAAGGTTTGAATGGGGAATCCCAACTTATAATGCTAGTACAGGTAAATTTTCAAAATATATTCTAAGATTTGTGCAATGTGTATTCTAGATTCATTTGCACTCAGCATCCCTATTTATGTGTAGAAATAAAGGATCTGTTCCATATGTAGTCAATTGGTAAAGCATAGAGTGTTTTGATTATTTGCTTTTTACCATCATACACACACTTTAGGAGAAATCTTAGAATAAAACCTAATATAGAATTGTTCCCAAAGCAACCAGCATGGGTATGATTAATCAATTAATATAAGAAAGGGGGAGCCTACTTCTTCTATTGAAAAATCATACTGACCCAGCAATGAAGCTAGTATAGAACCATGAGATTAGCATAAAGAGATGTGCCCACCTTAAAAGCTTTTGCAAATCCCAAATGAGGTTAATTCTGACATACACACTCAATCTTATTTACTGATAGTTGAGTGTGTTTAAAAATATGCTGCCTCCAACTTGTGTTTCTTCTGTACACTTTGCTCAGAGCCAGCTGTTTCTCCCAATTACATGTTTTATAAGCCATTGCATTTTCCTTAAGTTAAAAAAAATGAGGTGAAAAGAACCATGAATTTGGAATCAGAGAACTTGAATTTGTGTCTTGTTCCTCTTATTTAAAATTTGCAAGGCCTTGTGAAATTCACTTGATTTCTCTTAGTATCCTTATCTATATAATTTTATTTACTTGTGCTCTGGAAGGTGCTATGAACATGGAAAATGTTATTATATCCCTGGAAATGGAGTGAGGTATATTTCAAAAGTGGAACAGTCTAACTTTATTCTATGAAGTTCTTTATCAGAAGACTGGTCAAGGAAACTAATAAGGAGTCTTCTAAGAATTAGAGCACCCAAGACCTGTATTGGTAGAGTGGGTATCTATAATGAAGAAATCACTGATGTTTTAAAGATATATAGTATGTGAAAACTAGTTGAGGAAGAGGGAATAGTCACTTGAAAAAAATCCATATCCATCATTCATAGAAAAGGAGATTAGTTAATTTAGTTTTATAATTATTGTATCTATTTATTATATTTATTTTACTTAATTAAAATAACTTTTATATGCTACTTTCAGTTTTATAAAATGCTTTATAAATATTTCATTTAATTCTCACAACTACCTTGAGAGATAGATGCTATTATAAGCCTAATTTTATAGATGAGAAACTATGGCTGAGATATCTTAAGTGAATTTTCCTGAGGTCACAGGATACTAAAAGTTTAAGATTATATCTGAATTCAGGTCTTCCTGATTCCTGGCCCAGTTCTCTATCGGTTGTACCATTGTTTCATAGAAATTTAAAAGCATCCCAAAGTGATCGATTAAAATACGCTTATATGAGGCTACATGGAATACTGGATAGAAAGATGTTCTCAGATCCAGATAGACTCAGATTTAAATCTTTTCTCTTATAGACTTTGGGACTGGCTAAGTCATTTAATCACTCAGTGCTCCAGGAAAGTTTCTAAGAGTATGATTTGCAGAGTTCCTGCTTTGGTAGAAGGATTTTCCTTATTCAGGAGTCCCCTGTATCAATGAACTCAAAGGTCCAGTCTTTATTGCTGTGCAAAGCTCATCTGATCATGGTGATGATGATGTCTTGGGATAACAGGTTTTAAGTTAGAAGGGACTTTAGCAGTTATTCAAGAGAAATTAAGTAACTTGTTCAGGGTCATACAGCAAGTAAGTTTCTAAGATTGGATTTGAGCTCAGCTCAAGTAAGGTCAACTAAGTTTCAGACTCCAAGTAGTTTGATTCCAAAATCTTATACTCATCTTATTATGTAAAGGCAATTTAATTAAAATATTATTTAACCCTGCATTATGGTTGTTACTTTTATGAGTGATGAAGCTATGAGTGATTTATTATTAGCATATCATTACCATTTGTGGAAATCTAATTTCCCATACATTTGTTTTTGTTCCTTTTCACTTTTTTAAACTTTGAAAAAATGGAGGAAAAAATTCAAAAGGTATTAAAAAATAAAAACACCCCACAAATTTCAAAGTCAATAGGACATCACTTGCCAGACTTCCTTTAGTGGAATGCATCATTAGGCTGGAAAATTGAAAAAAGTCAAGGATTGCTAAATAACTGTAGCAGACTATAATTCTAAATTAAGTCATGGTTTTGAAGTTATAAACTTTTAATATAAGTTTTCACACTTTTTTAACTTTTACAATAGCCACTCTTCTCCATCTCTATTGCTGCTTCCAAATTTGGGTCTTTAAGTCACCTATGAGTGACTTTATATACAAGGAATGGAGAAAATAAAATAACTAACCTTAAATAAATCCCTACACTCTCCAGAAAAATGAGCCATTTTAGAAAATTAGCACTCATCTAAAGCCAACAGTTACATAGTTCATTCCAATTATTATCCCAAAATAGTTGAGCCTGTGCTTCAGTTGAATACAATGCATTAGAAAGGTTGCTATAACCTAGAAAGCAGGTTCTCTGTTATAAAAGAGGCTTTACTGGTAAAGTCAGAAGACTGCAAATGTATCTGTCTTTACAAGTCAGCCATAAAAGTGTCTTGAGTGCAGTTGAGTTGTCTACAGTGTTCTATGAGCTGCCCAGGGAATGTCATGGAAACACATTAAAATTCAAAATGGCCCCTGAAAGATCACTCCTAAGGGACTGAAATTAGGTGTGTCAGATTTGAATTGTTGCTTTTCAGTGAATTGTGATTGTCTTGCCCTTGAATGCCTCAAGACCTTGAACACCCCATGTTCCCTCCAATTATATGAGATTTAACAGTCTACATGTTACTTAAGATTCTTTTTGAAATTGAATGACAGTGAAATCTTTAGTTTTCAATCCCAGCAAAGGTCATATTGACTTAAGAAAAACATTATGAATGTAAAGGGATTGCTTTATTACTGTTTTAAACTCCTCATGTATCACAAGGGAATTTGCTAAATACTTCCTTGGGACTTTCATGTATGCTGCTATGGAGCTTCCAAAATGCCTGGAATCTTTTGGCAATTGAAATGTACAGTCCCGCTGCAATGTATTAACATAATTGGAATTAAGGCTAGATGTTTTTACAGGGACTGATTATATGCTGTTCCAATTGTATCATTATTTAATCTGTCTTATCCTTCAGGGTGTACAAAAGCTTGGCATAGGAATTTAAATATGTCTGCCACTCAGCAGCTAAGCAACTTCTTAGTGAAAAGTGCTTTAACTATAACTTATAAAAGGTAGATGGTGTTATTTAACATTCTAATTATGCATAGTATTATTAGGATGTGTGTTATGAATTTATATATTGAAGATGCTGCATAATATGGGAAAAACCCTCCTGCTCATATGTACTTCTATTTTCTATTGTCCATTATCATAATACAGTTTAATGGTTTTATAACTAAATGGAAATGTGCACAACTGTCATTAGAATGCTCCTCATTGTAGAAAAAGTTCAGATAAAAAAACAGGCATGTTACCAAGAACAAAAGCATAGTTGAAGATGTGATATAATGGATAAAGAAAATGTGGATTATCAAAGCAAAACAAGAGGAAATTGGAACCTTTAATTGCAAATAATCAAAGCAAAGGCCGTACCAAAAGAAGATTCTGTTGTTATGTCTTGAAATGCCACCAAACTCTATATGCTTATATGGCTCCCATATTCCTTTATGACCATCCAACATCTTCCATGAGCATGTACTCAGTTTTGTAAAAACAAGCAAATAAAAAACCAATACAAAAAAAATGAAAAGAAGGAAAATGCAGAAACCCAGTGGTTTTTCAGTTATATTATTCACAAGACCACTGTCCTTGAAAAATAGCCTGAAAAACATGGCCTCTCAGGCCATCAATGATTTTTACCTATCATTACAAAACAGACAAACTCATTGTGAAATAGATGCAATTTTTTTTTTCTGGCCCCGATTAACATTTTGGTGTCTTGAGTGAGTGGTTTGATGGTTAATCATTTTTCAGGATGTCAATAGCATGAAATCCCATAAGTTTCTAATAATGGTTGAGGAGAAGTTTCTCTGAGTATCTTAAGTAATAAAATTCCTGAGATAAGGTACTTGAAAAAGAAATTCAACTGCATTTTGAAAAATAATATAATAATGCAGTACTTTTATTTTACCTTCACAAAATCTTTTGTATACACCCACTTCTGTCCGTTGATGTTGGAATCCCCCTGTTTCAGGTCTTTATCATCTCAACACCTAGGTTAGATAGGTCCGGACTATTGCATAATTTACATTTTTTTAATTTTTTAAATTTTTTCCCCTACCCACCACCCCAGAATAGCAGTCCCACAAGATATCCCCTCATCCAATCTGCTCTCTCCCATATCTTCTCCCATACCCCCTTCGGCTTTGCCATTAGGGCAAGGTGAATCTCTGTGCCCCAATGCCTGCACATCTTATCTCCCAATTACATGCAAAACAGTATTGGTAAAAGTATTTATATACATTTGAAACACTGAATTTTAAAACTTAAAATTTCAGATCGATTCCCTTCCTCCCTTGTCACCTACTCCCTCTGGGAAGATAAGCAATCCAGTATGCGGTGTGCATGTATAGCTATGCAAAACATGACCATAGTAGATATATAGTAAAAGACTGCTTATATTTCCCTCCCACCCATCCCACCCCCACCTGGTCCATTCCCTACTCTGATCCTGTCCCTCTTCGAAAGTGGGTACTTCCAACCTCCCCTCCCCTCAGAATGCCCTCCCCTCCATCATCACCCCTCTCATGCCCCTTTCCCCTACTCTCCTGCAGGCTGAGATATCCCATTTAGTATATATGTCATTCTCTCCCTAAGCCAAATTCAATGACAACAAGGTTTTGCCTTTTTGCCTTCCTGTCCTTCCCCTCCCTTGCAACTACTTCCCCTTGCCTCTTCTACATGAGATAGTTTACCCTAGCCTGTCTTTCCCCATCTCCTCTTGCCACTTTCCTCTCTCACCTCTTAACTTCAGCCCTTAGGTATCATCCCTTCCCACCAAATTCAACCTGTGCCCTCTATCCATGTATACCTGTAAACATATATACATACATTCACATATGTATTCATATGCCCATATACCCTTCTTCAATTATTTTCATAATGAGGAAGGTTTCATCAGTCATAGTTATTGTTTTTCCATGTAGGAATGTAAATAGTTCAACTTTGATAAGTTCCTTTTGACTTCTTTTCCCTGATTACCTTCTCAAGCATCTCTTGCTTCTTTTGTCTGAATGTCAAATTTTCTATTCAACTCTGGTCTTTTCCTCAAGAATGCTTGAAATTCCTCTATTTCATTGAATGACCATAATTTCCCCTGAAACAAGATACTCAGTTTTTCTGGGTAGGTTATTCTTGGTTTTAATCCCAGCTCTTTTGACCTCTGGAATATCATATTCCATGCCCTTGGATCCCTCAGTGTAGAAGCTGCCTGGTCTTGTGTTATTCTGATTGTGTTTCCACAATATTGAAATTGTTTCTTCCTGGCTGCTTGTAGTATTTTCTCCTTGATCTGGGGATTCTGGAACCTGGCTATAATATTCCTGTGAGTTTTCTTTTTGGGATCTTTTTCAGGAAGCAATCTGTGGATTCTTTCAACTTCTATTTCCCCCTCTGGGTCTAAAACATCAGGGCAATTTTCCATGAGAATTGCTTGAAGGATGATTTCTAGGTTCTTTCTTTGATCATGGCTTTCAGATAGTCCAATAATTTTTAAATTATCTCTCCCGGATCTATTTTCCAGGTCAGTGGTTTTTCCCATGAGATATTTCACATTGCCTTCTATTCTTTCATTTGTTTGAATCTGTTTAACAGCATCTTGATTTCTCATAAACTCACTAGCTTCCATTTGCTCCAGTCCAACTCTGAAGGAATGCATCTCCTCAGTGAGCTTTTGAGATTCTTTTTCTATCCGGCAAATTCGGCTTTTTAAGGCATTCTTCTCCTCATTGCCCTTTTGAGCCTCCTTTTCCATTTGAGTTAGTCTATTTTTACAGTATTATTTTCCTCAGTCAGGCTGTTGACTCTCATTTCATACTTTTCCTGCATCCTTCTCATTTCTCTTCCCAATTTTTCCTCCACTTCTCTTATTTGGTTTTGAAAATCCTTCTTAAGGTCCTCTATGGCCTGTAACCCACTTATATTTTCATTTGGGGCTTTTGGTGCAGGAGTTCTGACTTCACAGACCTCCTCCTGTTCCATGCTTTGATCTTGTTTGCCCCCAGAGTAGGAGTCTAATGTTGCATTTTTCTGTTTATTTTATTTTATTTTTTTTTTTTTGCTTAGGCATGTTGACACTTAATTACTTGATTTTTGGGCTTGTTGCCACAGTAGGCCTCTGCCACCAGACAGGGGAGCTTCCTTCCCAAACTTTGGCGTCTTCAAAACTTCCAGAGGTATTAGTTGGGTAGCCTCTGTAAAGCCTCCATATGCTCTGGCAAGCTTGATACCCACTCCAGACCTTCCCCCCAGACCACAATCCAGATCCAAGCAGGTTATAGCAAGAGGGATTAACCCCTATACTGATTGCTGCATCTCCCTACAGTTTGCAGACCAGGAGCTGAAGCTGCCACTGAAGTGGCAAAATGGCTTCTATTCTGAGGTTTCTCAGGCACTTCTCACCCCCAGGGGAGGAAGCTGATGCGTTCCCCAAATACTGTTCCCACAGTCCAAAGGGCACTAGCCTTTCATTTTGTCATAGGCATATCTGTGTTGATAATACTGGAATCGCCACAGCTGCTGGTGTTCTGGGGGCCCTCCAGATGGCTGCTGGCCTGGCCACCCTGGGGCTAACACCCTGACTCACAAGGGCCTGGGCTTGGCTCCCAGAGTGTTGCACGAGGCTCCCAGAGCTTTGTGCAGTGCTGCTCTGGCTGCTCCCTGCAAGGCTGCTGGGCTGTCCTCAGAGGGAGGTTAGCTTCTCTGTGTCATTCTGTGGGTGCTGGAGCTCCAGAAGTTGTTCAGAGTCCACCTTTTACATTGTTTGGAAGTGGTGTGGGGGGGAGCACCTTGGATATGCTATTTCTACTCTGCCATCTTGGCTCTGCCCCTGCATAACCTACATCTTGATGTTCCTTCCTCAAGTCTCTCCCCACTACAATCCAATGTCTATTTTTCTGCCAAGTTAATCATTTTGAAGCTCACATCTTAGCATGTAACTCCATTTCTTAATAAATTCCAGTGACTCCCTGTTACTCCCAGTAGCAAATATATAATCTTCTCTTTGGTATTCAAAACCTTCACAACTTCCTAACTTTCGTGTCTTATATCTTTATCCCAACAATGGAGCACTTTAAGGCTTTAAATGTGCTTTACAAATATGGTTACACTTAATCCTCAAAACTACCATGGGTTATTGCTGTTGCTCTTAAGTAATTTCAGTAGTTTCTGGCTCTTCATGAGTTGAACTAATAAACATGAGTCTTCCTTATTCCAAATCCAGAGCTCTATCTACTATATCACTTAGCTGTTCTAACTATCCTGGAATATAGAAATAATTATTATGCTCTTTTTTTAAATGAGGAAACATACTAAGGTAGATTAATTGAATTTTCCAGATTCACATATCTAGTAATTGTCTGGAGTTGAATTTGAACTCAGGGCTTCCCGATTCCAGGTCCCTCTGTGTCCACTGAGCTGGTGAGTATGAAGTGTACAAGGAAGACTTGCACTTTTGATGTAAGGATTTTCCAAGTCCTTTTATGGACTTCTCATCTACCTTTCATGTCTGCCTGGCACTCACCTCTCACCTGTAGCTCTAGGAAGCTGTAGCACATACAGATTTCACACTCCAGTAAACCATGTCAAAAAGACAGGCCAACTGAGAAACAGCAATTTCTAGCACCTTCCCCAATCCATGTAAAAGCAGATTCTGAACAAACTCTGGAGCTACAGAACCCACAAAATGACACAGAGAAGCTAACCTCCCACTGAGCACAGCCTGGCAGCCAAAAGAGAATGGCCCGTGCAGCACTCTGGGAGCTGAGCCCAGGCCAGAGTGAGTCATGAGTCAGAGGTTTTAGCCCCAGGGTGGCCAGACCAGCAACCTGCTGAAGGGATTCCAGAACTCCAGTAGCTGTGGTTTTTTCCAGAATTATCAACATATAGATGCCAAGGACAAAGTGAGAGGGCAGTGCAGTATGGACTTTGGGACCAGTATTTGGGAGCATGTGGCTTTTGCCCCCAGGGCGAGAAGCTGCTGAGATGCTGCAGCACAGCCTCAGCTACACAGCAGCCGCAGTTCCTGCTCTGGAGACTATGGGGGAAGGCAATCAGTCTGGGGGTTAAGCACTCTTGCTTTAACCTTCTTGGATGTGGGGTCCAGTCTGGTGTGGAGGTCCTGAGGTGTGTGACCAGCTTGCCAGAGCACGTGGAAACCTCAGGGAGGGCACCCAACTAATATCTCCAGCAGCTGAGAAAACCCCAGCATTTGGGACAGAAGCCCCCCTGGGTGGTGGCAGAGTCCTAGTGTGGCAACAAGCCCAAAAGTCAAGTAATTGAGTGGCAACATGCCTAGGCAAAAGAAACAAAATAAAGAGAAAAATTCAACATTAGACTCCTATTTTGGGGGCAAAGCATATCAAAGCATGGAACAGGAGGAGGACTGTGAAGTCAGAAGTCCTGCACCAAAAGCTTCAAATGAAAATACAAGCTGGATACAGGCCATAGAGGACCTTAAGAAGCAGATAAGAGAAGTGGAGGAAAAATTGGGTAGAGAAATGAGAAAGACACAAGAAAATTATGAAAGGAGAGTCAACATCCTGACTGAGGAAAATAACACCTTAAAAATAGACTAACTCAAATGGCAAAAGAGGCTCAAAGGGAAGTTGGAAGAACCCACTTCTGAAAAGGGACAGGATCAAAGTAGAGAATAGACCAAGTGGGAGGTGGGATAGAAGGGAGTGAAATATAGTCAGTCTTTTACAATATATCTACTATGGTAATGCTTTATATAGCTACACATGTACAACATATACTGAATTGCTTATCTTCTCAGTAAAGGTGGGTGACAAGGGAGGAAGGGAATGAATCTGGAATTCAAAGTTTTAAAATCAAATGATTAGAAATATATAAATACAATTATTAAAACTATTTTAAATATAATTGAGAAATAAGATATATAGGTATTGTGGCAGAGAGATTCAGCATGCCCTACTGAAAAAAGTTGAAGGGGGTATGGGAAAAGATATGGGAGAGAGCAGACTGGATGAGGAGATATCCTATGGGACTGCTATTCTGGGGTGGTAGGTAAGGGAAAATGGGTAAAAAATTGTCACTCAAAATTTGGTGGAAATGAATGATATAAACCAGAAGTTAATAAAGCATTTGGAGAAAAAAAATGACAAGCTAACTCAGGTTAGACATTGGTATGTTAGGGGAATGCCTATCCCAAGCATATGAGGAATTTCCCTGATGAAAAGGGCAGATGAAAACAATTTGATCCAACAACATGCTGAATCAGGCACTGTGGAGTTCTTCAAACTTGGTCAGACTTTGAAGAATACAAGGTCTTCCATTTAATCCTGGGCCATCACAAGTTATCTTGATTTTTTTCTTGCCACTGAACTTCAATGAATGAAAGAGAGAGTGAGGCTGACAACTGTTTCCAACTCTGTCTCACTTAAATGCAATTCAAACTAAAGTTAAAGATTCCCACATTTGTCACTGGTCATCATCCAAAATGAAAGAAAAATTACAACAATCCACTGAGCAAACTATTTGAATATTTGCATATGGGTATGAAATGGGTATTTCTGAACTATCCTCAATATACAGGTGCTCCAAAACAAAGATAGCATTGTAAGATAGAAAGAATAATATTCTTTTTGTCCTCTTGAGTCCAAGAAACTGACTTTGAATCTTATCTCTGATACCTGATGCCTTTGGAGCCTTGGACATCTCACCTGGGCTTTGAGTTTTTCATATAGAAAAGCAGGGCACTGGACTGGATTTATGGGAACCCTTCTAGCTATACATACTTTATCTCTTGATGCATTACCCAAATAATTATTTTGCCTAGAATTACTACTCTCCTCATTTCTCTTAACATAGTGGAAAGAGCAAAAAACAATAATAATGTGTAATATTTCTTTGGTGCTTTCTCAAAAAAATCCCATGATGCGGATGCAAAAACATTAATAACCATGATATCATAGATGAGTAAATTGAGGTACAAGGAAGGGAAGTCACTTGCCAAAGATCAAACAGCTAGTGAAAGTGATATGATTCAAGTCCAATTTCCTCCTGACTCCAAACTTAGCCATCCCAGCATTAAGCTACATCACATTGCCTCTTTCATTGTTGCTTGATGGGATTGGCCAAACTGGAGTTCTAATTTGGCCATATGGTCAAAAATTTTGTGAGTCAAAAGCCCCTACTATAATATAGTTTATCTCTTTGAAAATATCAAGGTAGAAGAGACATTCACTTAAAGAAAAGAACTGATACAAAGTCACTTAGAACAATGTGATCAATAATTATTATTGTTGTTATTTTTGTAAGTAGACATTATAAATAAATGTTTATATGAATAAGACTGGACAGGAAAATGGGAACCACAGAATGGGAGAAGTTAATTTCCAATTTTAAAATTTGGAGCTTGATTTGGCGGGCAATAAGAGGGGATTGAAGCTATTATTTAGGAAGTTTAATTGGGCAGCAGTGTGTGGATAGATTGGTCGGGGGAGGGAATTGGAGGCAGGGAGATTGGTTAGTTATTGCAATAGCACTGACAAGTGGTAAGAAAGTGCCTGGGAATAAGAGATAATAAAGGGCAGAGGGAATAAAAATGGAAGAAATTCAAGAAATATTTTAGCGGTAGAATTATGAAGATTTAAGAAGTAATTAGATATGGGGGAGGGGGTAAAGGAGAAGGAAAAATAAAAGGAAAATATTCAAAGCTTTTGAGTTTAGGGGACCACGATTATTGTATTTTCATTTACTGACATAACATAGGGAAGAATAGTTTTGTTGTGGAAGCTGATGATTGTGGATTTTGAAACATTGGGGCTGAGATCCTGGCAGGCAATGTAGATAGAGATATACTGCAGATAATTTGAAATGCAAGATGTGAACTGGATCATGAGAGAAGTCAACGTTGAAGAAAAACTTTTTCACATACAAACCACATATAAACTGAAAGCTGAAGCCTTGGGAGCAAATGAGTTAGACTCTGGACCTGTGTACCTTTCACACTTTACAATTTACCTTGCAAAACTGGCTCAGGCTATTCCTCTGGTAGTTATGCTTGAGTTTCATATTGTAATAGTAATGTAATTTGTTCTCTTTGTACTTGCAAAGCTAACAGATACATAGCACCTAGTTTGAAATTAATTAGATCAAGCCTCTGTTAAGAAACAAAAAGTATGAACCCCTGTTGCTGATGTAACAGGAAGTTGCTGATTTAACAGGAAGGGGCAGAAGAGGGAGGAGCTAATAGGTATATAAGGAGAAGCCCTAGCTGGAATTTCAGATCTTCTTGGAGCCAGATTCTGGAGGTTAAAGAAGAGAGGCCTAGGCTGAAGAGAATGATTTTTATTTTGAGAACCTGGATGAAGTGATTTTGATTCTAGGAACCAGCTGAAACTTCTGCTGAAGACTTCCAAGGGCCAGCCAGAGCTCCTGAGGAGCTGCTAAGAAGCTGCCAGAGGAAGTGGAAATTTCACTTTTGCAGTGAGAGATACTTAACATGCTGCCCGAAATATGTCAGTTTAATAGATGCTTAGGGGTAGATGGAAGAGATTATCAAAAGATGCACTGTGGAGAGAGAATAGACAAGGTCAAGCACAGGGACTGCTTTTCTCCTTTCTTCTTGACTCATTTAGCAAATTAGGAGATCATTAATAGGCTTCAAGAAGGAAACCACTTAGAAGAGTAGAAATGAATCAAGATTGCAAAGAATTAAGAAGCTGACAGATATTGATGAAACAAGGAAACAGAGAATGAAGAATGCTTTATAGCAGAGGTGCGAAACCTGCCACCTGGAGGCCATATATGGCCCCTTAGGTTCTCAAGTGTGCCCTTTTCATTTTATGCAAATTTCCTAGAACAAATCCCCTTAATAAAAAATATTTTTTTTCTGTAAAACTCAGTCAAAAGGTCTCATTCGAGGGGGGCGGAGCCAAGATGGCGGAGTAGAAACAGCTCTTCCAAGCCTCTCTGCCCCCAGATTCCCCACAAACTATGTAAAAAAGGACTCTGAACAACGTCTGGAGCCCCAGCACCCAGAGAACGACACAGAGAAGCTACCCTCCTGCTGAGGACAGCCCAGCAGCCCTGCAGGAAGGACCAGCACAGCAGTCTGGGAGCCGGCAACTCGCAGAGCGCAGAGCGCAGGAGCCGAGCCGAGCCCAGGTCCGCGTGAGCCGAGGTTTTAGCTCCAGGGCGGCAGGGCCAGCAGCCCGCTGGAGGAACCCCAGAACACCAGGAGCTGTGGTGATTCCAGAATTATCAACATAGACTTGCCTAGGACAAAGTAAGAGGTTAGTGTCCTATGGACTTTGGGGCCTGTATTTGGGGAATGCGTCAGCTCCCTCCCCTGGGGGCTAGAAGCCGCTGAGGAGACACGCCATTTTGTAGTTTTCAGAGGCAGTTCCGGCTCCCAGCCTGCAAATCGTGGGGAGATCCAGCGATCAGTCTTGGGGGGTAATCGCTCTTGCTTTAACCTCCCTGGATCTGGATTGTGATCTAGGGTGGAAGTTCTGGGTGGGTTTACAGCTTGCCAGAAACGGAAGTTGCCCCCCACACGTTCGGGACGAAAATTCCTCTATCTGGCCTTAAAGCCATAGTGTGGCAACAAGCCCAAAAGCCAAGCAATTAAGTGGCAACATGCCAAGGCAAAGGAAACAGAAAAATGCAACCCTAGACTCCTATTTTGGGGGCATAGAGCGGGAAAAGGACTGTGAGGTCAGAAGTCCTGCTCCAAAAGCCCCAGGGGAAAACATGAACGGGTTGCAGGCCATAGAGGACCTTAAGAAGGACTTTAAAAATCAAATAAGAGAAGTGGAGGAAAAATTGGAAAGAGAAATGAGAAGGATGCAGGAAAAGTATGAAATGAGGGTCAACAGCCTGACTGAGGAAAACAACACCTTAAAAAATAGACTAACTCAAATGGCAAAGGAGGCCCAAAAGGGCAATGAGGAGAAGAATGCCTTAAAAAGTCGAATTTGCCAGATGGAAAAAGAATCTCAAAAGTTCACTGAGGAGATTTATTCCTTCAGAGTTAGACTGAGCAAATGGAAGCTAGTGACTTTATGAGAAATCAAGATGCTGTTAAGCAGATCCAAACAAATGAAAGATTAGAAGGCAATGTGAAATATCTCATGGAAAAACCACTGACCTGGAAAATAGATCCAGGAGAGACAATTTAAAAATTATTGGACTACCTGAAAGCCATGATCAAAGAAAGAACCTAGAAATCACCCTTCAAGAAATTCTCAAGGAAAACTGCCCTGATGTTTTAGATCCAGAGGGCAAAATAGAGGTTGAAAGAATCCACCGATCACCTCCTGAAAAAGATCCCAAAAAGAAAACTCCCAGGAATATTATAGCCAGGTTCCAGAATCCCCAGATCAAGGAGAAAATACTACAAGCAGCCAGGAAGAAACAATTTCAATATTGTGGAAACACAATCAGAATAGCCCAGGACCTGGCAGCTTCTACACTGAGGGATCGAAGGGCATGGAATATGATATTCCAGAGGGCAAAAGAACTGGGAATGAACCCAAGGGTCACCTACCCAGCAAAACTGAGTATTTTGTTTCAGGGGAAAATATGGTCATTCAGTGGAATAGAGGACTTTCAAGCATTCTTGAGGAAAAAACCAGAGTTGAATAGAAAATTTGACATCCAGACACAAGAAGCAAGAGATGCCTGAGAAGGTAATCAGGGAAAAGAAATCAAAAGGAACTTATCAAAGTTGAACTATTTACATTCCTATATGGAAAAGCAATAACTGTGACTGATGATATCTTTCTCACTATGAAAATAATGGAAGAAGGGGTGTGGTCATATGAATACATATGTGAATGTGTGTGTATATGGTTACAGTTATATATGGATAGAGGGCATAGGTTGAATTTGTTGGGAAGGGAGAATACTCAAGGGATGAAATTATGAGGTGAGAGAGGAAAGTGGCAAGAGGAGATGGGGAGAGACAGGGTAGGGTAAACTATCCCATGTAGAAGAAGCAAGGGAAAGTGGTTGCAAAGGAGGGGGAGAATAAGGAAGGCTAAAAAGACAAAACCACATTCCCATTGAATCTGGTTCAGGGAGAAAATGACATACATACTAAATGGGATATCTCAACCTGCAGCAGGATAGGGGGAAGGGGGATGAGAGGAGGGATGATGGATGGGAGGGCATCCTTGGGGTGAGGGGAGGTTGGAAGTACCCACTATAGAAGAGGGACAGGATCATGTAGGGAATGGACCAGGTGGGGGGTGGGATGAGTGGGAGGGAATTATAAGCAGCCTTGTACAATATATCTACTATGATAATGTTTTGCATAGCTAGATATGTACAACATATACTGAATTACTTATCTCCCAAGAGGGAATGGGTGACAAGGGAGGAAGGAAATGGATCTGAAATTCGAGGTCGTAACATTAAATGTTTCAAATATATATAAATACTATTAGTAATACTCTTTCACTTGTAATAGGGAGATAAGATGTGCAGGCATTGGGACACAAAGATTCACCTTCCTCTAATGGAAAAGTCGATGGGGGTATGGGAGAGAGCAGATTGGAGGAAGTGATATCTTGTGGGACTACTATTCTGGGAGGTTGGGTAGGGGAATAATGGGGGGAAAATGATTGTAACTCAAAATCTGGCGGAAATGAATGATGTAAAACAGAAGTTAATAAAGCATTTGTTTAAAAGTCAAAAAAAAAAAAGGTCTCATTCAAGGACCTAGAAGACTGCATGTGACCTCTAGGCTATGGGTTTCTCACCCCTCCTCTATAGAGTATAAAAGTGAAAAGGGGGGAAGAGACAATGAGAAGGGAAAGAAGGTATGTATAGAAGGAGTTGGGTTGCTTTGGGATAAGAGATTCCTTACATTCTTACATTCTACAGGTAAAGAATCTTGTGGAAGGAAAGGGAGAAATGTGGGTATAGGAGGTGATGTGTGGAGAGCTGCATGGATCAGGTGAAAGAGAGAAAAACAAGGAGAACAGAAGAGAAAATTAGAATGATTGCTATAGCTAGGTCCTAGAGAAGCCATATGGGGTTAAATTGAGGACAGGTGGAGAGTTCAGTTCAGCAAGGAAAGGGGAAATATATTATTTCTGAAATAAACAACAAAGGAAGAAGTTGGTGAAGATACAATAAATTTTTAACTGCTGTTAGCATGAATAGGTAGGGCATTCAATCAGAAGGACTATTTAACAAGTATTAAGTGCCTACTACATACTTGGTTGTATGCAGGAGATATGGATACAAAGGAAACAGTTTTCTTCTTTTGTGGTGGGAAGATATAGCCAAAATGCAAAAATAGATAGATGATAGAAGGACAGATAGTAGAAAGATAGATGATAGATGGGTAGTTTGATTGATTGATAGAAAGATAGAGATAGATAGAAAATAAATACATAGACACCATTTGGGGTGGGGGGAAACCAAGAAAGCCCTCAGACAGGAGTTGTTAAAACAGCTCCCTGTTTTCACACTGCGAGGAAAGAAAATATATGGACAGATATAGATAGAATAATAAAATATATAAAATGCAGAACAGGTGGGATAAAATTGGTAGATTCCTCATACAGAAGGTAGCATAGATATTTCTCTCTGTCAAGACTTAAGAGCTACAGCAGAAAAGTGAATATTCAAGGTTCATGGAGTTATGGATAGCATATGGGGGATGTAAAACAGTCTAAGCATCTTCAAACCTGCCTTGTCCAGGTGGTCAATTTGAGATGATGGATTCTTTTATAATAAAATATTCTAATAATATTTCAGTACATTAAAACAGAAGAAAAGATCTGTAGTTTTACTCTTGATAAGTACTACATCACAATTGCAAAAATTTAATCACTGATGAACAAGGATTTATGGCTTAGGAGAAATTGGAAAAAGTAAAAATGAGATGGTATTTCCTGGATTAGAAAGGTATTGACCTTTTGATTCTCCATTTCATTTGCACTGATTGCATCAGACAAGGAGAGTAAGTCTACAATTTGTTCCTGATGTAAGAGAGATTGAATAAACACAAAGCAAAAGGTGGAAACTAAAAGAAAATTGTTCAGTATTTTTTAAAAAGAAAATTGCTATTCTTGGAGATATGGAATCATATTGAAAGATTATTTTAGGAAAATAAGCAGTTAACATTTGCTTATAACCATTTCCTTGTTTTCTTCACTCATTTACTTCACTGAATCATTCAATTTAATTTATCTATTTAATAATTTAACAAATGTTAAGCACTTGCTGCATAAAGAGAACACTTCTAGGTATCAGGACAGATCCAAAATTCAGATTTTGTGTTCTTAATCTTCTGTGTGCAGAGAGAGAGAGAGAGAGAGAGAGAGAGAGAGACACCTTTGAGAGGTGAGTGAAAGCCAAGGGTCCCATTGCAGAATAATAAATTTATATGTATAAAACAAAATCATAGGAGGACAAAAGAAACATAATATATTCAAATATACTTATCAGAATTTTTAAAAATGGGTTCACAGACCCTAGATTAAGAACCTTTATTTTAGATAGCCCTGATAGGACAAAGCAATATATTGATAATACAGAATATTACATGATAAATGGAAAACAAAGAGGCATATAAAACTAGAAGTTCATTATGGACAAGTAGGAGGAATAGAATATTTTTGATACATGTGAAACCCAAGTTTATCTTTAAAGCACTGATAGAAATTCAATAGGAAAAAGAATGGAAGATATCATAGATTTCAGGATGCCCTGAACAATTTCACAGAGAGAGGAAAATATAAGGCATGTTTGGAGGTCTAAGAATAGAAAAGAACATAAAGTTTATTGAGGGGAGGAATAAAAGACAATTCTGGAATTGTAGGTTGGCACCACATTATGATGAGCCTTGGATATCAAGTAGATAGAGTGTAGTATTAAAGTTACTCAGTTAATTTAAATTAATTTAGCAATAGGCAATGAAGGTAGAACAAATCATTTCCAAGAAATAACACTACTCCAGATAAATTTATCACAAATTTCTATTGCACATTTGTAATCATATTGGCTATTTGAAGATCTTCCCTGACCCTTAATAAGCCTAATAGAATTTGAAGACCTTCCCTGCTTTGAAGATGTACTCTGCTCCCAATAGGCTGAATGTAATCACATGGATCCTGTGGTGGGAGTAGTTTGATGAAAGGTGGTGCAGAGCCCATAGGAAGCTGGAAGTCAGAAGAGCTAGATGGTGGGAGAAAGAGGACACTCAGGAGGGGAGACAGTTAGGCTTGTGAGTAAATGTTGTTTTGAAGGAAGGCTAAAGGATGCTGTGACTCTCTGTATCATTATAATTCATTAACTTTGCTTCTATGATGAAATTAACTTACTGGTTTGGGGGTTTGGTTTTCTGGTGTCTGAATGAATATTTTACTTCTTGTCTTCTATATGGAGAGTCTGTTATATTTTTCAATTGAGCACAATACCAGCATATTTACAGTGGCTGTTGGCACTGTGAGTATTGCATTGGTGTTATAATATTGTAGCATGATTTAAAAATCATAGATAGATAGATAGATAGATAGATAGATAGATAGATGTGTGTGATATATATTTTCAACATTTTTTTTCTTTTTAAATTTTGAGTTTCAAATGGGTGACCATTTATCAATTAAGAAGACTAACTGAATGTAGTCCTTCAGTGGTTAAAAAGTATATTTAATGAAAGAGAGACATTCTAAGAATTCATGATGAAAAGAATAGAGCTAAATATAATCTATTTTGCTTAAGCCAAAGCAAAAAAGGTAGGGGTAGCAATCATGCCCTCAGACAGGGCAATATGCCACAGATCTAATTAAAAGAGATTATCAGGGAAAATGTATTTTGCTAAAAGGTGCCATATACAATGCAATTATATATATATATATACATATATGTATGTATGTATATGTGTGTGTACACGTGTGTGCATAGTATATGTAAATATATACACATATGTATGCATGTATCCACATATGTATAGTAACTTTTTCTGATAAAGGACTCATCTCTCATTTCCTCCATCCTATTCCAGCTCCATGTCAAGGTGTTTGTTAGGGCCCGCCTTACAGGGCTAATGTCAAACTCACCTCTCCAGCCACCTCTGCGGCACTCCAATCACCTTCTGTGATTCTGGTTGCCCCTACAACCTGGACTGCCACTACAACCCTCTCTCCAGCTACCACCACAGCTCTAGTCACTCTGGTCGCCCCTACGACCTGGAATCACCCCCACAAACCCCTTGGGGGAGCCTGCTCCTCTGAGAACAGACAAAGGAGTCATGACACCAAGATGTAATGTCTTGACGTTTAATCTCTTTCTCATTTACAATCCCCTCCCTTTCACCTTGCCTTCCTCCTTTTAGCTCCTTTCCCCTCCCCTGACTCTGTTCTCCCAAGTGCCTCAGCAGTAGCAGGCTCTCATGGCAGGAGAGTGCTCCCCTGTTAGCAGGGCATATTCAATACCCCAAAATCACGGAGGAAAATACATGCCCAGGTGCCTCCAACCCTGCTTGGGTTGCTCTGTCCTTTGCCTGAGTTTTCCATGGGTTCTCAGAGTTCGGGTAGAGTCTTAAAGGGCCCCAACAGGTGTTATTTTCTTCAGGCAGGTAGCTGACTCTCATTTTACAATTTTCTTGCATCATTCTCATCTCTCTTCCCAATTATTCCTCCACCTCTCATTTTTGGTTTTCAAAATCCTTCTTAAGCTCCTCTATGGCCTATAAGAAGCTTATTCTTTTCTTGGAAGCTTTTGTCCCCCCAAAAAGATTCCAAAATCAGACCACTATGCTTGACTTGCTTTGGTAGCTTGCTCATGTTGCCACTCAATTACTTGACTTTTGAGGTTTTTGCTACAGTAAAACTCTGCTACAGGAGCGGGGAGCTTTGTCCCAATTGCTGGGGTTTTCTCAGCCTCTAGAGCTGTTAGTTGGCTGCCCTCTCTCTGAAGCCTTCATAAGCTCTGGCATACTGGTCATTCACCCCAGTACCTCCACCCCAGACAGTGATCCAGATCCAGGCAGGTTAAAGCAAGAGTGAGTATTCCTCAGACTGGTTGCTTGTTCCCCCTACAATCTGTATGCCAGGAGCTCTGAAGCATGCAATGGCAGTGGCTGCATGTCTGCCATGCCCCAGCAGCTCCTCTCCCCATTGGCAAATGGACCACACTTCCGAGTTCTCAGGTCCCAAAGTCCACAGTGCACTGACCTCTCACTTTGTCTTTAGCATCTATGGGTTGATAAGTCTGTAAACCACCACAGCTGTTGGTGATATGAAGTTCCTCCAGATGTCAACTGGTTGTGGCTGCTCTTTGGCTAAAACCTCAGGTTCATGAGGGGCTGGGCTCAGCTCCCAACATGCTGAGCTGGCTACTTCCTGACAGCCTGCCAGTCTGTCTTCAGCTTGAGGTTAGTTTCTCTCTGTCATATTGTGTCTTTTGTAGCTCCAAAGTTTGTTCAGTTATTTTTTACATGAATTAGAAGAGGTGGAAGTGGGAGCCATGTGGAAATCCTGTTTCTACTCTGCCATCTTGACTCTGTCCCCAATTCTATTTTTTTAAGCAATTGGGGTTAAGTAACTTGCTCAGGGTTACATGGCTAGTCATTATTTATGTGTGGGTGCTCATTTTCTGAGGCCGGATTTGATCTCGGGTCATCCCAACTCCGAGGCCGGCGCTCTTACTCACTGAGCCACCTAGCCGCCCCCCCAATTCTATTTTTTAAGGAAATATTTCCTTCAATATTTTTGTGCCTCTTTTCCCAAGTTATTAATTTCCTTTTCATAATTTTCTTGTGTTATACTCATTTCTTTTATACCCATTTTCCCTCTACTCTTCTTATTCTTTCTTTAACTCTTCCAGGGAATCTTTCTTTCCTTGGATCCAACTATCATTTTTCATTGAGGCTTTGCTCATAGCTATTTTCACATTGAGTTTGTTTCTTGGTGTTCCCTGCCACTACAGTTGTTTTTCATGATTAAGTTATTTTCTAATTGTTTGTTTATTTTTACAGTCTATTTCTTGATTTTGAACTCTGTTTCAAAGTTGGTCTCTGTTCAATTGGGGATTGGGAGGTACTGTCTCAAATTTCAGGCATTTTTATACTGCTATTTTTTTAGGGAGTCAAATCATTCTTTAATACAGTTAAAAACAGATACAAAGTATGAAGAATTAACTTGGAACCCTATTATAATAAATTCAAGGTGAGTCAGTTAAACAAAAACATATATATATATATATATGTAAAACACTAGAAAACAATTTTATCAATTATCAAATGTAGCCTTAAAAGTTGCCAAACACAGTCTACCACTCCCTTAGAATATCATAAAAAATTCTATGACATATCATAGAAATAATTGTTCATTAATCCACTGAATATGAAAATTAATTAAGTAAAACAAATGGAGACAAATGCTCAAAAGGAAACTACCTCTGCTACAGACATGAATGGCTATCATTTTTATTTGCAGTGGCAGTTAACTACCACTATATATATTTAAAACTTGCTCCTGTCTGTGAGAGAAGTTAGAACGGTTGAGAAACTAAAATATATGCAAAACAAGCTTTACAACATCTACCCTCAAATCTCCTATAGTTGAGTTGGTTCTTACCACAAAGCAAGAGCAAATTCTCATATTGTGAAGGAAAGCCTTGGAATAAATGTGGGGATTACAGAAGCTGAACTATTTAGTCCATTAATCCCAAAACTCGTCTATAACCAATCTTCTCTCATCTATCAACTTCTACTTTTTAGTGTGTAAATTTCTAGCAAAATAAACAGTCTTACAGAGAGAGAAATGAGAAAGAGATTTCAAAGGAGAAAACAGAAAAATGATGAAATGTATCTATATTGTCATCCACCTAAAGGACATGGAATGTAAGCCATTTACCAACATGAGGACAACAGTGAATTTGTAGGCAGGGGCCTCTTATTTCTCCAACAGTGATTCTTGTTCTTCCTGCAAGGACCTGAGCTGTTGTTTCTCTCCTTCTTCCTATTGTTTGAGCTTAACTAGCACAGCCTGAAAACAAGTCTTGAACACCAGATTTTCTACTTTGATGATAAGGTCTTCCTGTCTTTTTGCTCTCCCTTGAGTCTCTTGGAGTTTACCTTTCATTATATAAATCTACTTCTGAATTCCCATGACCATCTGTTTTGTTTCCTCATTTTTTGACATTGTTCATCAGATTCATTGAGCTTGTCTTGTAGTTGCCTCTCTAGGTCTTCCTCAGTGTCAATGATGTTTATATCTTCATCATCATGAGGATCTCTCTCATCTTCCTCTTCACTACTATTGCTAATGTCATTAAACATCTCCCAAAGTTCATCATGTTCTGAGGAGCCATGGCCTTGCTTATGACCACTCATACCTGGAGAGGAAATTTTTAGGCCTGCTAGGGAAACCTGGTTGTCCACTTCCTTTGTTTCATCTTCTGCAATTACCTCCCATCAGGCACTGACAGCTTCTGCATCTGTACTGAGAAGCCTCTTTACTTCTTTTTCCACATCTGGTGATTCAATGTACTTTTTCTTGCCTGTCTTACAGAATCTCCTCTTTCTGACATTCTTTAACAGCAGAGTGATACTATGGTTCCAGATGAATTTCCTTTTCCTGTCCTTATCTTTGTTCTTACTTGATTTTGGATCAGTAGTGGCAACTGGCTCTTCCAGAGGTGGGTAAAAATCCCCATCCATACTGCACATAAGCATCTGACAGATATCTGCTGTCTTGTAAAAGGTTTTTTTTATCTATAGTTTTCAAGGATTCAGTAACACAGGACAGGTCAACCACCTAAGCTGCTAACAGGGCACGGTCTACACAGACAATTCCATGACATCCATCTGCATGTAATTCAATGGTCAATTTATCTTTCAGGTTTATGCTTCCAGACTGTATTGCCTTTCTCACAGTAGAAGCATGATCTGGAGGTAGACATAATATGAACTGGCTTCCCAACTCATGGGAAACATCTTCTTTGTTCTCGCTCATGTTCTGCTTTGTAATAATTGTTTCCTATAGCCTTACTTCACAGTAAATGACTATATCATTCAAAATCAGTTGTGTGGTAGATGTAGGCAAGTAAGCCTCCCTTCAGTGTCCTCACCTCAACTGAGCAGGAGATACAAAATACCCAAACACTGCTCTCCGCCCTCGTATCTGAGATTTTAGCAACTGGAAGTCATGGGGGAGGGCTATGCTGCTATTTTGAGAGCCAGTTTTGGGAGTTTGTAAATTTTCACTGCTTCCAACATAGTATTATCCTGAGAGCGATGTGGTCATTTCTCTCCTTTTCTTTGCACTGATCTTTACCTCTGAAGGGCCCCTATTCCCCTCTAACCTCAATTGCTAGTGCTCAACTTCACTACAGAACTATGACTAGAAGCCCTGATCCCTTGTGAATGATCACAAGTGCTCCTCCTCTGCCCTGGAATTGTGACCCAGTACCACTCATGGGAAATAGAGTTATTAGCACAAATTGTACCTAATGCAAGCAATGTGTCCCCTATAATCTCTTTCTGACCAATTGTCCTACCCCCTTACTGTATGTGGAGTGAGAGATCCTGAATGAGCAGCTGTTCCATTGCTATTCCACCTGCCTGCTTTGGGCCTGTGCCCACCCAGGTGTTACCAATGTGCTACAGACCTCCTAAGGCATATTACACTGGATAAATATCTCCACCTTACATTTTGTTGACTCTGCCACTTCAAAATTTGAGGTATTATTTTAAAGTTGTTTGGAAGGGTTAAGAGAATTTAATACTCTGCCATCTTGGCTCCATCAATTTCTAGTATGATATTAAAACAAATCAAAACAAAAACCTTCAATGATACATGAAATATTGGTAGTGAGAGAGGACAATGGGCTCTTGGGAGTTACTTGGCATATTGGGGTCTGTATAGGTCCAAAACAGTCAAAATACAGGTATGTCAAAGGATTTTAGGAGAAATAGTAGATATTCACTTAGCATTGTTCTGGTAATCCTCAGGTTAATTTAAATAGTGTTGACATCATTATCTTATCAGCATTTCCCAGGTATGAGCATTGTATCTCTCTCTAAATATTGATTTGCTTTGTAAATATGGTTTAGTATTTTTGAAGTTACTATGATGTGCCTTGGAATCTTAATGCCTATATATAAAGTATGTTATTTTAAATATTATTTTTCTTACCCATTTTTTTCTTTCTTATTCTTTTTTGGTACGGTGGAATAATATAGTTATTTTATGTCTACAAATTTTATTCATTCCAGAATTAGGGACAAGGTAAAGAAAATGAATTCAGCATTAATGTGAGGGGGTAGAGAGATACAACCTTCCTAACAGTTATATTTAAAAAATGGAAGAGACTATTTCAGGGGTTAGTGAAGTAGAGTTTTCTCACTGGAACTCTTTAAAAGAAGATGAATTCATTTTTCCCTCTTTGGGGGTGGTGGAGCATATTGTTCTTTATTTAGCACATTAGCTACTTCTTTCAGATTATTGAAGAACTGGACTAACTCAGCATATATTCAGCCATATTTCTAGAATGTGGTATCATAAGTACAAAAGCTAGAAGTGTTCCAGAGTTTTTGGAATTTTAGAGTTCATCTAAATCTGGGGTAGGGTACCTGCAAGCCATGAGGTCATATGTGGACTTCTAGCTCCTTGAGTGTGGTCTTTTGACTGAGTCCAAGCTTTACAGAACAAATCCTTTCATTAAGGTAATTTGTTCTGTGAAGTTTGGATTGGGGCAAAAGGCCACACTTGAGCACCTAGAGGGCCATGTGTGGCTTCGAGGCTGCAGGTTCCCCACACCCAATCTAAACCAACATACTTAGTGACAATAGTATATTTTTATACTACTTTAATGTTTGGAAATCACTTGTAAACATTATTTATAATTAGCCTTATAGTAATCCTGGGGGGTGCATGCTATTATTATCCCCATTTTATCTATGAGGAAACTGAGAAAGATAGAGGTTAGATGACTTGTTGAGAGTTACATAGCTAGTAAGTATTTGAGGTAGGGTTTGAATTCAGGTTTTTCAGACTTGAAATTTGAAAAATCACCCAGTGCCTCACTTATTATAGAGATGATGGAATGGAAGCCCTCAACTTGTAAATGACTTGTCCAAGATCACAGATGTGAAGACAGGGAGTAAACAAGTTCTCTCTCTTCTTAGAATGTAAGAGTTTTGAGGGCGGGAACTATTTCTCTTTTCTCTTTTCACAAAGTGCCCAGCATAGTGCCTGACACAATAAAAGCTTATCAACTGAGTAACTGTTAAGTGTTTGGACCAATAAAAATATGTTCCAAGATGGAGCAGCATTATTTGTTACTATGGTTGCTGAGGAGCAGTACCACTGAAAGTAAGGATGACTCACTGACCTATTGTGCCCCACCATACTTGTCAAACAGTGTTGGGGGAGGCAGAGCTGAATCTGCAGCTTTTTACATTACCTGTTCTTTGCCATCTACCCCTGGTTGTGATGTTTGTACCCCTACCTTCAAACTCATGAACTTGTTTCCTTGGACAGAAATTGAGAAGCAAGAACCCAACCTCTTTTAATGATGTGAATTCAGATAAATCTTTATTTTATTATGAAAAGTTATCAATAAGAACTGACCCATCTTGAAGCCATTTGCTGATCTCCAGTGATCAGTCCCTTAATGTGTTACTATCTTGACATACATATAATAGATTCATTTTCATTCTCTTTATTTTGAGTTTTGCCTCATTAACCAGGATGAAAGTCCAAACAAAGAATTTTCCTTTCGGGAGAACCAGGTGACGCTCCTTTTCCTCTAGCAAGAAGGAATGGAGAAGGAAAGCACAATGTGGATTTTTTAATAGACCAGCAGAAAAATTCTAGAATATAATCTAAGGTCACAAAGCTTCTGCAACAGGCTACCTGCTTCTGCTACTCCCTCCTGTTCTTCTAGCATTTGACTAAATGTGCTTGCCCAAAGAACTAGTAGAAAATGAAAGATGGAAGAACATTATAACACAGAAATAAATCTCTAATAGTGATTCCTCATAGACATATGAGACAGACTCAAAAGATGTATCTTTTCTATTAGTGAATTATGTGTTATTGCATTTTAATGATGATGTATTTTAATTGAATTTTATATTTTTTATATTACTCACTTTTTTCTCTTCTTTCCTCTTGTTTTTTCTCACTTCTTTTTTCCCTTACAATTTATACTACCACTACTGATTCCCACCCAGTATGACTTTCTTTGTAACAAAGATAGAGAATGCAATCTAACCAAAATAGAGACTTATTTTTATAATATATAAAATATTAGTAAGAATGATTTAATCATTAACCCCCCAATAAAATATATTTCCTTATCTTTTCTACTGGACCAAGGATGACAATTATAATTATTCCACATCCATTTCTAAACTTAGAGACTCATGCAAGTTTTTTTTTTATTAAAATGAATGTTTAATAAATGCTGCTAACCTTTGCTGATGTATGCTTTCTTCCTACTTTGGGTATGGTGGGGAGGAAGGGGGCTACATTCCTAAACATTGAGATTCACCTGTCTATAGAAATAACATATGGAGTTGGAGAATGACACGATTTTAGAAAAAATACTCATTCCTGGGAATCTAAATGTCTTACTAAGAATCCCACCTACATCAAGACGAACTAGACAGTCACTTAAGGATGATGTTCCCAACCTAAGACACTTCAGACTTGTGTCTGAAAACTACATATTTTTACAATTGTATACAACCATTAGGGGAAAAAAAAACATGCTGATAAATATTTGTGGTAATAGAACATGTTTTGTAAATTTAGATTATGTTGAAACCTTTATGTTTTGGGAGACCTGAAGTGAATATATCTTTTGATGCACAAGTAAATTTCCTCTTGTCAAAAAAGGCCTGGATTCTCCAAATTAAACATTTGAAAGGATTATACAAAGCCTTACATAACTACTTGAAAAAAATTTCTTAATAATCTAGGTTTTGGTGGGGTCAAAAATGAAATAATTGAATGCTCACTGATAACACATCAAGCACATATAGTGCTAATCGATCTAATTCTATTAGGTGGTACCTCTTCACTTTTTAAAATAAAAATGTTTGACTTAATATTTATTTATTATTCCAATCAACAATTATAAAACCCAACAAATATTTAAGTACTATAGATTTACAGTTAAAAGGAACCTGAAAAGCCATTAAATCCAACACTAAACAAATGAAGAAACTGATACTCAGAAAAGTTAAATCACCAGAGATAAGACAACTAGGACATGGTAGAAATCAGATCTGATACGTAATGCTTTGGCTCCAACTTATTTGTTCAATTTATCATGCCAAATTGTTGCCACATTCTTTTAAGAATTAAGTCAACAATATTATAAAGTGCCTTTTATGTGGCAGCATGTTACCAATTATTTATAATACAATGGAAGGCAAAAACAGTCCCTCTATTTGCAAGGGTTAGCTCACAATTAAATGGTGACATGCAAATAACTCTATATTAACAAGATGTGTGCAGGAGATAACAGAGAGAAAAGGTATTAACATTAATACAAAAGCATATATTGGAAATTATTGCATGTGGTGACTCTTGGTCTCCAAAACAGATGCACCTGGTAAAGCCCCTTACCAATTTATATATATATATATATATATATATATATATATATATATATGCTTTGAACATCTTTTGCCTTAAACCCAAAAACTTCTGTTAAATTTTGAAAAAATGACAAGCAGTAAAGGAAGGGTTCTTTCTTCATGCCTGCGCTTCCCAGGCATCATTACCATGAGATCACAGAGATGAGATGACATGCCAGATTCCTTCACTCCCCTCACTAATTGAACATGGCATGACATATCACCACAATTACTGTCAAGAGAATGGCTATTAAAAGAATCACATTCTTTCTGCATTGAAACTCTTTGAAGTTTGAAACAAAAGAATAAAAATAGTCCTCAGGGAACCTTCTAGGTGTCAAGGCAGTTTCCTTTGACACAGATCATTCCTGGACATCAAGACAAATTCATTCATCCTGGGTATATGGTACATACTGAACATTTGTCCCATGATTAATGCAGTACTAGGCACTTTGGGAGGGGAGTTGTTCAAGTCAACAACTATGAAGAAGAATAAGACCTATGGTAGATTGAGGGTAGATGAAGAGGTATAAGACCCAACCTCTATTCTTAAGCTGTTTAGGAAATTATTGTAGATCTGTTTCCTGGACTTAAAGAATTCAGACTGGAAACTGAAGAAATACAATTTGCATATGCAAAACAGAGGACAGTAGCAAAACAAAGATATCAATTACCATGAAAATCAACAGATCAGTAAGCATTATTAAGGAACTATATTCAACACTGGAGATATAAAAGAAACAAAACAGATTCCTTGCCCTCAAGAAATGTATAATCTAATAGGAGAAACTATGAGCAAACAAATATATACAAACAAACACAAACATATATACATGCATACACACATATATACCTATATACACACATATACATATATACACAACTATATATAAATATATATATATATATATATATATATATATATATATATATGGTAAATAGAATATAATTGATAGAAGGAAACCACCAGAATTTGAAGGTTTGTGATGTTTCCTGTTTCCTCTTCTTAAACTGTGTTGCAACCTCCTTTGTAGTTGAGACCCACAGTTTAAGAAGTGCTGATAGGGATTGAGTAGAAAAAAAGTTTAAGAGGCACCTTTAGCTGGAGCAATTCCAGGAGTGTGGAACAGACAGAGAAAATGCCCAGAGTAGACACATGGAATGTCTTGTTCCTGGGAGAGAAAGAACAATGTAACTGGAAGAATGAGTATGTAATGGGGAGTAAGGTGTCAGATGACTGTAATGGTCAGAAAGACTATGTCAGGAAGAGTTTTGAATGATAAAAATAGGATTTTGCATTTGATAAGGGAGGCAACAGGGAATCACTGGAGTTTATTAGGGGTAGAGAGTGCAACATAATATATTACTACCATTCCTGCTGTTGCTATAACTACTACTTATTACTTTCACTACCATCAATACCACCTCTTATTTACACAAAGCTTCCAAGTATCTAAGGTTTCTTCCACATTAATATTGAAAAGATGTAGGGCATTGAGTAAAGGTTTTCAAAGGGCTGTTGTCAGATATTATCTTATCTGACAACAGTCCTATGACGTGTGAATTATTTTCATTATTCCCATTTTAGAAATGAAGAAACTGAGTTAATAGCAGATATTTGACTTGCTTTGGGTCGCACAACTAATAAGTGACTAAGGCAGGCTTAGATTTTCTTGTCCCTGAGTCCTATACTCTGTACATTCTACTAATAAGCTTCTTGAAGGCAAGGAGTTGTTCAATGTGGGATTAAAGGTACAACCAAAGGAAGGAAGACTCTGTAGGACAAAATATTATATGAAAAACTGGGGGAATGTATTTATGCAATATAAGAATTATGGCTTAATGATTAGGGACAGGGTTGGTATCTGGCCTTTAGGTGCAGTGTAAGAAATCCATATTTTTTCAATATTCAATAAACATTTACTCTAGGAATGCAATGGGTTTGGAAAGAAAAATAGTGATAGAAAGTAGTTTTTTATAGTTACGTGTAGTAAATTGGAGAGAACTGACACTAGGTTTAGGGAAATGACTTAATTTATTTCAGTAAGGACTTGATTGCAAATGGAAAAGAAAAATTTCCTTTATAACTCGATGATAAAGAAAAGTTAAAATAATAAAGAAAGTGGGAGATTAGCACTGAGATACTAAATTAAGAGTCTAACAAAGGTGATATTTAAAATCACAAGAATATAATGTTGCGGGCAAAGCCAAAATGACAGAGCAAAAGCAGGTTCTCACCTTAGATCTCCCCAAATCTTTCCAAGCAACTTTAATGCCTCAAAACAAATTCTGGAGTGTCAGAAACCATGAAAGAAGGAGGTGAAGCATTTTTTCCAGTCCAAGGCACCTTAGAAGGTCAGCAGGTAAGATCTGTTACTGTGGGTGAGAGTGTAGCACAGTCCATTGACATCCATCAACTGGGGAATGGCTAGACAAGTTGTGGAATCTGCCAGTGATGCAAATCTATTGTGCTATGAGAAATGATGATCAGGAAGTTCTCAGAACAACCTGAAGAGACTTACATGAACTGATGCAAAGTGAACTAAACAGAATCAGGAGAACATTGAATATAGTAATAACAATATTGTATGATGATCAACGGTGAATGATTTAACTATTCTCAGCAACTCAATGAGCCAACAGTACTCAAGGATTTATGATAAAAAATGCTATCCACCCACAGAAAAAGAACTGATGGAGTCTGAATGCAGATTAAAGCGTACTTTTTCTTTAATTTAGTTTTTCTTATATATTTGGTCATCTTTTATAATATGATTAACACGGAAATATGTTTTGTGTCACTGCTCATGTATACTTTTACTACATAAGATTTATTGCTTTCTCAAAGGGAAGTGGGAGGTGAGTGATGAAGAATACTTGGAACTCATAATTTTTTAAAATGAATGTTAAAATTGTTTACATGTAACTAGGGAAAAGCAAGAAATATTATTTTTAAAGTGCATACTATTGCTTGAAGGGCTATAGTCAGAGTACCCCAAAAGCCTAAGTGAAGTAGATTAAAACCATACTGATTCATGGGACGGCTTATATACAAGATATATAAAAAATCAACTGTGTTTATATTTATTTCTAAATTATTATTGATTATAAGAGGTGGCAACAATGACAAAGATCATGATGTCAGGGGTGAACAAGCAAATCCATAGCAACCATGACCTCATTCCTCCAAAAATATATGCAACACATGCTTCTAAAGTTAATTTGTTGTATTAACACTTTCTCAGGTCTAGAAAATTAAAAAAAAAAAAACAACAACCATATATATGGCCCTGACTTGTAACTTTTGCAATTTCTAGATATAAATGATTACAATGAAAATTTTTTTATTTTGTAAATCCTGAGCCAGATTAAGGTGATTCCAGCATGCTTCCCAATGGAGTGGATGAAAGCTGTCCTGAGAATCAGGAAGATCTGAGTTAAAGTACCACCTCTGATGCACACTATCACTGGGAATCAAGGAAAGTCACCCACACTTTCAGTATCCTAGTCAAAGGTTAAAGAATTTCAAAGATGTTTATTTCCATTGGCTGAAATCCCTTGCTAGAATTTGTTTTTACCCATGTAATCAAAGGTATGGTAAATTACTACTAACTCTTCAGCTCCATTAATAAGCCATCTAGAGGAGAAAACTAGTTCTTAGACTTGACAATTGTCATAGCAAATTTTAGAGAATTTTTTAACAGACAATATTGTTCTTGAAGAAATATTTCTTTTTTTAAGAAATATTTCTTAAAATGATTTTTGCAAATCTTTTCCATTTTTCTTCCACTCAGCACTCTTTCCATTTTCATGCTTAAATACTCAAGATGACTTTGTTAAATTAGGTCTTTCTAAGGTACTTTCAAACTGTTTTGACATTCTACTACTTCTTTGCTTTTTTGATATTATATTGTTCATAACTTTGCATGATACTTCATAAGATTTTAAAAAACTAGTTTACAAACTTATTTCAAGGCAGTATAGCCTTTGGTGCCTTCCCACTTCTCCTCTTTCCCTTTTCCTCCTCCTCCTTCTCCTACTCCTCCTCCTTCTTCCCTCTCCATCTTGCTCCTAACACCCTTCCCTTCCCCACCTCCAGCAAGTCAATATATTTGCTGATAAATTCTTGAAGTTAATTTTAATCATCAAAAATGATAAATCATTTATTAAACACTATTTGTCAGGAATTGTGCTGAGAATCTAAGCAAAGGAAATCAAAACAGTCAGTCCCTGTTCTTGATTAATATCAATTTCACTGAGAGAAAGATATATATCTGAAAAATCTGGGCATATCCAATGCATATAGGGAGTACACAGAAGATGATTTGGAAGAACATAGTATTAGCAATTGACAGAAGCAAGGAAGGCCTCCTGCAGAAGGTTAGATTTGAATCTTGAAAGAATCCAGGGAACTTATGAGTCAAAGGTAATGAGGAAAACTGGTTTCCATCCTTGCAAACAACCAGTGCAAAGACACAGCAATGGAAAATTGAATGCTATACTTAAGGAACTGCAAATAGGGCATTTTAGCTAGATTATTGAATACATAGAGTGGGGTAAGGTATAAGAAGTCTACAAAGGTAGGAATAATAAGAAAGAATAAAGGTAGGAAATAATGAGTTTTAAATGCCAAACAGAGAACTTTATATTTGATCATAGAGATGAAGTCACTGGAACTCATTGAGCAGGAGGTCAGACTTGCATTTCAGAAAAAATCATCTTAGCAGTTGATGAGGATGGATGGAAGAGGGGACAGACTTAAGGTAGGGGGACCTGTTAGAAGGCCATTGAAGTAGTTAAGGTAAAAGGTGATGAGAAACTGAACCAATCATAGCTTTATGAGTGGACAGAAGGGGTCACATTTGATAGATGTTGTGAAAGTAGTAACAATAAATCTAAGCAATTTTTAAATATGTAGAATGAGTACAAGTGAGGAGCTGAGGGTGACATCAAGGTTGAAGGCCTGGGTAACATGAGCCTTGATCCTGAAATATGAAGTAGTCCAGGATGCCTAGGTCACAGCAAAATGTCCACTCAGCAGGTTTCCAGAATAGAATTTGCCCCGAAGGTAAGACAAGTTGTTTTAACTAGTATTGATTTTTACTTGGAAAATGTGTCCTATTGATTTTTCCATCTAGGCCTTTAACCATGGCTTTTAGTACACCATACTTGTCTACAACGGCCCCTAGAGAACACCTGGGAAAGTAAATGGGATGGCCATTGATAGGAGAGAGGTCAGATAGACATCCAGGAACTTTCCTGAAAGGATGTTTTTTTTCCTCTCCAGTGACTGATTTTTTTCCCTTTTATTTCACATGCTAGGCACAAGTATAGTATCTGGCATTCAGGAAGAACTTAACGAATGCTTGTTAATTGACTGAATAATTGTCATCAACATCATTCTAAGTTGTCAGTACTAATAGGAGAAAAAAGAAAGCTTTATTTTTCTTTCTGTGGGGAAAAAGGTCAGAGGATCTTGATTTTCATTTCTGTTAAACCAAGGTCTCAAAGAGGGTTGAATCCAATAAACCAGTGTTCCCTTGCCCTGGGCAACAGCCTCAGGGGTGCCTATCAAATGTTAACATTTTTATTAATTTAAAAGCTTTGGTGGGTACAGCTGTCATTAGCCACTGTTGTGTTGTTACCCATTGGATTTGGCATTTGACAATCTGGAATGTTATCCATTCTATTAGCTTTCAAAACATGTGCACACAAACACACACTCATGCATGTGAACCAACAAACAACTATAGAAAACCTAGAGTATGCTGTTTGTCATTTAGCCTTTCATACTCCATATTCACTTTCGTGCTTCAAAGAGCCAGCAATCTACAGTCACCCTGTAGAAATTCCTGCATGAAAACACTTCTCTGGCTTTCTATTTCAACTCTTTCTCTCTTTAGGATTTGTCATTTATTTAAAGATTAAGCTTGAAAGCTCTGAAGGAAAGATTGAACGTGAAAGCTCAATATTGGTACATAAGGGACTTGTCAAGAAAAGGAGTTCATTATTTTGTTGCTTCCCTGAATTTGAGCAGGTTACAAGAATGAAATGGGAAAGGAGGTGATTCAGTTAGCATGCTAATCAATAAAGAAACTCATCAGCTCAGACGATAAGATTTTAATTTATGTTTCATGAAACAATGGCTCCTTGAGCAAATCCTCCTGAGTGCACTGGGGTCCTTGAGATTCATTTAGAATCTTTGAGTTGCAATTGCGATGTTGATATTTTGCTTTTGGCTCCAGAGGACCATTTTGATTTGCAGACATTGATTGTTGCCTCAGAGAGAAAAAAGGTTATGGAAAAAACACACCCAGAATTTGGACAAGTTATTGAACTACAGGAAATTGCATTTTTTATGAGGCAAAATATTAATAGCTCTGGCTCTCTGATATATCAAACACTACTAAATATGGTACCATAGTTACACTTGTCAAGGAAACATGGTATATAGGACAAAGTGCCATACCTGGAGTCAGGAAGTTCTGGGTTCAAGTTCTGTTTCTAACTTGTGCTAATTACATGATACTGGGAAAGCCACTTACTCTCCTGTAAGCAACTCTGTAAGACTACAAATTAAAGCATTTCTGGGATCTATATCAATACAAATAATTTCCACATCAACAGTTCTCCTTACAGAGAAATCCCACATAAATCTCAATCATACCATACCACCTGCACCCACCCACCTAAAAGTCATATTGTTCTTTAATTTTGCCTTTTGTGGACATGGTTATATGGAATTAGATCTAAGGCATATGTTAGCAAAGTCAGGAATACTTTTTTTTAATTATCACAAGCTAATCACTTAGCACCCCTAAAATGGCATCCTTGTCAAAATAATGGCTCATCATCTTTTTCTTATTAGAAGCAGTAGAACAGAAGATGAGTCACCTTTATTTTTAGTAGTTGGTACTCCTAGAGTGAGGGGCAGCTAAGTGGCACAGTGAACAGTGTCAGGCCTGCAATCAGGAAGAGTCATACTCCCGAGTTCAAATCTAATTACCAGCAGTGTGACCCTGGGCAAATCACCTAACCGTGTTGCCTCAGTTTCCTCATCTGTAAAATGAGCTGGAGGAGGAAATGGCAATTTGTTCCAGTATCTCTATGAAGAAAACTCCAAATGGGATAATGAAGAGTCAGATACCACTAAAAATAAATGATTGAAAAACTCCTACAGTGAAACTCAAGTGATATTGTCAATTCTACATATCTTCTGTAATTATTTCTTGTAAGTCTTCCTGACATCACTAATCCATTTGATCCAATAAAACTTCCCACTATTAAAGTTCTTCATTTTGGTATATCATCAATATAAAGCAGTATTGTTTCTAGAATGCCATAATCTTGGAATGAGAGAATTATTTCTTCTCAATTCCGATTTTTCAATTTACAAAGTTAGCTAATTCTCACATTGGAAGACAACAAAAGACTGCATGGGAAAGAACAGAACACAGGAAAGTCAATTTCCACTGAGCCAGCACATGACACTTAACTATGAGAAGTTCTTAGTAACCTGGGGGCCACATAGGAAATCTCCCATGGAAAGTAATAAGGGATTAAATGAGCATGAGGGAGGCTTAAAATAGTCTTCACAAATTTTTCTATTTTGGTCAAGACTCTCCTGAATAAAAGGGATAATAATGGAAGTTTAGAAATTCTGTCCTAGTGAAATAGTGGGAAGAGGCTGACATTAATTGCTAATTTGGAACTTGAGATTATGCTATCACAGTTGAGATGCCTGAAAGTACCGCAAATTTAAAGAAACATATATAACTAATCAAAGGGGGAAACTTCAAATGTAGCCACTTGTTGTGGGACTTGCTTGTAATAATAGCTTTATTTTTAAAATACCCAACTGCATCTTGGCCAAATAAAGAGTCCAATAGTGAAGCAATATGGCAAGGAAATTAATGTCCTCCATTTCTCCCCTAGGCATGCCACAGGTACTCAATTCAAGAAAACAAGTCCATTGAAAGACATATTGTTCAAAACCGTTATTATTTCTTGTCTGAACAACAGAATTGGGAAAGTGGCAATCATAGCCACAACTCTTAGAATAAGCTAGTGGCAAATTTGGATCCAAGCTTTAGGAAAGGCATTCATCCTCCCTTACCTTTGTACAGCTCTTTTCTTAGAGTGTCACTAGGGTACCGCTCATCAAAAGAATGACTTCTAAACTGAAGCATAAAATCACAACAAGTTGTGAACTCTGAAAACAATGTTACTGGGGAACAACTCTTAGACCAGCAGTGTGTTTACCCATGGAAAGAGAATTGACTCAGATTTTAGACTTTTGATTAACAAAAGGAAGGGGAAATGGAAAGCATTAGCAAGAATAAAAAACTTGAACCTCTAAAACTATCAGCCAAAAAATGTCCCTTCCATGGTAAATCCATAATGCATTGAACTGTATATGAGCAGATGAGTTAAAGAAAGAAAAACAATGAATGAGATATACTAAAACTAGCATTTATATAAAACATAAAGATTTACAAAGCATTTTACATATGCTATCCAATTTGATCTTTGCAACAACTCTATGAAGTAAGTGCTATTATTACCTACATTTTAAAGAACTTAAGACATTTTAAGAAAACTGAGGATGTGAGAAGTTGGCAGCTGTCAAGTGTCACATAGTTCATAGGATTTGAGCTCAACTCTTCCTAAGTCCAAGCCTAATCCTTTGACTTTGGCTGCTCAATAGATAGCAATCTAGGCATCATCCCAGGCTTTTTGTGATTTCTCATCCCACTCTACCTCAAATCCAATCTGTTGCCAAGGCCTGTTGATTTAACCTTTGCACATCTCTCAAATACTGTCACCCTTTATCTCTTCTGATTCTGCCATTACCCTGGCACAGAACCTTATCACTTCACACTTGGGCTACTGCAAAAGACTATCCGTGGCACTGCCTGCCTACCATCTCTCCACGTTCGGTTTCTTTCTATCCTTCCTTCAGTCACCAAAGGGATTTGCCTAATGCATGAGTCAGGTTTGACTATGTCACTCTTCCTCAGTAAACTCCAATGGTTCTCTCTTGCCTCTACAAGCAAATACAATATTCTCTTATTGACTATCACAGCCCGCTATATTTTGCTCCCCACTACTCTTCCCTCCAGTGACATTGGCACTCTTGCTATTCTACAAATAAAATACTACATCTCTTTCCTCTAGACAGTTATCTGGGTGTTTTCCTCTCTTCCTTAAATGCTCTTTCTTCTCATCCCCACCTCCTACCTGAAATTCAAGTCTCAACTGACATCTTCTGCAGGAAGCCTTTCTTAATACCTCTCAATTCCAGTATCTTCACTTCTTATTTTCTATTGTTCTATTGTACTATAGCTTGTTTATCTGATGCCCCCTCGAATAAATTGTGAATTCTCTGAATGCAGAGACTGTCTTTGCCTTTTTTTGTGTCTCCAGCTCTTAGAACAGGTCTTAACATTTAGTAGTAGTTTAATAAATATTTATTGACTGACTAAACAGTGATAGACAAACTCTTGAATATAAATATATATTGGCACAGACATACATACATATATACATACACATATATACATACATGTATACACATATATACATACAGGTATACACACACACACACACACACACATATATATATATATATATATATATACATGCACACATTTATTGAAGTTCCATACCTCATTTAGAAAGAACATTCTATTTTTCCACAATTCTCTAATATCTTCTGTCTTTTCATTCCTCACACTTTTCAAAGAAAAGAAATGCATGAAAACAGGATTGAAGTTTGTGGAAAACAATTTTCCAATATTTTTTCACCAAGTTTATAATATTTTTGCTGGCAATAATCACAAAAAACATTAATTGTATTAAGAGCAATAAGACTAATAATAAATACTCCCTTATTTCTCCTCTTATGTACTGATTGATTAGAAAACAGTAAAGCTAATTTCAGCAGTGAAAACATAGAGATGGAAGTATTCAGGGCATTTTCTCTGAGTTGTCAATAGTTGTCAAGCTTTCAGAAGAGATTTGAATCAGATAGCCCTTAGCTATGAAACAGCAAACATCCTCTCCCAAGGTCTTCCCCCCAACTCTGTAAGACTGATGACTAGTAAATTTGTATTAATGTGCTTAATGCAAACCCGATAAAGTTAGGCAATACTAGGGCAACAAATATTTTATCTTCTCTGCATTTGCATCCGTTGAATTGCACCTCAGCCATCTCTTTCCCATAAAACATTGATGCTATCAGAATCAGCATTATCTAGATGTGAGTATGAGTTACTCAATGACAAAAGGCTTTAACAAACATGGAGTACTTCTAGCTTCCTTCAAGATTTAGCTCATGGGCCATTTTCTGAGGAGCTTTTTTGATGTTCTTAAATATTAGTTCTGACTCCTTCTTCAAGTTGTTTTTGTATTGTCTTCTTGACCTGTTGAATTCATACTTTATTCCCTAGTGAATATAAGCTCTTTGAGGAAATGATCTATATTTTTGTTTGTTTGTGTTTTGGTTATGCATACCCAGCACCTGGCACTATGATGGACATAGAACAGACAATTACTAAATGTTTTGTCAAATTAGAATGAATGGGTTGTAAAAACACACACACACACTTAATGCACCTGTTATAAAATGATCTAGCATATGTATTTTTTTTACATTCCACTATGTAAACTATAATAATAAGTAATAACTTTGGGCCCTTCAAGTAAACTATAAAAATATACTTTGGATAGCATAAGATGCCTGAAATAGAAAAGTTTTTAAAATAGAGATTAAATAATAAAGAAGAGGGGTAAGAGCTAGGAGGAAAAATTGGTTGTTCTTTTTGTTGTTTTTCTGGAATAATGTGGAAATCTTGAAGCCAAAGGTAGATAACCTAGATACTTCTGGCACAGTCCATTTTTACTTTTTTGGCATCATCAATTTTGACAAAACAAATCTGGCATAGAAGTAAAGACTCCATACAATCACCGTTGGCTTCATTGTATTTTTCATTTACATTTAGTTTATGGTGCTATCTTTCTAATTCAACCCAGTCTAATGCACCCACTCTAATTTGGTCCAAGCAAAATCAGTCCAATCCAACCCAGTCTAATTCAATGTATTTATATCCAACATAGTATACTACAAACCAATTAAATTCAGCTGAAATTAAGTCAGTCAAAATGAATCAAGTCCAAAACAACTCATTCCAATTAAACAAACTTATATCAAGTACCTGGTATAGATATCTAGGTGACCTAGAGTTAGGAAGATCTGAGCTCAGACTTGGTCTCAGATTTACTAGCTGTGTGACCTTAGATAAATCACTTAACTTCTATTACTTCAGTTTCCTCAAATGTAAAATGGAGATATTATCTAACAAGATTTTGTGAGGATAAAATAATATTTATACAGCATTTGACACTTAGCAACTATTATACAAATGCTAGCTATCATTATTATTATTATTACCTATAATAGTTAATATTCTTAAGTAATTTTCGAAATATAAAGACAAAAATAAAACAATCCTTGTCATCAGAGAAATTAAATTCTACTTGGTGGGGAATATAACATGTCAACATTTAAGTACACACCTCATAGGTTTAAGAATGGAAAAGAACTAAAATCTGAAAACTGGGTTTTGAAGCCCAGGTCAATATTTGAGTATAGAAAAGCAATTGTTTTCTAGGCTCAATCACATGATGGTAATAGCTGGCATTTCTATAGCATTTTAAGATAGGCATACAAAGCAATACACACACACACACACACACAATTTCATTTGATCCTCACAACAACTCAGTGAGATAGTTGCTAGTATTATCCCTATTAACTATTAGTCATAAAGGAGTCAAATAAGTTGCTTAAAATCCCAAATCTTGATTGAGTTTCAATTTAACTTTGTCTTCCTGACCTTAGTCAATTCTTTATGCACTGGAACACCCAGCTGAAAATAATTTCTTGTTTGATGATTATATTGGTGTGTGTGTGTGTGTGTGTGTGTGTGTGTGTGTGTTTGTGTTTGTGTGTAGGGGGACATTAGGACTCCAACATTTGAAGTCCTCTAAAGACTTGAATTCAAATATGACTTACATATATATATGTATATAATATATATATGTATATATCCAAAATATATGAATTTCTTTCTGTCTCTCAATATATGTATCTCTCTCTGTATATGTTCACACACACACACACACACGAAGACTTCCTCTGGTGTAATGCGTGAATGATAACCATTTGTTCCAATGGCCATGAAGGAGGCTGAAGCAGGAGCTATGGAATTCTTAGAGGTTTGTTAGACATCAAAGACATGAAGGACACCCATGGCATCCTCGGCCATCATCAGTCATTTTAACTTTTGTCCTGTCACTGAAATTAGGTGACTTGGGAAGAAAGACGTTGACAACTTTTTGAAACTCTGCTTATTTAAAACCAATTCATGCACAAGTCAAGGGATTGCCTGGGATGTCATTGGTTTTCTTCAAAAATGAAGGATGAACAATAACAAAAATAATCCCAAACAATGAGTTTAGAGTCAGTGGCCATTGACTATAAGGAGAGTCAATAAAACTATTGTTGTTCTTTTTAATTTTAACTGATCCTTGTATTTACTTGATTTTTTTTCCCCAACACAGGTATCTTCATCACATCACAAGAAACTGAAGAAGGCCCCATTAAATCAGGTTTATATCTTGTGGAAAACTTCCTGTGAGGACATGAATGAGAAAGAGACAGGCCAGATAGTATGTATCTATATGTGCATATACATACAGTGGAGGTCACTTAATCTGGTAGAATACTTCCATCATTTTCCCCAAATTTTATAAACCTTTCCCCTTCTAATCTTATCTTGCAACAAAGAAAAAACAGTTAAGCAAATCCAACTGACAATGACTAAATTAATCAAAATATTCAACATTCTACATTTTCCCTCTTTTGTTACTATGGTAAAGGAGGAAGTGTCTTTAATCAACTCTCCTGTGGAACCAAGATTGATCATTGTATTTCATTTGAGATTTATATTTATGTGATTCCAGTCACTGTGTATATTATCTCTTAGCTCATTCATTTCTCTGCATTCATGTCTTCCCATGTATCTCCAAATTTATCAGATTGACTTTTTTTACAGAACAACAATATGCAAATGCATTTATATGCTGTTGCTTGTTTGGACTTTTTCCAATTTATGGATATTCATTATATTTTGTTGTTGTTTTTTGCTCCCCCCTCAAAATATTCCTACAAATATGTTGATTTATATACTACCTTTCTTTTAGGTTTTATTCCTTGGTGTATATGACTACTAATTTGAAGTGTGCATCAAAGGGAATCAGTTTAGTAAATTATATTATATAATTGAGCAAACATAAGAAGTCTAAAACAAAATACCAAAATTAATATTTCAGATTGTGATAAATCATTAATTTCATCAATATATTTATATCTTCCAAGAATATAAATATTAATCTATCCATACTGAGATTCAGTTTCCACACGTTATTTTTATGTTATCAGAGCTAATTAAACAATATTTTATCTATTAGAAAGGGGAAACTCTTTACCCTCTTAAATGTAAATCTCTGATTCGATTCTATGCTAGAAAACCTTCATCACCATGGAACATGAGAGGTACAGTCTTATCAGAAACCAAAGGAATCTACTTTGACCTTCATGCTTTTTGATTAGTTCCTTTACGAGCCCCATTCTTTGCACAGAATAGTTGGAAGGTTAAAACATTATAATTTTAACAGAACATAAGTGTGTGGGGAGTATCATCTGGGGGTGACTCAGCTTAATATACAGCCACATATATTATGGCTTGGGCTTAGAGTTACTTCCTTCCCTCAGATTTTTCACTTGCAAAATGAGGTTATTTTCTGTACCTGACTCATAGAGGACCAAATGATATAAACCGCTTTACAAGGCATAAAGAGCTGTCTATATATGGATATCTATATGCATCTACTTATAGAGATTTATGTATAGCTGTATAGATTCATTTATCTGTATCTCTCTACAGATATACTCATATACAGATATATACACATATATATGTATATATACAAATATATCCATACATATGCATATGCATAATTTGTTACTAATTAATTCCTTAGATAATGCAGTCTAATAGAAGAGATATAGGCAATCCTAATACAGGGAGATATATGAAACTATGATTTAAAAAGGGCAAAAAGGGAATATCAAGGCAAGAATGAGTATCTGTAACGCCAAACAAAGGCAACTAACAAGGTTCAAAATACAAGCATAGCCACTCTCTATTTTATTCAGTGATCATAAGTGGATTACAATTATCATCAGTTAATGCCAAGAATCTTCTCAAAAGGGGCAGTTGAGAGCACAAAGGCCATCTACCCCTGAGTTACAACAAGGTTAAGATATCATCACAGCATTTGATACCCAAAGAGAGGTCTTTTCTTCATCTTGACCTGAGGTAAGTTCTCAGCAATCTCTGTTCCTGGGGAGACAAAGCTTAACAAGGCCACAAGATACATTGCCAGTGTCCTCATTAATTCATTCACTGACTGCAGAAGAATCCTAGGACCCCTGAAAATATTAGCAAGAACCTCTTCCAGTATTTCTGTAAGCATACAATAAGAAAATCCTTCTTCAGGTCTTCTGAACCAACAGCAAGGTTCCAGGACCTCTGCAACAACAGCACTTTCCTTCATAAGTGGATGCAATTCACTCTCTGTCTGCAGAACAGTCTCAGGAGCCCTGAACCAACAGCAAGGTTCCAGGACCTCTGCAACAACAGCACTGTCCTTCACCAACAGATAAAACTGGCAAAACAACATCAATACAAACAAAGCACTGGCGTCACAATCATGTCTCCTCAGTTCTTGGCATCTCTCAAAAGTCCTGGGTAGCTCAAAATGGCCCTCAGCAATCCTCTCTCTCTCTACCTCCATGGTGCTACTTCCAAAAATTCTTCTGCCTCTCTTCCTCTGCTTGTGCCTTTCTAAATCCACAGCACCAGCCCCTCCCAGTTCAGCCCTTTCTTTTCATGTCAACAAGTCCATCCCTGAAGTGGGATTCACAAGCTCTGTCTTTTAACACTCAACCTGAAAACCAAGCCAATACAGGGGGATCTTTAAATTCCATTACTATTATAGTATCCTAAATAAAAATTATCAGGATCATACAATTATAGACCTACGATGAGAATGGATTTATAATACTTTGCAATGATGTGGCACGTAAAGTTATCAAAGAATTTTCGTAACTTATTTTAGTGATTATTAAAATAATCCTGTAAAGTAGCTCCTAGATGGATTACCATCACCATTTTACACGAGGTGAAACTGAGGCCTAGGGAAATTAAGTAATTTGCCCTTCATCATAAAACTAAGATTTATTTATTACAGAAGGCTTTATTTAAGAAGTAGAATTTTAATTAGGTGCTGAATAATAATGAACTAGAATCGGTTGTTGAAGATGAGGATGAAGTGGGGGAAGGACATTTCTGGTAGAGAGAATAATAGATTTGGCAAAGAAATGAAACTCTAATTTTACAAATGAGGAAAAGAAGTCCAATGATTTTAAGTGACCTGCCTAATTGTCACATGTATGGTAATTAACAGATCCTCTGAATCTATATCTAGTGCTCTTTTTAATGAACTTCACTGCTTTTCAACAAAAGTATGAATATAGAGAGTACTTTCAAGCAATAGTGGAGTTCTATTTATTTATTTTTTAAACAAATTCTTTATTAACTTCTGTTTTACATCATTCATTTCCACCAGATTTTGAGTTACAATTTTTTTCTGTTGCTTCCCTACCCAACATCCCAGAATAGCAGTCCCACAAGATATTGCTTCCTCCATCCTGCTCTCTCCCATATCATCTCCCATACCCCATTCGACATTTCCATTAGAGCAAGGTGAATCTCCGTGCCCCAATGCCTGAACATCTTATCTCCCAATTATATGCAAAAGAGTATTAATAATAGTATTTATATATATTTGAAACATTTAAATTTAAGACCTCGAGTTTCAGATCCATTCCCTTCCTCTCTTGTCACCCATTTCCTCTGGGAAGATAAGTAATTCAGTATATGCTGTTCATGTCTAGCTATGCAAAACATTACCATAGTAGATATCTTGTACAAGGCTGCTTACAATTCCCTCCCACACAACGCACCACCGATCTGGTCCATTCCCTACTTGATACTGTCCCTATTCTGTAGTGGGTACTTCCAACCACCCCTCCCGCCAAGAATGCCCTCCCATCCATCATCCCTCCTCTCATCCCCCTTCCCCTTATTCTGCTGCAGATTGAGATATCCCATTTAGTATGTATGTCATTCTCTCCCTGAACCAAATTCAATGAGAATGTGGTTTTGCCTTTTTGCCTTCCTATTCTTCCCATCCCCTGCAGCCACTTCCCCTTGCTTCTTCTACGTGAGATAGTTTACCCTACCCTGTCTCTCCCCATCTCCTCTTGCCACTTTCCTCTCTCACCTCATAATTTCACCCCTTAAGTATGATCCCTTCCCATCAAATTCAACCTATGCCCTCTATCCATGTATAACTGTAAACATATATACACACATTCACATATGTTTTCATATGACCATACACCCTTCTTCCATTATTTTCATACTGAGAAAGGTTTCAGCAGTCACATTTATCGTTTTTCCATGTAGGAATGTAAACAGGTTAACTTTGATAAGTTCCTTTTGATTTCTTTTCCCTGATTACCTTCTCAGGCATCTCTTGCTTCTTGTGTCTGGATGTCAAATTTTCTATTCCACTCTGGTTTTTCCTCAAGAATGCTTGAAAGTCCTCTATTCCACTGAATGACCATATTTTCCCATGAAACCAAATACTCAGTTTTGCTGGGTAGGTGACCCTTGGGTTTAGTCCAAGCTCTTTTGCCCTCTGGAATATCATATTCCATGCCCTTCGATCCCTCAGTGTAGAAGCTGCCAGGTCCTGGGCTATTCTGATTGTGTTTCCACAATATTGAAATTGTTTCTTCCTGGCTGCTTGTAGTATTTTCTCCTTGATCTGGGGATTCTGGAGCCTGGCTATAATATTCCTAGGAGTTTTCTTTTTGGGATCTTTTTCAGGAGGCGATCAGTGGATTCTTTCAACCTCTATTTCCCCCTCTGGGTCTAACACATCAGGGCAATTTTCCTTCATGGCTTTCAGGTAGTCCAATAATTTTTAAATTATCTCTCCTGGATCTATTTTCCAGGTCAGTGGTTTTTCCCATGAGATATTTCACATTGCCTTCTATTCTTTCATTTGTTTGGATCTGCTTAACAGCATCTTGATTTCTCATAAAGTCATTAGTTTCCATTTGCTCCAGTCTAACTCTGAAGGAATGAATCTCCTCAGTGAACTTTTGAGATTCTTTTTCCATCTGGCAAATTCAACTTTTTAAGGCATTCTTCTCCTCATTGCCCTTTTGGGCCTCCTTGGCCATTTGAGTTAGTCTATTTTTTAAGGTGTTGTTTTCCTCAGTCAGGCTGTTGACCCTCATTTCATACTTTTCCTACATCCTTCTCATTTCTCTTCCCAATTTTTCCTCCACTTATCTTATTTCATATTTAAAGTCCTTCTTAAGGTCCTCTATAGCCTGTAACCCGCTCATATTTTCCTTTGGGGCTTTTGGAGCAGGATTTCTGACCTCACAGTCCTCTTACTTTTCCATGTAAGAAACCTCCAATAATTTTGTGCATTTGAACTGGGCACTTGAATCCATGCTTATTTCTTCTTTTAAAATTGCATTAAATTTCTAATTTTGATTTCGTATTTATATTTAACCTACTTGGGATTTCAATTATAAGGCCAATTTTGAGAAAACTGTCCCTGTCCTCACAGCCTCACTTTAAGTGATGTAAATTAACCTTGTTCTGAATGTAAGTGCCATTGTGTAATGATTTCAAAGTAAAAGTTTCATGCCGAGCAGTTTTCAGCTGATGTTTTCAAACAAAATTAACAACATTTCATTACTCAATTAACTATAGAAAATGCCTTCCCATTAATTTCTTAGGTGAATGTTTAGAAACATAGCTTGGGAACTCAAGGAAGGGAGGTAATATTATATTATCCTGCTCATGTATTCAGGGACTATGGATTGAGAATTATAGGTACAGTCATCCAAAAGTACACATTTTAATGCTATTGTGATTTTATTTTTTAAATCACAGCCTTTTGTTTTTTTAACATCATAATCACTTCCAGAAATCCTCCCTTTACTATTCAGACTTACCTTATTATATAGAAAAAAAAATGGTTAGTCAAAAGAGAGTAACGTATCTGGAATCAGAGAACATAGGCTGAAGTCCATTTTTAATAAATTAATTTTAAACTTCATTAACTTAAATACTAAAATTTAAATATGCAATGAGAAAAAGAAACATTGTAAACTTAAATACTAAAACTTAAATACAAAATAAAAGAAAATAAAAGCACTGACATGTGCACAGAAGAACATGAGAGCACTTGAAATATATAGCAATAAATTTCCATTTCAAGAAAGACTATATAATAAATATTTCCCATTGTATTCAGAACTGAACATCTTCTTTGCTTTCTTATGAGTTTTCTTTTGTTCTCTGTTGTGTTCTTTATACTTTGTACTTCCCCCACTCCCCTTCTTTCCCTCCTCTCCCAAGAAGGTATGAATAATTAAATATGAATAAATGCACACAATACTACAAGAGAAATATACATAAACATAGTATATATATGTAGTATGTGTATATAAAGTGTATACACACATCACATATACATACAAACATATATGCATATGCACTTACATATATATATATATATATATATATATACTTAGCTTTCTATAATCATACTCATATACAAACACATATGCACCTATGTAAGACCATACTATACTTGTTTGCCCTCTGTTTTTCAGAGGGTGAATAACTTCTTACTTCATAAATTGAAGTTTTTCTTATTTTTTTCAAGTCCATCTACTCATCATTTCTTACATCACAGCAATATTCAAATCTTGAGTCATCTAGTATTTTAAGTACTTTTGAAGTTTTAAGTACTATTATAATAATATTAATGACTGACATAATATAGGTTCCCCATTTTTCTCTTTTGATTAAATCTATTTTAGTGTTAAATTTGTTTGAGATCATGATTACTATACCCTGATTTCTTTTTTCCCTAATACTTTCTAGCCCTGATGTTTATTTTATGTTTGTGTGTATCTCTTATTTCCTGTCCCTCCTGACTCTTTTACTTTACTTCTACCCACTATCTTGTCCTCCTATTACTTAATCTACCCCCCTGTAAACATCCCCCCCTTTCCCTCTTATTTATATCTGAATTTAGAAGACTTTTATAGTCTACCAAATATATATACTATTCCCTCTTTATTCCATTCATATAAATCTTCCATCAATTATTTCCCCCCCTCCCTATCCCCTTAGTCTTTTATTTCTTTCACAGACACCAGGTTAAGAGACCCTATTCTAGACTTATGAATCTATCATGTTAACACCATGATAGCATTGAAGAGCATATAAAAGTTTCTCTTTTCCTCATTATGTACCTTTCCATGAATAGTAGGGAGAGACATTTCCACTTTTTTTCTCTAGGGGCAGTATCGTATAACATAACATAACCTTTCAGTACTTGGCAAAGTGTGGATGCTAATGAACCTTTAATAAATGTTTATTGATTAATGGATATTGACCTTTGCCTTAGTCCCCTTTCTATTTTATTTACTATATTGTGCTTTCCCCCCCTCCTGGTCATGCTTACTTTGCATTGTGTCCTTTCTTACAAATCTTCCATTTTCTCTGTAGGGAAATATTTTAAAGGGGATAGTACAGTAGGGAAACTCAATTTCCAAAGATGACTCACTCGAAGATTGAGATAAATAGATGTCTGCTGATACCCAGTGCAGAAGAAGGGCTTAAGGAAAATGCTTAGACATTCTATTATGACAGAAGTGTTATGAACTTCAGTTAATAAGGTTGATTTTAATTTTATAGCAATACACTCAGGTAAAGCATCTGGAAAAAGGATTTAGAATGAAAAGGCCTCAAAAGTATAAAATGCAAAATGCCATAGTGATTCTTGGGCCAGTTATTCTGCTGCAATATAACATTGCTGACACTTAGAGTTTATCTCCAAAAAAAAATACCCTTCTCTTTTTATTAAGATAATTGCTGTACAACCCCCATTTTACATGTATAGATAATATTGTAGTACAAAATTTCAATTTATTATTTGTCCCTATTTAATCTAAACCTCTAATATTTGACTTCTCATATTTGAACTTCTCATATTCAAGTCAAGGGTCTAGTCCAAGTGTGGGAAACCTGTAGCCTTGAAACTACATATGGTCCTCTACGTCTTCAAAGTCCCTTTGAAACTAAACTTCACAGAACAAATTCCCTTAATTAAAGGATGTGAGGACACAGGGCCACATGTGGCCGCAATGTCACAGATTCCCCACCCCTGCTCCAATCTCTCAAGAAAATTTTGGAATCTTTCCAGAGAGTATTAGAAAAGGCACAGAGGGTGAAATGATCTGATGCATTTGGAAGGTTGCAGTGACAGAGAAAGGTGATTTTCTAGTTTGTCTGGAGCAGAATTTGGAGGGAACAATAAAAGATAAGGATAGAGAAGTAGAGTATCACCACTTTGCAGAGTGCTTTGAAGGCTAGATGACTACGTTTGAATTTACTCATTAGGCAAAATAAAACCATTGAGCAATGTTCTGAAGGACAGTTTGACGCATGGGAAGTGTGAGGGAGGTAGATGGTCACTTTAGGAAACCATTTCAAAACATACTGCAATAGTCCAAGTGGGTGGTGCTTAGGGACCAAACAATGGTGATGATGGTGGGGAAAAGAGGAAGTGTAATAGGGAAATTGGTGGGCTGTACTCTGATACTTGCTTCCTCTCATGCCTGCAGTGCTTTCTCTCTGCATGTCTGACACTTGGAATCTCTGACCCTCCCCCCACCCTACCAGAAAAGTCTTCTCAAATTTTAAGCCATCACCCGTATCATGAGGTATTGGCTTCCTTATTGTGCCTCATACTAGACATTCTCTGTCTTGATTCAGTGAATTTCCTTTTTTTTTTCTTTTTGGAAGGCAGGGCAATTGGCGTTAAGTGACTTGCCCAAGGCCAGACAGGTAGTAAGTGTGTTAAATGTCTGAGGCTGGATTTGAACTCAGATCCTCCTGACTCCATGGCCAGTATTGTATTCACTGTGCTACCTAGCTGCCCCTGGCTCAGTGAGTTTTCACTGGTGGTTGCTCCTGCCTACAATGATCTCCCTCCTCATCTTTGCTCCCTGGCTCCCATCAAATCTCAGAAAAAATTCCACTTCCTTATAAAGCCTTGTCCAATATCTTTTAATTGTATAGGGTCTTCCTGCATTTAATTAGTTCCTATATAACCTTTACATAGATTATTTGCTCACTGTTGTTTGCCTTTTGTCTCCCTAGTGATACTGTTAATTCCTTAAGAGCAGGGATGATCACGTGCTTTTCTTTATATCTCTAGTGCCTAGCACATGTAGTTGTTGTTCAGTCATTTTTCAATCCTGTCCAATGCTTTATTACTCCTTTCTTGGCAGAGAGACTAGAGTGGTTTTCCATTTCCTTCTCTAGCTCATTTTACAGATGAGGAAACTGAGTCAAACAGGGTAACACAACTAGCATATGAGGCCAGATTTAAATTCAGATCTTCCTTATTCCAGGCCTGGAGCTCTATTCACTAAGCTACCTAGCTGCCTGTCTGGCACATAGCAGGAACTTGACTGACTCGGATACAACCTTCCACAATAGGCTCCTTCCCACTTCCCATTTCTACTTAAACTGTCTGTCCATCTCTCCTCTCCCAACCCCGTCTCTCTCACTCTCTCTTTCCATGTCTGTCTGTCTGTCTGTCTGTCTCTCTCTCTCTCACAAACACACACACACACACACACACACACACATACACACACAAATGCATTACTTCTCTCCCCCACTCTCTCCCACATGCACACTGTCACTCTCACACATGCTTGTTTTCTTACATGTACGAAAACTCAAACATGCAAATGATCACTCACACACATGCTCTCTATCACACACATGTTCTCATGCATGCACAACTCACTTTCATACATGATCTCTTTCACACACATGTTCTCTCATATACACATACTCTCTCTCACACACACTTGCATATACTATTTGCTTGTTGTTCCTGCCAATAGAATTTTAGCACCTTGAGGGCAGAAGCAATGTTTTTTAGTCTTTTACATAATTCTTACATAATGAAATGTTTAATAAATCCTTTTTGCCCAAGTTTTAATTCATGGGCAGATAATAGTGCTATAAAAGCCAAACTTCTAAATATCCTTTATTTCAGAACTTTTACTAATTCTACTTGTATTTCAGCCTAATTAATGAGGTTATATTTTACCACCATTTGGATGGGGGGAGTGGAGCCAAGATGGCAGAGTAGAAACAGTGGGTCCAAGCCACTCTCCCCACAGACTACCTCCAAACTATGTAAAAGGGGAGTCTGAACAACATCTGGAACCCCAGCACCCACAGAACTACATAGAGAAGCTAGACTCCCGCTGAGGACAGCCCAGCAGCCCTGCAGGAAGGACCAGCACAGTGCCAGCAGTGCAGTGCGCTCTGGGAGCCTAGCACAGATCCGCCTGAGTCGCGGTTTTAGCCCCAGGGCTGCAGGGCCAGCAGCTGGCTGGAGGGACCCCAGAACACCAGCAGCTGTGGCGATTCCAGAATTATCAACGTAGACATGCCCAGGACAAAGTGAGAGGTTAGTGCCCTATGGACTTTGGGACCAGTATTTGGGTAATGTGTCAGCTTTCTCCCCTGGGGGCTAGAAGCCGCTGAGGAGACAAGCCGTTTTGTAGTTTTCAGAGACAGCTCCAGCTCCTGGCCTCTGAAGTGTAGGGAGATCCAGTCTTGGGGTGTAATTGCTCTTGCTTTAACCTCCCTGGATCTGGATTGTGATCTGGGGTGGAGGTCGTGGGTGGGTTTCCAGAAATGAGAAGGATGCAGGAAATGTATGAAATGAGGGTCAACAGCCTGACTGAGGAAAACAACACCTTAAAAAATAGACTAAGGAGGCCCAAAAGAGCAATGAGGAGAAGATTACCTTAAAAACTCGAATTTGCCAGATGGAAAAAGAATCTCAAAAAATGAGGAGATTCATTTGGATCCCAGTGATAAAGGTGAAGTTTCTTTAGTTTAGAATTTAGTCTTGGGGGTGGAGCCAAGATGGTGGAAAGGAAGCAGTAACCTTGCTGAGTTCCTCGGTCACTAAGTCGCAAAGGGTGAATCTGAGCGGATTCCGGAGTGACAGAGCCCACTGGAAGACGGAGCGTGGCAGAATCCAGCCTAGGAGGTTGCCCAGTGTGTCTGGACAGGTCGAGCACAGAGCGCATGGGGTCTGCACAGCTCAGACCTAAGAGCAGACAAGCAGACTACACCAGAGAGAGAAAAAGCCCCAGCCTGCAGACTTACCAAGGACCAATCGCAGTCATCTCGCAGAGGGAACGGATCATTGGAGCCAGGTAGGAGAGTCAGGCCCCCAGTGGAGAGAGTGACTTCTCAGGCTGCATTCAGCCCCCAGCCTGGAAGTTTGGAAACTGCCTGCCTGTATAATACAGGGGCTGAAATGGCAAAGTAAATTCTAGCTGCTCTGATCCTCCCATCCCTCCTTCATGAAGCAGAAAACCCAAAGATAAGTCTCCCACCCAGATTGAAATCCCAAGTTAATGGAAATAGCCTCAGGCTTGAGAATCTCCAAGAAGGGGTGTAACTGAGACAGCCAGGAATCTGAAGAGAAGAGAGGGAGGGGTCCCAACAAGCCCCACCTCACCTCACCAACAAAAGCCTACTTATATCCCAGGGGTATAGAGGCAGAAATCTGAAGTGGTCAGACTCACCCCCACCTACACATCTACATTCCTCACTGACTTCCCTGACTTAGCCATAAACTAGCCACCCAGAGGTATTCAAAGTCAAGGATCAGGCCCCAAACTCATTGCCTGAGAAACTAAGAAACAGGAAGTCACAATGGGAAGGAAGGAAGCTGAAAAGGAGAAGGGGAAGGCAAGAAAGTCTATTCGAGCATACTATGCAGGGCAAGAACAATAAAACACACAGGACAATATAGACTCTCTGCCCACACCAGAGACCACAGGAAACATGATCTGGTCTCAAGCCCAAACAGCATTCCTGGAGGAGCTTAAGAAAAATTTTAAAGACCAAATAAGGGAGGCAGTAACCAACTTGGAAAAATAAAATGCCTCCCTAAAAAAGGAACTTCAAAAACTAACTGAAGACCATAATTCGCTAAAAATTAGATACAATCAAACTGAAACTCAGAACTCTATAATGCAACAGGAGTCAATCAAAAAAAAAAAAACGATCGAAAAATTGGAAGAAAATGTAAAATATCTCACTGGAAAAATAACTGACCTAGAGATCCAGGAGATCCAGGAGAGACAACTTAAGAATTATTGGTCTACCAGAAAGTCATGATGAAAAAAGCAGTCTAGACAACATCCTCCAAGAGATTGTCAAAGAAAACTGTCCTGAGGTCCTGGAATCAGAAGATAAAATAGCTATTGATAGAATTCACCGGACTCCTCCTGAAAGAGATCCCAAACTGAAAACTCCAAGAAATATAGTAGCTAAATTCCATAATTACAAGATTGAAGAAAAAATTCTACAAGCAGCCAAAAAGAAACAATTCAAATATCAAGGAACTATAGTTAGGATCACACAGGACCTAGCAGCTTCTACATTAAAGAGCGGAGGGACTGGAATTTGATATTTCGTAGGGCAAGAGAGCTAGGACTACAACCAAGGATTAATTACCCGGCAAAACTGAGCATAATCTTTCAGGCAAGGAGATGGACGTTTAATGAAGTAAGGGACTTCTAGACTTTCCTGATGAAAAAGGCAGAGCTCAATGGAAAATGTGATCTCCAATTACAAGACTCCAGAAGGACATAAAAAGGTAAACAAGGGTAACATAGACTCACACATGCAGAAGTGCACACACCCACACCCACAAACACACGCTCATTACTTGGGATGCAACAAGAGCAAAATGTTCACATCCCTATATGTGGAGCTGATAACTGTCAATAATCGAAATCTTTATGATTATCATGACCTTCAAAAGGGTTACACTTAGAGGGTCTGGGTATGAATGCACTAACATGGAGTCTAAAAAAAGACTATTAAGGGGATCAAAGGGACTGTAATGGGAAAAAGGAAAGGATGAGCTAGGAAAAGGTAAAATATGCTATCTGAAGAGGCATCAAAACACACTATAGAAGAGGGGAAAGAAAGAGGGAGAGGAACATCATTTAAACACTATTCTCACTGGTTCTGGTTCAAAGAAGGATCAAATTAATCAGTGAAGTTTAAGATTCTAACGTGAATAGACACATAAATTCATTAAATAGAGTAAAAGGAGGGAGGGAGAGGAGCACTGTTTGAAATTTACTCTCATTGGTTTGGAATCAAACGGGGAGTAATTTACTCTGATAAGTATAAAAATTTATTGTGTCCTATGGATAGTGGGAGGGTAAGGGGGGGTGAAAAGGAGGAGACTAAAGGGAGGGATTAGAAGGGAGGAAAATAGTAGTAAGGGGAGAGGGTAGGTTAAGAAGGGGGGTCACTGGGCGGGAACACTGAGGGAGGGGGTGGTCAAAAGGGAAACCTTCAAGGAGAGGAAGGGAGAAGGAAGAAACAAAAACATAAACAGGGGACAGAATAGGATGGAGGGGAAGAGACAGATAGTCATCATTACTGTGAATGTGAATGGGATGAACTCTCCCATAAAACAGAGGCAGATAGCAGAATAGATTAAAAACCATAATCCTACAATATGCTGTCTACAATAAACACATTTGAAACAAAGGGATACCCACAGGGTAAAGGTAAAAGGTTAGAGTAAAATTTACTATGCCTCAGCTAAAGTAAAAAAAGCAGGGGTAGGAATACTTATCTCAGATAAAGCAAAAGCAAAAACAGATCTAATTAAAAGAGATAAGTAAGGAAACTATATCCTACTAAAAGGCACCATTGAGAATGAAGCAATATCACTACTTAATATATATGCACCAGGTGGTATAGCATCCAAATTCCTAGAAGAAAAATTAAAGGAAGTAGAGGAAGAAATAGATAGCAAAACTATACTAGTGGGGGTCCTTAATCTCCCCCTCTCTGAACTCGATAAATCTAACCTCAAAATAAACAAGAAAGAAGTTAAGGAGGTGAATAGAATCTTAGAGAGACTAGATATGATGGATCTCTGGAGAAAACTGAATGGGGATAAAAAGGAATTTACTTTCTTTTCAGCAGTGCATGGTACATACTCAAAAATAGACCATGTACTAGGTAAAAACCTCACAATCCAGTGCAGAAAGGCAGAAATATTAAGTGCATCATTCTCAGATCATGATGCAATAAAAATTATATGCAATAAAGGACGAGGGAAAGATAGACTAAAAACTAATTGGAAATTAAACAATTTAATCCTAAAAAATTGGTGGGTCAAACAAGAAATTATAGGAACAATCAATAATTTCATTCAAGAGAATGATAATAATGAGACAACATAACAACATTTGTGGGATGCACTAAAGGCAGTTCTCAGGGGAAGTTTTATATCCCTGAGTGCATACTTAATTAAAGCAGAGAGAAGGGAGGTCAATGAATTGGACATGCAATTGAAAAAGCTAGAAAAAGAACAAATTGAAAATCCCCAATTTAGTACTAAATTAGAAATATTGAAAACCAAGGGAGAGATTAATAAAATTGAAATTAAGAAAACTATTGAATTAATAAATAAAACTAAGAGCTGGTTTTATGAAAAAATCAACAAAATTGATAGACCCTTAGTCAATATGATAAAAAAAAAGAAAGAAGAAAACCAAATTATGAGTATCAAAAATAAAAAGGGTGAATCTACCTCTAATGAAGAGGAAATCAAAAAAATAATGAGGAATTATTTTTCCCAATTGTATGCACATAAATATGACAAGCTTAGTGAAATGGATGAATATTTACAAAATCACAAGTTGCCCAGATTAACTGAAGAGGAAGTGAATTACCTAAATAACCCCATCTCAGAAAAAGAAATCAAACAAGCCATCAATGAACTCCCTAGGAAAAAATCTCCAGGACCAGATGGGTTCACTAGTGAATTCTATCAAACATTTAAAGAACAATTGATTCCAATACTTTACAAATTATTTGGGAAAATTAGTGAAGAAGGAGTCCTACCAAACTCTTTCTAAGACACAAATATGGTACTGATTCCTAAATCAGGAAGAGATAAAACAGAGAAAGAAAATTATAGACCAATTTCCCTCATGAATTTAGACGCAAAAATTCTAAATAAAATATTAGCCAAAAGACTCCAACAACTTATCACAAAAATAATACACTCTGATCAGGTAGGATTCATTCCAGGAATTCAAGGATGGTTTAATATTAGGAAAACCATCAGTATAATTGAGCATATCAATAATAAAACTAGCAGAAACCACATGATCATTTCAATAGATGCAGAAAAGGCTTTTGACAAAGTACAACATCCATTCCTATTAAATACACTAGAAAGTATAGGAATAAATGGAGCCTTGCTTAAAATAGTTGATAGCATCTATTTAAAACCATCAGCAAATATTATATGCAATGGGGATAAACTAGAAGCCTTTCCAATAAGATCAGGAGTAAAACAAGGGTGTCCACTATCACCCCTCTTATTCAATCTGGTACTAGAAACACTAGCAGTAGCAATTAGAGAAGAAAAAGAAATCAAAGGAATCAAATTAGGCAATGAAGTCACCAAGCTGTCACTCTTTGCAGATGATATGATGATATACTTAGAGAATCCTAGAGAATCAAGTAAAAAACTACTTGAGACAATAAATAAATTTGGCAAAGTTGCAGGATATAAAATAAACCCACATAAATCCTCAGCATCCCTGTACATCTCTAATAAAACTCAACAGCAAGAGACAGAAAGAGAAATCCCATTTAAAGTCACTGTAGACATTATAAAATATCTGGGAATCTACTTGCCAAAACAAACCCTATATGATCACAAATACAAAACACTTCTCACACAAATAAGATCAGATCTAAATAGTTGGAAAAATATCAATTGCTCATGGCTGGGTCGAGCTAATATAATAAAAATGACAATTTTACCCAAACTAAATTATATATTTAGTGCCATACCAATCAATTTACCAAAAAAAACCTACTTTTTGGAGTTAGAGAAAATGATAAAAAAATTTATTTGGAAAAACAAACAGTCTAGAATATCAAGGGAATTAATGAAAAGAAATGCTAGGGAAGGTGGACTAGCTATGTCAGATCTTAATCTATATTATACAGCAGCAGTCATCAAAACTGCTTTGTACTGCCAGAGGTGTAGAGTAGTGGATCAATGGAATAGATTAGGTGCAGGAGACCCAGCAGTTAATGAATATAGTAATCTATTGTTCGATAAACCCAAAGACCCCAGTTTTGGGGATAAGAATGCACTATTTGACAAAAACTGTTGGGAAAACTGGAATACAGTATGGCAGAAAGTGGGCATAGATCAATATCTAACACCATATACCAAAATCAAGTCTAAATGGGTGCATGATCTAGGTGTAAAGGATGATACTGTAAGCAATTTGGGAAAGCAAGGAATAGTTTACCTGACAGATCTGTGGAGAGGGGAAGACTTTAGGACCAAACAAGAATTAGAGAGCATTATAAAATGCAAAATGGATAATTTTGATTACATTAAATTGAAAAGCTTCTGTACAAACAAAGCCAATGAAACCAAGATCAAGAGGGAGGTGGGAAATTGGGAAAGAATTTTTACAACTTGTATCTCTGATAAAGGACTCATTTCTAAAATTTATAGAGAATTGAGCCAAATCTATATGAATACAAGTCATTCCCCAATTGATAAATGGTCAAAGGATATGAACAGGAAGTTTTCAGAGAAAGAAATTAAAGATATCTATAAGCATATGAAGAAATGCTCTAAATCACTATTATTTAGAGAAATACAAATCAAAACAACTCTGAGATACCACATCTCTCCAGTCAGATTGGCTAAGATGACAAAACAAGAAAGTGACAAATGCTGGAGAGGATGTGGACAAATTGGAACACTAATACATTGCTGGTGGAGTTGTGAACTTATCCAACCATTCTGGAGAGCAATCTGGAATTATGCCCAAAGGATTATAAATAATCTCATACCCTTTGACCCAACAATACCACTTCTTGGATTATATCCCAAAGGCATCATAGAAGTGGGAGGAAGACCCATATGTACAAAAACATTTTTAGCAGCCATTTTTGTGGTTGCAAAGAATTGGAAACTAAAGGGGTGCCCATCAATTGGGGAATGGCTAAACAAGTTGTGGTATATGAATGTAATGGCATATTATTGTGCTATAAGAAACGAGGAGGTGACGGATTTCATAATTACCTGGAGAGCCTTATACAAACTGATGCTGAGCGAGAAGAGTAGAATCAGAAGAAATTTGTATACAATCACAGACACATCATATGTGTGATGACCAACTATGACAGACTGGACTTTTTTCAGCCATACAGTGATATAAGTCAATCCCAAAAGACTCAAGAAAGAGAGAAATGCGACATCCAGAGATATAACTAGAAAGAACTGAGCCTGAATCCTGATGGAAGCAAACTAAATGATCTTGTTCTTTTCATTGTTTGGTTTTATTTCTTCCTTACCATCTTTCATCCCACCTAGTACAATATGCCTTTGTAATTGGAATAATGTCTAATATGAATGCATTTGCAGACCCTATACTGTACTATATGCTGTCGTGAGGGGAGGGGGGAGGGAAGTAAAGGAAATTTGAAAATCAAGGAACTATGGAATTGAATCTTGTTAACTGAAACTAAACTAATAAATTAATAAAAAAAAGAAGAAAAGAATAGCACTAACCTCACAGGGTCATTGTGAAAATAAAATGATATAACATTTTTAGACTAAAAAAAAGAATTTAGTCTCTATTTTGTAATTAATGACAGATGTGCCTATACAGTTGGTGTTGTAATACTAATATTTATTAACAAATTTAATTTCAGTTAATAATTATGGACCAAAGTCCTTATTTTAAAAAGCTTAATATTTGATAAAAAAATCAGTATTTTTTTTAAAATGACCCAATGAAATTTGGAATCATGCCCATGTATTATAAATTAATATGAACAGAGTCCTATGCTTTGCTGTTAAAGTCTTCCATGACATTATAGAAGTTTTATTTTATAGTCAATCTCTTGGTAAATGTCTTCTACTTGAGCCATCATCATCATCACCATCATCATTGTTACCTAAATACCTAAATGATCTTATAGCATTTAATGCTAGTAAAGCTTTATACATGCTATCATATTTCATCCTCAAAACAATCCTATGAAGAAGGTGCTATTATCATATATCACATCCATTTTACAGATGAGGAATCTAAGGGTGAAAGAGATTAAATGATTATCCCAGAGTCACACAGCTAGTAAGTATCTGAGACAGGTTTTGAACTCCTGTCTCCAAGTCCTGTGTTTACAACCACTAAATTATCATCACTCTGCTCATTCACCTTATCAAATATAAACTTTTTAAAAGCATTTTGTAACCTAAACTAAACCTGACTTATTCTTATTTGGCATTACTCCCCTTTCCATACCATATGATCTGATTAAATTTGTTTTCCCTTTGTTCTTAATACATGACATGGTAGCTCTCATCTCCATTCATGGTATGCATTCTCCTCTACCTTTTTTTTTTGTTTTCATAGAATCCCTCTCTTCAAAACAGTTCTATCTCAAGTTTTTATATGAATCCTTTTCTAGTTCTCATTAACAACTATGCAATTTCTCCCAAATTATCTTGTGATTTTTTTATCCTCTTCCAAATATTACACACATACACACAAAATATGTGTGCATATACACATGCATGCACACATATATGTATATGATTATATGTATATGTGCATATATGTATACAGCATGCACACACACACACACACACACACACACATATATATATATATATACAGAGAGACATATACACACACTTTTTCTTGTTCTCTTTTCACTATACTATAAATTCCTTTAGGGAAGGGGTTATTTTTCTTTTTCCTATTATTTGTATGTCCAATGCTTAGCGCAGAGCCTGGCATACATTAAGTGCTTACTAAATATTCATTGCCTTGTCTCCGCACAATTTGAACATAGCATTTATAATCTCTTTAAATTAATGGTCTGGTTTTTTTTAAGTGTTTAAAAAGTATTACCACAATGTTAATAGAAATCCTCTTTAATCCACAAGACTTCAAAGTGTTGATCTCTGAGCCATAGACACTAACATAGTCAGTTACTCACCCACCTGGATTTTGCATTGTCTGAGAAAAATGGAGTTCCCACCAACTCGGCTCAGACTGCCTATAAACCTGGCAAAGAAAGCCAGCCAACCCACAAGAAGATCAAAAGAGCTGCAAAGCTGCTTTTATTTTTCTCAAGCCAGAGGAAGAAGCAACGACCAACAAACTTCTATGAGGAACCCCTCTAACACTAGAAGAGACTGAAAGGCCACACCTGTTGTTCAGCATCTTGGCTAATGAAGTAAATTCTCTCTCCCAGAAATGAGGACTCAAAGCCTTAAAACTGTTCATTGTTTTGACCTGTTACAGAGCTTCTGCTCCTCAGGTTCTTCTCTTTCTTCAGTAGCTTTATGAGAGCCTCCTTGATACTCATGCCCTCATTCAGTTTTTATTTAAAAAGTCACATCTCCAAATTTCCCCTAATTGAATCTATACTTCTTTTTGTAAATTATAACTAAGTTTTCAAGTATTCATAAGATATACTGAAAAAGCCCTCTACCTTCTATTATAATTAATGGAAAGTTATATGGAAAATAATTAAGATAAAAATTTCTTATAGTTCTTAAGACTTCACATGGTTGAAAATGCCTTGGTTGTTCGAGAAAGTACGATTCTTTTTTCTCATGTTTTTTCGTTCTTATTGCTCTAAAAATAAAGGACTTAAAACCCTTCTTTACAATATCATATTTTCTCCACAATGCCAAAACATCATTGTGATTTATACACAAGGAGGTCTGAGTATTTTTGATCACAGTATATTTTCTGTCTTAAGCTGTTTAAATCTATCTGAATGCTGTAATGCTTGCATACACATGTATTAAAGGTTTATATGAAAACAAAGGTGCTTTTTACTTTGTTTAGTTATCAAAATGATCATTGTATACCTTTCACAGCTATTATAAATATTTCATTTAAACCAAAAACATGTATGTTTTTCCTTTTCATCACTAAATATTAAAAGGCCATTAAAAGGGTATTGTGATATGTGTATACATATATACACACATATATAATATATGCATACACATTTGTATATATGCATATGTACACATATATACACACATATAGACATATAAATACAAACATCCATCCATACACATAAACAAACACAAACACAAATTATGTATACCAGGAAATGACAATACACATAGACAACAAACTGGGCTGACAGTTCAAGATGTGGATGTAAGCAGGCTGGTTTGTATTTTTGAAACTGGCAAGCATTCTTAATGACCTAAGCTTCCCATAACACAAAGGTTCATATTTTCAATGCATATATTTTATTGGTATTACTATACGGCAACAAGACATGGAACTCTACCATCTCTGAAGAATTAAAGAAACACAACAAATAGAGGGAAAAGGGAAATTGTGTTATGTATATGAGATATGAGTAGGCTTCATTCTAGAAAGAACTTTAAAGAAGAACAGAAGTAAAGGCTATAAACAAAGAATTACATGTCAGAAAGTGAAGATGGGTTGATCATACAGTAGGAGCACGGGATGACAGGTGGATGTCTAGCATGCTTCACTGCAACCCTGACAATGTTGGGAGAAAGAGAAGAAAGCCTCGAGATGAGCCATCTGTGTTGAACTTTTGGGAAATTGTGAACAAGAATAAAAATGGATTAGCAGATATGGATAAATTGTGGAGGGGAACCTTACAAAGAATGAGACCACATTTGAAATATATTTGAAGATTATATATTGAGTGACATATCCAAGTAACTGTTGAAAATATTTTTTTGAACAGGTTCAAATACAGAGCCCTAAGACACTCTACTAGAGACCTCCTATCAAGTTGACATCATAATATTAAAAAAACATTTATTATCCATTTGACCTCAGAAAGGTAATGTAAGCTCTATGTGCATTAGCAATATTAATTTGGAGTTGGTTTGCAGGATGAATGAAGGATACGGAAAGCAAAAGTAATAGAATCATATAAAGGAAATTTTCCTTATGTAGTAAACCTGGACAAGTATATTTATTGGACAGAGATCTTGCATTTAACAAGATTTGATGTTAAATTTAATTTTGGGGTGTATATTAGCTATAGGCTGGCAAAGGCAAACATTTTCAAAATAATATATAAAAAAGCAGAGTACTTAACAAACTCCTTTAACATTCACCCAGTCTTCACCTATGAAAGCAAGTTGTTAGGTTTAGTGCCAATGAAGAAACTGGGTCTAGGAAATGCAAATAGAAGATGTACCTCATGATATTTTTATTTATAACATGAATAATAGCAATGAGAAATGGTGGGGAAAAATGGCGTTGATGTGAAAAGACCTCCTTCCTGTAGCTTCAGGAATCTTAAGACGTACACAGGCTATATTATCATGGGAAAGTCATTTAATTTTCTTTCTTTTTAAATTTATTTGTTTATTTTTAGTTTACAAGATTCAATTCCATAGTTCCTTGAGTTTCAAATTTCCCTTCCCTCTCTCCCCCCACACCCCACAACAGCATATAGTCCAGTATAGGATCTGCAAATACTTTCACAATAGACATTAGTCAAGTTACAAAGGCGTATTGTACAAGATGGGATGAAAAATGGTAAAGAAGAAATAAAACCAAACAATGAAAAAAAAAAAGATCAATTAGATTTCTTCCAACAGGATTATAGCACAGTTCTTTCTAGTTCTTTCTCTGGATGTAGACATCTCTCTCCTTCATGAGTCTTTTGGGATTGACTTATATCACTGCATTGCTGAGAAGAGTCCTGTTTGTCATAGTTGGTCATCACACATATGTTGTGTCTGTGATTGTATACAAATTTCTCCTGGTTCTACTCTTCTCGCTCAGCATCAGTTTGTATAAGCCTCTCCAGGTAAATATGAAATCCGTCACCTCCTCGTTTCTTATAGCACAATAATATGCGATTACATTCATATACCACAACTTGTTTAGCCATTCCCCAATTGATGGGCACCCCTTTAATTTCCAATTCTTTGCAACCACAAAAAGGGCTGCTATAAATATTTTTGTACATATGGGTCTTCCTCCCACTTCTACAATCTCTTTGGGATATAACCCTAGAAGTGGTATTGTTGGGTCAAAGGATATGAAATTATTTATAGTCTTTGGGCATAATTCCAGATTGCTCTCCAGAATGGTTGGATAAGTTCACAACTCCACCAGCAATGCATTAGTGTTCCAATTTGCCCACACCCTCTCCAGCATTCGTCATTTTCTTGTTTTGTCATCTTAGCCAATCTGACTGGAGAGATGTGGTATCTCAGAGTTGTTTTGATTTGCATTTCTCTAATCTATTGTGATTTGGAGCATTTCTTCATTTGCTTATAGATATCTTTAATTTCTTTCTCTGAAAACTGCCTGTTCATATCCTTTGACCATTTATTAATTGGGGAATGGAAAGATTTAATTTTCAATGTCTCAAACAACTCTCTAAGACTATGAGAGGTAAAGGATATGGATTCAGATCACGAATAGAACTTGTAGTCTATAGTGTCTACTACCACCACCATCACTAATTTAATGGATGAGGAAACTAATGCACATATATATTAAGTGATTTGCTCAGAGTGCCTTAATGAGAGCCTCCTGACATTCAAATACTCAGCTTTTATCTATCTATCTATCTATCTATCTATCTAAGCAATTGGGGTTAAGAAACTTGTTCAAGGTTACACAGCTAGTTATTTTTGTGTGGGTGCTAAGTACTGAGGCCAGAACTGATCCTGGGTCATCCTGACTCTGGGGCTGGGGCTCTTACTCACTGAACCACCTAGCCATCCCTTTCAGCTTTCATTTAAAAAGCCACCAGTCTCCAAATTTCCCCTTATCAAATCTATATTTGTTTTTATAAATCATATTTAAGTTTCCAAATATTTACACAATATGCCTTTTTTAATTCTACCATCTATTTTCACTAAACAGCTATATGAAAAAAATAGTTGTGATAAAATTTCTTATAGTTCTTAAGACTTCAACATGTTGAAAATCTCTTGGTTTCCCCAGAAAATATGATTTTTTTCTCATATTGTTTCTTTCCCCCCGCTGGTCAGTGCTCTAAAACTAAAGGACATATTTTTTTTTACCTTTCAATAACATCATATTTTCCCCACAAAAGTGATGCATCATTGTGCCTTGTATACATTGTACCTTGCATATATATATATATATATGTGTGTGTGTGTGTGTGTGTGTGTGTGTGTGTGTGTGTGTGTGTGTGTGTGTGTCTGTACATGTATGTGTATAGATATGAGTTTATATATATGTATATATATGCACATGTATGTGTATATATGTGGGGGCTGTGCATGGATACACATACAGGTATGTAATAGGAAAAGGATAAAAAACACAAATGTGTATTATAACCCACATTTTCTTGATGCCAATTCTGGTGCACTTTCATCTATATTACATGGTACTATACTGGTTGGCATTTGTTTGAGGATGGGGAGGAAAGCAAGAAAAGGTAAAAGGAGAAAGACAGAGACAGAGAAATTGACTCACTTAGTATATAAACATAGATGAACCACTTATCTTTTCATTGGCCTCTAGTAAATACTTGAAAACTATAAATCACAAATTAATTGCATGTATGCATTGGTGAAGTAATCTCTAAACTGGGCATTCCCTACACTAATGTAATCATAGATCTGAATAAAAGCGTGAGTTAATTTCAGGTGCTTTGTATATTGTTTTCTAATTAGCTGGCCTTTGAGTAAATGTCTATAGATGTCATACGTGTATCATACTTACAGCAGTGTAGCCTTAAAGTAGCATACAACCATATCATTTGATAAGACCACATTCTAAAAGGGAAACTTTGTCAAATAATTCATCCTTTAGGCAAACAATGGCTTAAAGGGAAAAAAATAACAATTAGCCTCCATAATTCTCTAGTTGCCATCATCATTATGCAGCTTAGAAGGCAAATTCATAACTGCACTTTGAGGCAGAATACAATTGATATTACTGAGTGAGGCAGAAAAAAAATCCCTATTGTACATAATTTATTACTTTCTGAATTCATATATTTTGTTTCTTTCCTATATCATTCTTTGAATATGAATTAAGTTTCTGTTTTTGAGGCCAACACTGCTAACAGCCACTTCAGGGAGAAGTCCTGTTTTCCTGTTATGTAATAGATCATGCACATTGCATTATTTTGCATTCAATTTTCAAGATCTGAAACTTACTAAGGTTCTTTATTTCCTGTTTTTAAAAAAACTTATGTTAGAGGCTTACTATTTAACCCAGGTCAGTTACAAAGCTTGGAATTCATTTGATGCATAGGGCTCCTCTTTCTATGTTACTAACTCAAATCTCTTCTTTGAGAGACTAAGGTATCTTCTTTGGGGATTGACCAAAAGTTCCTTTCATTTAAAAAAAAATATTGTTTTTATTTAGTATTTTTTCTACTCACATGTAAAGATAGATTTCAATATTCATCTTCGTAAGATGTTGAGCTCCAAATTTTTCTTCCTCTCTTTTCTTCCTTCTCCCTCTCCAAGGTGGCAAGGAATTTAATATAGTTTATACATGTACAATCATGTTAAACATAGCCATGTTGTGAAAGAAGGCTCAGAACAAAAGGAAAAACTATGGAAAAGAAACAACAGAATGAAAACAGTATGCTTCAATCTACATTCTGACTCCATAGTTCTTCCTCTGGGTGTGGTGAGGATTTTTCTTATTTTTAAATTTTTTTATTAATTTTTTTTTCTTTCTGGAGGGCAATTGGGGTTAAGTGACTTGCCCAAGGTCACATGGCTATTTTTTGTGTTAAGTGCCTGAGGCTGGATTTGAAATCAGGTCCTCCTGACTCTAGGGCCGCTGCTCTATTTACTTCACCACCTCACTGCCCTTAGTCAAGATTTTTCATCCACAGGCCCTTGGAGTTGTCTGGGATCATTACATTGCTGAGAAGAGCTAAGTCTCTCAGAGTTGATCTTCACACAATGTTGCTGTTCCTGTGTACAATTTTCTCTTGGTTCTGCTTACCTCACTCAGCATCAGTTCATGCAATTCCAGGTTCTTTCTGAAATCTACCTGCTCATCATTTCTTATAGCACAATTAGTATTCGATCATACTCATATATTATGATTTATTCAGACATTCTCCAATTGATGATTGTGCCCTCAATTTCCAATTCTTTTTTTTGTTTGTTTTGTTGGAGGAAAATTAGGGGTAAGTGACTTGCCCAAGGTCCCATGGCTAGTAAATGTTAAGTGTCTGAGGCCAGATTTTAACTCAGTTCCTCCTGACTTCAGGGCTGGTGCTCCATTGATTGCCCCACCTAGCCACCTCTCCATTTCTTTTCATCACAAAAGAACTGCTATAAATAATTTTGAAAATTTGGTTTCTTTTCCTGTTTTTATGATCTTTGGGATACAGACTTAGTAGTGGTCTTGCTGAGTCAAAGGGTGTGTACAAGGTGGTTGCCCTTTGGGCATAGTTCCAAATTGCTCTTCAGAACATTTGGATTGGTTCACAACTTAATCAACAATGCATTAAAGTTCCAATTTTCATACATCTCCAATATTTGTAATTTTCCTTTTCTGTCATATTAGCCAGTCTGATAGGTATAAGGTGGTACCCCAGAGTTGTTTTACATTCATTTGTATAATTAATAGTGATTAGAGCATTTTATATGATTGTAGATATTTTAATATCTTCCTCTGAAAACTTCCTATGTGAGATATTAGTTCTATGCCTACTTTCTGGCACGCTGTTTTCTAGTTTTTCCCATAGTTATGTCAAATAGTGAATTTTTATCCGAGAAGCTGGAGTTTTGAGTTTACTAAACAGTCAACTAAAATAGCCATTTCCTACTGTGGCTTGTATACCTCACATATTCCACTGGTCCAACTCTATTTCTTAGCCAGTGCCAAATAGTTGTGATGACTACTGCTTTATAATACCATTTTAGATATGGTATGACTAGGCCAACTTCCGCTGTATTTTTTTTCCAGTAATTCCCTTGATATTCTGAACCTTTTGTTTTTCTAGATGAATTTTGTTATTATTTGTTCTAGGCCTATAAATTAACTTTTAGTAATTTAATTGGTATGGCAGCACTGAATAAGTAAATTAATTTAGGTAGAATTGTCCTTTTTGTTATATTAGCTTGACCTATCCATGAGCAACTGATATTTTTCCAATTATTTAGATCTGACTTTAGTCATGTGAAAAGCGTTTTGTAATTGTATTCATATAGTTAATGGGTTTGTCTTGGCAGTTAGAGTCCCACATATTTTATATTGTCAACTGTTATTTTGAATGAAATTTATCTTTCTATTTCTTATTTTTGTGCTTTGTTGGCAATATATAGAAATGCCAATGATATGTGGGTTTATTCTGTGTCCTACAATTTTGCTAATGTTGTTGTTTCAAGTAGGTTTTTAGTTGATTCACTAGGATTCTTTTTGAATATCATATCTGAAAAGAGTGACAGTTTTGTTTCCTCCTTGCCATTTCTCATGCCTTCAATTTCTTTCTCCCCCCATTATCACTAAATCTAACATTCCTAGAACAATATTGAATAAATGCGGTGATAATGGACATCCTTGTTTTACCCCTGATCTTATTGTGAATGTTTTTAGCTTATTCCCAATATATAAAAGGTTTGCTGATGGTTTTAGATACATACCATTTATCATTTTAAGGAAAACCCATTTATTCCTATACTCTCTAGAGTTTTTTTTAAACAAATGCTTTATTAACTTCTGTTTTACATCATTCATTTCTGCCAGATTTTGAGTTACAATCATTTTCCCCCCATTATTCCCCTACCCAAACTCCCAGAACAGCAGTCCCACAAGATATCACTTCCTCCAATCTGCTCTCTCCCATACCTTCTCTCATACACCCTGCGACTTTTCCATTAAAGGAAGGTGAATCTTTGTGTCCCAATGCCTGCATATACTATCTCCCAATTACAAGCAAAAGAGTATTAATAATAGTATTTATATATATTTGAAACATTTAATGTTAAGACCTCGAATTTCAGATCCATTTCCTTCCTCGCTTGTCACCCACTCCCTCTGGGGAGATAAGTAATTCAGTATATGTTGTACATATCTAGCTATGCAAAACATTTTCATAGTAGATATATTGTACAAGGCTGCTTATAATTCCCTCCCACTCATCCCACCCCCCACCTGGTCCATTCCCTACAAGATCCCATCCCTCTTCTATAGTGGGTACTTCCAACCTCCCCTCCCCACAAGGATGCCCTCCCATCCATCATCCCTCCTCTCATCCCCCTTCCTCCTATTCTGCTGCAGGTTGAGATATCCCATTTAGTATGTATGTCATTCTCTCCCTGAACCAAATTCAATGAGAATGTGGTTTTACCTTTTTGCCTTCCTATTCTTCCCCTCCCTTGCAGCCACTTCCCCTTGCTTCTTCTACATGAGATAGTTTACCCTACCCTGTCTCTCCCCATCTCCTCTTGCCACTTTCCTCTCTCACCTCATAATTTCATCCCTTGAGTATTCTCCCTTCCCAACAAATTCAACCTATGCCCTCTATACATATATAACTGTAACCATATACACACACATTCACATATGTATTCATATGACCACACACCCTTCTTCCATTATTTTCATAGTGAGAAAGATATCATCAGTCATAATTATTGCTTTTCCATACAGGAATGTAAATAGTTCAAATTTGATAAGTTCCTTTTGATTTCTTTTACCTGATTACCTTCTCAGGCATCTCTTCCTTCTTGTGTCTGGATGTCAAATTTTCTATTCAATTCTGGTTTTTTCCTCAAGAATGCTTGAAAGTCCTCTATTCCACTGAATGACCATATTTTCCCCTGAAACAAAATGCTCATTTTTGCTGGGTAGGTGACCCTTGGGTTCATTCCCAGCTCTTTTGCCCTCTGGAATATCATATTCCATGCCCATCAACCCCTCAGTGTAGAAGCTGCCAGGTCCTGGGCTATTCTGATTGGGTTTCTACAATATTGAAATTGTTTCTTCCTGGCTGCTTGTAGTATTTTCTCCTTGATCTGGGGATTCTGGAACCTGGCTATAATATTCCTGGGAGTTTTCTTTTTGGGATCTTTTTTCAGGAGGTGATAGGTGGATTCTTTCAACCTCTATTTTGCCCTCTGGATCTAAAACATCAGGGCAGTTTTCCTTGAGAATTTCTTGAAGGGTGATTTCTAGGTTCTTTCTTTGATCATGGCTTTCAGGTAGTCCAATAATTTTTAAATTTTCTCTCCTGAATCTATTTTCCAGGTCAGTGGTTTTTCCCATGAGATATTTCACATTGCCTTCTATTCTTTCATTTGTTTGGATCTGCTTAACAGCATCTTGATTTCTCATAAGGTCATTAGCTTCCATTTGCTCCAGTCTAACTCTGAAGGAATGAATCTCCTCAGTGAACTTTTGAGATTCTTTGTCCATCTGGCAAATTCGACTTTTTAAGGCATTCTTCTCCTCATTGCCCTTTTGGGCCTCCTTTGCCATTTGAGTCAGTCTATTTTTTAAGGTTTTGTTTTCCTCAGTCAGACCGTTGACCCTCATTTCATACTTTTCCTGCATCCTTCTCATTTCTCTTTCCAATTTTTCCTCCACTTCTCTTATTTGATTTTTAAAGTCCTTCTTAAGGTCCTCTATGGCCTGCAACCTGCTCATTTTTTCTCTGGGGCTTTTAGAGCAGGACTTCTGACCTCACAGTTCTTTTCCTGCTCTATGCCCCCAAAATAGGAGTCTAGGGTTGCATTTTTCTGTTTCCTTTGCCTTGGCATGTTGCCACTTAATTGCTTGACTTTTGGGCTTGTTGCCACACTATGGCTTTAAGGCCAGATAGAGGAATTTTCATCCCGAACGTGTGGGGTCAACTTCCGTTTCTGCCAAGCTGTAAACCCACCCACCACTTCCACCCTAGATCACAATCCAGATCCAGGGAGGTTAAAGCAAGAGCGATTAGCCCCCAAGACTGATCGCTGGATCTCCCTACAATTAATTGCAGGCCAGGAGCGGGAGCTGCCTCTGAAAACTACAAAATGGCGTGTCTCCTCAGAGGCTTCTAGCCCCCAGGGCAGGGAGCCCACGCATTCCCCCAAATACAGGTCCCAAAATCCATAGGACACTAACCTCTTACTTTGTCCTAGGCATGACTATGTTGATAATTCTGGAGTCGCCATGGCTGCTGGTGTTTTGGGGTTCCTCCAGCAGGCTGCTGGCCCTGCCACCCTGGGGCTAAAACCTCGGCTCAGGAGGACCTGGGCTCTGCTCGGCTCCGATTCCTGAGCTCTGCGTGTTGCAGTCTGCCAGCTCCCAGACTGCTGTGCTGGTCCTTCCTGCAGGGCTGCTGGGCTGTCCTCAGGGGGAGGTTAGCTTCTCTGTTTCGTTCTGTGCGTGCTGGGGCTCCAGAAGTTGTTCAGAGTCCCCTTTTTCATAGTTTGGGGGGAATCTGGGGGCAGAGTGGCTTGGATGAGCTGTTTCTACTCCGCCATCTTGGCTCTGCCCCTAGAGTTTTTAATAAGAATAGGTCCTGCATTTTGTCAAAAGCCTTTTCTGCATCTATTGAGATGATCATATGATTTCTGTAAATTTTGTTATTGATTAGTAAATTATGCTGATAGTTTTCCTTATATTGAAATAGCCCTGCATTTCTGATTTTAATCCCACCTGGTCATACTGTATTATCCTGGTAAAAAATCGCTGCAATTTCTTTGCTAAAATTTTATTTACAAAGTTTTCATCAATATTCATTAGAAAATTAACGTAAAATTTTCTTTGTTTTAGCTCTTCCTGGCTTAGGTATCAGCACTATATTTGTGTCATAAATAAAATTTGAAAGGACTCCTTCTTTGTCTATTTTTCCATATAGTTTATATAATACTGGAATTAATTGTTCTTTAAATGTTTGGTGGAATTCACATATAAATCCATCTCCCCTGGCAATTTTTTCTAGGGAGCTTATTAATGGCTAGTTAACTTTTTTTCTAAAATGGGATTATGTATTTTATTTCCTCTTATGTTAATTAGGGCAATTTATATTTTTGTAAACATCTATCCTTTTCACTTAGATTGACAGATTTGTTGGAACACAGTTGGTCAAAATGACTCCTATTTATTGATTTAATTTCATCTTCATTGGTGGTGAATTTATCCTTTTAATTTTTGATACTGGTAATTTGCTATTATTCTTTTTTAAATCAAATTAACCAGTGGATTTTACACACACACACACACACACACACACACACACACACACACACACACACACACACATATGTTTACAGAAAACCAGTTCTTAGTTTTATTTATAATTTCAATAATTTTCTTTCAATTTTATTAACCTTTCCTCCAATTTTCATAATTTATAATTTGGTATTTAATTGTGGATTTTCAGCTTGTTTTTTTTCCTAGTTTTTTTTAGTTGCATAATCAATTCATTTATCTTTTCTTTCTCTATTTTATTCATGTAAGCATTTAGAATCATACATTTTTGCCTAAGAACTTCTTTGGCTGCATCCCATAAGTTTTGGTATGTTGTCTCATTATTGTCTTTTTCTTTGATGAAATTTTTATTGTTTTTGTTTTTTTGGGGGGGATTTATTGTTTGACTCATTCTTTAGGATTAGATTATTTCATTTCCAATTGGTTTTTATTCTCCCATTCCATGGCATTTTATTACATGTAATCTTTTTGCATCATTAACTGAAAAAATGATGCGTTTACTATTTCTGTCTTTCTGCATTTGATTGTGAGCTTTGTTATGCCTTAATACATGGTCAGTTTTTGTGTAGGTACCATCTGACCCCAAGAAAATGTATATTCATTTCCAAAGCCATTCAATTTTCTCCAGAGGTCTATCATATATTACTTTTTTTTTTAAACTTCTATTTACCTACTTCTCTTCTTTTCAAAATAATTTTTGTGGTTAGATTTATTTAGTTCTGACAGGGGAAATTTGAGGTCCTCACTACTATAGTTTTGTTGTCTCTTTCTTCCTACAACTCACTTAACATTCTCTCCAAGAATTTAGACACTATATCACTTGGTGCATATACAATTGGTATTGATATCATTTATTCTCTATGATATTTTAAGCAAGATATAGTTGCCCTCCTTATCTCTTTTAATTAGATCTCTTTGTTTTTGCTTTGTCTGAGGTCAGGTTTCCTGGCCTTGTTTTATTTTTTTTTCTTCAACTGAAACATAATATATTCTGTTCCAGTATCTCTGCTTCAAATGTGTTTCTTGTAAAAAAAATGTTGCATGATTCTGGTTTTTAATCCATTCTGCTATCTACTTCCATTTTTTGGGAGAGTTCATACCACTCACATTCACTATAATGATTACTAACCATGTTTATTTCTCTCTATCCTATTCCCCACTTATACTTTTCTCTCTACTGCAAGTTCATTTCTTACAGCATCCTTAGTGGCTAAGTCAGGATGAACACTCTTGATTTAGAGTTATATGACATTAAATCAGCTCCTGCCACTGTTATTTACTCCCTGTGGAACTTTAGGTCTTAACTTTTCTGGGCATGTTTCTTCATCTACAAAGTGAGGAGGACTGAGTAAATGTCCCCCAAAATCTGTTCCTCTTTTGGTTCCATGAGTCTATGGAGGTGAAGTGACTTTTTCAAGGTCACAAATATAGCAAATATTAGAGTTGGGTTTAACTTTGTGAGAAATCAATCATTTTCTTCTGAAGAGAAAGATGATGAACTTATAAAATTAAAATTTGAAAAGAAGCACATATTTTAGACATGTCTAAATTGTTTTGCTAGACTATTTAAGGAGAGATTGTTTTGCTTTTTTGATGAGAGATAGCAAATAATAAACATAGTACTTCTTATTAGAAAATAATTATGTTTTATGATAAAATTATCATTGCATAACAATAGATCTTTAAAGTACACACTATAATTTAAAAGCTCGGAGGAGAGGTTCAGTTTTCTTAAGGAAACTACTTTAAAAAAGGAATTTTGTGGTCTTGGGTCTAGGGGATCTTCTTTTCTTCCTGAGGGTGGAAATATTTTTAATTAAGTATGTCTCTATTCAAATTTAGAACTTAATATAGGAAATATTTTAACTAGGAAAAATAACACCTTATTCAATTGAGTTTTAATAATGTCTGTTATCTTCATTAAATTAAATATTTATTAATTACCCTTATTAGCTTAAGTAAGTTTGTATTTATGTATGGGTATGAGAAGGAAGAGGGTGGAGGTGTCGTAGGGGAAAGGTCTAGTGTAGGTATGGAAAACCTTAGATAACTCCTTGTCATCTAGAGAGGCTTAGAAGCCTGCTTCTGGGAGACATATGATGTCATGGGAAGGAAAACCTCAATGCTGCTGTGGAGCATGAGTAGATATTCTGTAAAATTGTTTAGTTTGTTCACCATGTACTTAGGAGAGTTTTTCTTTTTTTATTGGATGCATTGTATAACCAAAACTAGAAGCATCTTCAAAAAGGCCTGCCTTGGCCTTGGCCTAGGTTTCTTGTTCATTTTTTCTTGACCTGTGATCTGTTTGTTTGACTCCTTCAGAAATCAATGAGAAATAATACTGTAAAGGGAAAGGCATCAGGCCTTCTTTCCTCTGAGGCCAATTGCTTCCATAAAAATGGGCCTTGGTCCTTGTCCTCAACTTTATTTTTCTTACTTTCTGTTCCAAATTAAAAAAAAATATTGCCTCCAATCTTGTGTTGTGAAAGGTGAGGAAATGATCCCATGATGTACAATGAGTGACAATTAAAGGTGACCATCTAGATCCAAGCAAATTGTAGCCAAGACAAGGATTCAACTGGCAGGAATATCACAATTAGATATGAACAAGGTGGGATTAATACTATGTAGGAAGTGAACTAAGTCTAAATCTACACTCTCTACAAACGTAGAATGTATAAAGGAAATATGCCTCCAAGGTGTTGACAGAAATATTAGAACTGGGGCGGCTAGGTGGCGCAGTGAATAGAGCGCCGGCCCTGGAATCAGAAGGACCTGAGTTCGGAGCCGGCCTCCGACACTTAATCCAAACAAACAAAAACCTAGCCGTGTAACCTTGGGCAAGTTACTTAACCCCAATTGCCCTAAAGGGGCGGCTAGGTGGTGCAGTGAGTAAGAGCACCGGCCTCGGAGTTGGGATGACCCGAGATCAGATCCGGCCTCAGAAAATGAGCACCCACGCATAAATCAAATGACTAGCCGTGTAACCTTGAGCAAGTTACTTAACCCCAATTGCTTTAAAAAAAAAAAAAGAAATATTAGAACTATTTTAGTTGCCATATATTTAAAGTAAATATTCTAGGTAAAGACTAATTGTTATTAAATGGAACTAGGGTCCCACACACTGCTACCTAACAGTGTATGTGTATGTAAGGTGTGTGGGGGGCAGACCTGAGGTAGGGAAAAATAGGATTTTTGTTATTTAGTCATTTTCAGACTTGTTCAGTTCTGTGACCCCTTTTGGGAGATTTTCTTGGCCAAGATATGGGATTGATTTTCCATTTCATTCTCCAGCTCTTTTTTACATATTAAAAAAAAAAACAACTGAGGCAATCAGCGTTTTGTCTGCTCAAAGATCCAATGAATATCTTTTTAATTTCTTTGTCTTTATTAATTTGTTTACTTTTAGTTTAAAATATTCAATTCCATAATTCCTTGAGTTTCAAATTTCCCTTCCCTCCCTCCTCCGGCCTCCCCCTCCCCCCATCCATGACGGCACACATTCCAGTATAGGATCTGCAAATACTTTCACATTAGACATTAGGTAACAAAGGTGGATTGTACTAGATGGAATGAAAAATGGTAAAGAGGAAATAAAATCAAACAATAAAATGAAAATGATCAAAGAGTTTGCTTCAATCAGGATTCAAACTCAGTTCTTTCTAGTTCTTTCTCTGGATGTAGACATCTCTCTCCATCATGAGTTTTTTGGGATTGACTTATATCACTGCATTGCTTAGAAGAGTATAATCTATCATAGTTGGTCATCACACATATGTTGTGTCTGTGACTGTATACAAATTTCTCCTGGTTCTACACTTCTCACTCAGCATCAGTTTGTATAAGCCTCTCCAGGTAAATATGAAGTCCATCTGCTCCTCATTTCTTATAGCACAATAGTATTCCATTACATGCATATACCACAACTTGTTCAGCCATTCCCCAATTGATGGGCACCCCCTTAATTTCCAGTTCTTTGCAACCACAAAAAGAGCTGCTATAAATATTTTTGTACATATGGGTCCTCCTCCCACTTCTATTATCTCTTTGGGATATAACCCTAGAAGTGGTATTGTTGGTTCAAAGGGCATAAAATTATTTATAGCCCTTTGAGCATAATTCCAGATTGCTCTTCAGAATGGTTGGATTAGTTCACAACTCCACCAGTGATGCATTAGTGTTCCAATTTGCAAACATCCTCTCCAACATTTGTCATTATCCTGTTTTGTCATCTTAGCCAATCTGACTGGTGAGATGTGGTACCTCAGAGTTGTTTTGATTTGTATTTCTCTAATCAATAGTGACTTAGAGCATTTCTTCATATGCTTATAGATATCTTTAATTTCTTTCTCTGAAAAATGTCTGTTCATATCCTTTGACCATTTATCAATTGGAATGAAGACCCAATGAATATCAAATCACAATGTTGTAGATATTCCTTCCAATGATTCCATTCATAACTGGCTATCCTTCCTGACTTTACCCATATGCTTCCATTATTTGATTACAGGGGTTACACTCTGGGATTTTTTAATCTTTCCTGATAGCAGAAGGCTCAGAGTGGTACACATGGGCTGTCCAACAATTATTTGTTTCTCTTGCTATCACCTGTCAATCATTATGACTTCTAGTCTAATCTTTATGACTCACAGGACACATATTATCTTCTTGACTAACTTAAACTATTTTTAATCATTGCTTAATTTAATGCAATTCTGTTGTTTTCCCAGAACCATTGAGAACCCACTCTGTAGCTTCCAGGTGCTGAAAAAACTATACAACTTAGGAGAAATAATATTTCATTGCTAAGAAAAAGCAGATGGCCTTCAATGCAGTGAGTGAGCAACCTGTGACAATAACTTCAGAAAACATAATGAGTCTGCTCACCATGTATTTAGAAGAGGCATAGATGAGGTGTGAATCTGAATCAATGGAGGAAACTTTCAAATCAGTGAGATTTATCTACTTTTTAAAATCCTCATGGTCATTATTTGATTAATTTATTATTTTGTCTACTCTTTGCTTGGTGGACAAGGATCTCACATTTAAAGTACTAGAAGCCAAGTTAATGGGCATAAGTGGTTTCAAAATTGTGACTTTCAGAAATCTGTGTTGCTTTTTTTCTAGGAAGCAACTACCGTAATTTCAAACTATATATATATATATATATATATATATATATATATATATATATATATATATTTCATGGACCGCAATAGCAAAAGAAATTGTAAGCAGAGAACAAGTTTACTGTTGATGAAATTCTTTGTTCCTCAGTAGTGTGATCTTGGGAAAGGAGGTGTAGCCTGTTGCTGGCACTTTTGTGTTGTTAAAAACATAAAATCACAAGAACTATTACACTGAATAGTGCTCACTGGCCAACAAACTCATACAAGGAAATGTCAATGGTAGGATATGAAGCCAGATAATTGGACTACAAAGGGTATTTATAGTCTATCACAAAGCTTGCCACTACTCTTCTGAACATATTTATATATATTTTTTTATTCCTTAACATTTTTTGAAGTAGAGATCTGTAAGGTTACTGCCTATTATATAAAACAGTATTTCATTGTAATTTGTGACTTTTCTCTTTCAAGTTTCAACATTCTAGTGTTTTGAGATTAATCTCAGAATTTTAAGAAATTTTATTACATCTTCTCATAATCTGAGATTGCCAGACATTTTTTCCATTAATCTTTATTCAATAAAACATGTATTAATGAACTATTCTTATACACTGGGTACTGGGGGTAAAGAAACAAATATTTTTCTGCTCTGAAGAAGCTTATATTCTATTAGACCATCTTTTGTGGAAGTTACTTTATCCTCTTCATAAATTTAACTTATGTGACATTTGTTACCACTGCATTAGGGCTGACATGTTAGGACATGACCTGTAGAGATCATTGGTCTTCATTCTTATTACTATACATGCAATTTGGGGCAGCTGTCCCCATATAATTTTATTGTTTTATTAGATACTGTACCCTGATAACAAGACTCTATTTCCAGTATGAATAGCGGAAGTAAGCCACAAGTTTAAAACAATGTCCAGAAGCTAGAAAAATATACTATTCATTAAAATAGTTTGAATCTGATCTCACCAAGAGAAGACAAAAGAAATACTCTCCAAAGGGAGTATTAACAAACATTGAATCACTCCCAGGACAGATATCATTATCTTCCTAACTTAAACTATTTTTAATCATTGCTTAATTTAATGCAATTCTGGTGTTTTCCCAGAACCATTGAGAACACACTCTGTAGCTTCCAGGTGCTGAAAAACAGCCCTGAGCCTTGGCTCCAACATGTTTGCTCTATTCCATCATACTTGCTTATGGGAAAAAAAGATTCCAGAATGCTCTCTACTTTAGATATCATAGACTCCCTAGGTGGTTCCCCTACTTCAGTAGCCACTTCTCTTTGCAGCTAGTCCCACCTGCTAAGTGACTTTAATTAGTAGACTTAGTTAATTATCATAGTCAACACCTGCAAGGGGATCTCAGCTTCTCACTTCTCTTTTTTCCTTAGTGACTTGAATTATTATTTTTTAATGTCCTGTATATTTCAGAGTTTCTTGCTCTCACTTCAGTGTCCAAAATAAAAGATAAAATTTTAGAATTCCCATTTTTTCCTCACCAATCTTGTAGTCCTTAGCTTCTACTTTGGCACATCAACACCTGCCTCTAATCTCCCCACCACCATTTCTCCTTTCCTTTGAATGTGTTTTAAATCTTCTTTTTACAACAATCACCTGCATCTACTCACAATCTCCAAATCTCAGGAGGCAGAGCAGATTTGTAAACTGTTAGAGTATTTTCCATAAAAGATTTTGCTTTGGGGAATCCATTGTTTCCCAGCTTCTCATCTCCTGTTTCTCCAATCTGTCTCCCACAGCAGCTTTGAAAACAATCATTCTGAAAAATGGGAATAACCATGCCACTGCACTGCTCAAGGATTCCCTTTTGCATCTAGAAGAAAATTCAAACTCAGCTAGCATTTTCAAGTCCTTTAAATTCTGATTCCAGCCTCCTTTCCCCAAGTTATTCTCCATTAGTCTCCTACATTATATCCAAACTAACCCACTTAATATTTTTTGAACTTGGTATATTGCCACAATGTGTCCCACCTTCATTCTGTTGCACAGGCTGGACCAAATGTCTAGTACAGACTTGCTCTTCAACTCTGCCTCTAAGAATCCTGGTTTTCTTTAAGGCTTATTTTAATCAACATCTCTAACAAGAAACGTATTAAATTTTCTAGTTGTTATTGGTCTCTCCCATCTATAATGATCATAAATTTTCTTAGCTGTGTAAATATCTTATTACCCACTTCACTAGAACGTAAGCTCCTTGAGGACAAGTACTGCTACTTATTTTATCTCTGTATCCCCAGTGCCTAGTACAGTGTCATCTAAATGATAGAGGTTTTAGTCATATGATCATAGAATAAAGTATTTAAAATTAACAGAGCCCTCCTAGTCTGATTTACCATTGTGTAGTTGAAAAGTCAACAAACATGGCTTAGAAGTGTTAAGTAAATTATCCAAAATCACTTAGGTAGTAAGTGGCAATGCTAGAATTTGAATTCATATTCTCTTACTCTAAAACAAGCACTCTTTCCATTGTATGATAATAAATTAAATAAAGATTTTATGATAAATTTTAGAAGCGACACAACATTGTCATACTCTGGGATTTTTCTTGACATGCAGTGACAAAAATTCCTTCTAGGAGCATTATTGACTCTCAAGGCAAAGACTAAATGAGTGAATAAGTGAATGAATGAATGGGGGAAAATGTGCTTACTCTTTGTGAAACATTGTGCTAAATACTGCGCAAGCAGATGCAAAAAAGCAAAGATTGCCCTTACTTAGGTACTACAAGTTAAAATTCACCGTGAGTCCCAAATCCTTTTCTTCTGTTTTCACTTTTTGACAAGCCCCTTAACATATCCCCGTACACTTATTCACATTAAAAATATTTTGCTACTTTTCTGGTCATTCACATCTTCTTTTGGGCTCCCTTTTAACTAATACCTGTCAGACTGAGATTTGACTATGTAAAAACGTTTAGTATCATTTAGCAGAGAGCAGTGAATAAGCTAGGTGACAGAGTAAATAGAACACTGGGCTTGGCATCGGGAAGACTCATCTTTATGAGTTCAAACATGATTTCAGACACTTACTAGGTGTGTAACCTTGGGCAAGTCACTTAACCCTTAAGTTATTGAACAAGAACAAGAGTTAATGAAATGTTGGATTTGGAATCAGGAAGAACAGAGACTTGAATGTGATCTTCAGATACTTTCCTGGTTCTGGGAGCCTGGGCAAGTCACTTAACCTTGGTTATCTCTTCTGTAAAATTAGGATAATAAGAGAACCTCCTTCACACATTTCTTGTAAGGTTCAAATGAGATAACATAGGTAACGTGCTTGGCAAACCTTAAGGCAAGCTATTATTAATATATTAATATACATAATTAAACATTTGATGTTTGCAAGGGATTTTATTATATATTAAGTTTTGGGTTTATGAAGCTTGATGGGAAGACCTAGAGACTTGGGCTTTCAGATAATTTATAAAAATAAAATTAATATGGACATATCCCAACAACAATTCCTAAAGAATTCCACAATTCCAGCACACACTGTTATTTTTATTCTTTTATCTACTATATAAATCTCATCATATTACATATTGTGGACAAAGATGAAATATGGTGATTGTCCTAATATAAGTCATAGTATGCTGGGAAGAACTTCGCTTCAAAATAACCTCAAATAAGTTAAGAAGAAGTAGAGGCTATGGTGGGTGGTGGATAGTAGCCATTATTAACTGGAATTATCCTAGAAGGCTTCTTGGGGAAAAATGACATTTAACTTAAGTTTTAAAGGAAAAGAAATAATTTAATGGGTGGAAGGAACATGTAATTAAGGGCCTTCTAGGCATAGGGAAAAACCAGAACAAAGATATAGAGGGAGAAAAGTATATAGAGAAAGATTCATTCATCCCCTCATTTATTTTCTCTCTCAAAGTAATCTCTCTCTTCATGGTCATCTATTACAGAGTCATAGGACAATTAATTTAATTTCTTTTTAAAAATATAATTACTATCATTATTCATCCTCCATTCCTAAAAAAGGACCATCAAAAGCTCTTGTGTACATTCTTTGCTGTACTTTTAATCCTTACCCATTTCCCCTACCCTCCCCACACATATACTTAAGAAGGTAGGTGTTTTACATGCATAACTGTAGTTAATAAACTCTATAGGTGATTCATATGTGTTTTGAAAAATTCACCATAAACTTCCCTTTGCACAGGGCTTGTAAAAAAGGTCTATTTTTTGCTTTCTGTTTTAAAATTTGTTTGCTTTAAGTCAATTTTAATAAAATTCAAGAGCATGTATTAAGTGCTTCCTATGATCAAAGGACTATGTTAGATGTTGGGGAAACAAAGACAAAAATCAAACATCCCCTACACTCAAGGGGCATTCAATCTAATTTTTAATGTGTAATTTCCAATGGCATCTTCTTTAGGTTTTCAATGACCAACTAAATTATGGAATTAATATTAGTTATTAAAAGTAGTTTCTAATGGGAATTTGGAAAAGAGATCAGATACTGAGCACTGAAAATTACCTCAGAGATCATCTAGTTTAACCTTCATTTTACAGATAATGAAATTGTGGTTTGGATTAAGTGCCTTGATCAAGTTGACCCAGGCAGTAAGAAGAATAATTATAATCTGAACCCAACTCTTTGACTACAAATCCAGCACTCTTTCCACTAATAAAACAAACAATTTCCTTAAATTCCCAGTATGTAACTCCTGCTATTGGTGTGTACAAGCCAGGATTGGTGCACAGGAAATCTGTTGATTTATGTATGAGTGCCACATAAGTTCATTTCAATCACATTTAGTTTATTCACTCAGTTTCACTCTGAAGGAATGAATTCATTCTGATCATTTCGTCTGTGGCTGAGAAAATTGAACTCTAACAGATTGCAGTCCCAGAAGAAATTGCCTAGTGTTAGAACTGCAAGTAATTGCTAAACTCCCACGTGCCTCAGGGGAGAAAGTATGTCCTTGATTAGAAAAACAAGCAGGGAAAAGGAGGCACAGTGCTTATAGTTAATGGGCATGAGAGTATTCTGTTAAATGCTTTAGCCCAACAAGACCCTTTAGACTGGGGTTTTTACTAACTAGCCGATTAATTTATATTCAAAAAGAATTGTTGGGAAGGCAATCATTAGTCATCATTAAGAAGGGATTCCATATCTTTTCATTACTGTACAAAGTGCCAATTTCATTTCAAATAGGTTAGATAAACAAATATATCAGAGGGACTTATTTACATCCATTTGTCTTCTATCACAAACATTATGGTTCTGACAGTTCAGCAGCAAATTAAATATGGTTGTTTACTGACATCTACTAGATTTAGTAAGTCAGTGGGCTCAGCAGCAGACAGACTTTGATGGCTCCTAGGGCATTGAAAAGATTTATTTTCTTGTCTTGTTGGAATAAACCCATCCCATTTTTAAAGTTTATTTCTGATTCTATGAAGGGTTTATATATCTAAGAATCATGTCCATGTCATCTTTGAGTGGATATTATATGTAATGCAAGACCTAAGGTCTGAATGAATGAGTTGAACAAAATAGAATTTATCTTACAATGTAAATATCTATTAAACATCATTGTTCCTTAAAAAATCAATGTTTTCCTCAAATGACTACTATGGAATATTTATATGATAAAGTGACAGATTAAAAAATGAACCAAGAAAGAATGGTGATGATATACATGGTGATGATATAGACACATTTTCTATGTAGATTGCATCTAATGGATAGGTGTTAGACCTGTGAATGCACTGGTACAAGGAATTACCTTTTAAGGAATTTTCCTCTATTAAGGCAAGTAGGTGCCTTCTCTCCAACTGATAATCTTAGGGGTTAAGCTACATACCTAGGGTCACATAGCCATTAAATACCATAAACTCTGCTTGATCGCTGTTGTTCCTGTCTCTGATTTCACCTTTGTTGTCCACTTGATCTGATTCTGCCTCTGCAATCAATCCATGTAGTAATTCAGGTAATTTCTAATATTAGCAAAACTATACTTCAGATTTGCACCTACTCTGAATTTATGCACATTAAGAAAATAAAAAAGTAATCCATGAATGCCATTGATTTCAGATTATCAATAACTGCCTTATTTCCCCACAATTACATGGATAATTAAGCTACATAGTAATAGTAAACCATCATTGCAAGTTCCTGAAGTGCTTTCTGAATTAGGAATAATTAATTATGCTCACCATAGTTGAATTCTTAACATTTGAAATTTGAATATTTGAAAATGTATGATCTTTATGTGAAAATATATAAACAGGAATGAATTAGTATTAAGATTTAATTGAGATAGAGTTTGGAAAGATAGGAAAATGTTTTTTATTTTTCATAGAAGTCATCATGCCAAACACTCATAATCTCTAATCTATACATAATGAAAATGTTTCAAAGGAAAGACTCATAGCAGAAGAAATCAAATCATGTGGGAACATGGCAAAGTATATATTATTCTGTTTATCCTGTCTACTACTGCACATGGCATGTGTATGTGTGTAAATATGTTCATTTAGGTATAGGCTACTGTTATGTATGATTGTGAAGTATCAAATTTATTGGAGACATTCTCAAGATAATTTACTATCCAATAAAGAATTTCAAAAAGTATTTGATTAGCACCTTGGTCCTTTAAATACAAGTAAAATTAAAACCATTTTCACAGAAAGGTTAAAAAATATTTACACAAATAAGGACCAGTGGTTTCCTAACTGGGCACTTCCTACACAAGTATATAATCTGCATTGTGACACATCTAGGATTTTATATATTAATCTTTGTGAGTTATCTGAGGCATAGGAGATTAAGTGAATTGCATAGGGTCACATAACTACTGCTCAAGGCAGAATTTTAATCCAGCTGTCCCAAACTCAGTATCTACAACTATAACTGACCCAAATTTACTTTTACGAAGTATATATATATATATATATATATATATATATATATATATATATATATATATATATATATGAATTTGTCAGGTGTTATAAGGAAAAGAGCCTGGAGTCACAAATACCTGAGTTCAAATGCAGACTCATACATTTCTTGCGAAGCCACATAACTTCTCTATCTGCCTCAGTTTCCTCAATTGTAAAATGAGAATGATGATAAGAGCACCTACCTGCCAAGTTTATTGTGAGGATCAAATGTGATACACTTTATAAAGTGGTTAACACAGTGCCTAATAAATGTAATAATTGTTTATTCCTTCTTGCCTAATACTTTTAATAAACTATGCATGCCAATTATTATATCCACCTGCATAATAATCTACTGGTCATTAAATATAAAAGGAGCATATAAGTATAGAAACAACAGAACAATGCTATGTCCCCAGAATATTTTTTTATCTAAAATCTATTGATGAGAAGATGGAAAGAATGAAAATAATAGTATATATCATTGTTATCACTTTAGACTAAGAAAACTGAAGCTACTGCATACTTATCAAAACAGCCTAGTCAGAAGAATTATACATATATATATATATATATATATATATATATATATGCATATATAAGTCTTGGTATCTTCACCGACTAACAAATCACAGCTCTCTGTACTACAATACAATATTCAAAATATACATTAGAATTGGACAAATAAAGTTACTAGAACCAGATCCTAATCACTGAAAAAAATGTTGCCCTAATCGCCTAGATACATGTAAAGTCAAGCACAAGCAGCTTTCCAGAGGATTGCTGCTGTGGATAGCTCTAAGGTTCTGATCATATAGTATAGTGACCTCTATATTTATTAAGCAGGAAACTAAAGCAAAACATTCATAGAAATCAAAGTATAGCATTCACAATGATATAACATAAGAACTTATCACTAAAGTGGCTACAGAGTTTTCACCAAAGTGGACATATAGTTTAAGCAAAAGCTATCATTTGGTAAGTCCTTCACTCAAGCATCCTTAAGGAGCAAGCCTTCTTAAGGGACACAAAGTACAAAGGTCAAAGTTCTCCCCCCAGGTCACATTGTTTTAATCTCTCACTCAAAATATCTTCTTTCATTTCAAATCATCCTTAACTCAATCATCCTTAAGTGGTACAAGATACAGAACACAAAGTTCTCCCACACTCCTAGGCCACAGTAAATCATGATCTTCTAAGTCACCAAGGAGAGGTCTTTTCATCTGACTTGAGGCTGGCTCCCAAATTCCAGTGTTTCCTCTTCCATGGGTCTAGCTCCTGCCTGAATATACCCAACTGTCACCTGGATTCACAGGTAGGCAGCTCTCAGCTCCTTGTCCCGTTCCTCATCCAGTTCCTCATCCAAATCCATATTGAAGCTCACAGTGTCCAGTCTACCTCAAGTCTTTCCCAGTTTCAGTTTCTGGGAAGACAAAGCTTGACAGAGCCACAATAACATTCATAAACATTGCCAGTACCATCATCAATTCACTATCTTCCTGTGAAATCAACACAGTTCCACCAACAAGGTCTGAGAACTCAACACACATCATCAGTATGGTCCCAGGACCTCTGAAACCTCCTCAAGACCTCTGTAAACAGACAATAAGAAAATCCTCCCTGTTCAGGGCTTCCTGTAAGGTCCCAGGACTTGCATACAAAATATCACAAACACAAATCAACACAGACAGAACAAACATAGAGTTGCTACCATGTGTTCGCTTTTCAATTCTGTCCTTTCCCAGCTTGGGCTTCTCCTTGCATATATGGTAAATAGCTTCTCCCTGTTCCTGTCTTTGGCAAGTCCCTCCCACTGAGGGTTTCACAAGTTTTGTTTCTTAAAAAAGACTCGATATAATCATGGGGAAGACTGAAAGTAAACTTGAACTGAAACAAGGTACTAAATAATTAAATAGCTGAAACAAGACATTAAGTAATTATTTGTTTGCCATTACAACACATCAAAAAACCTTATAAAATTAAGAATAGAATTGCAATGATGGAACAATGACAAATGTTCATAATCTCCAAGAAATATGAAAAATAGAAAAAAAATCAAAAAGGAGGATCAGCAGAAGAAATCAAAATCATGTGAAGTCAGGATGTTTCTAACCTATCTACTCTTAAAGTTGTTCCATTTAGTAAATATAAAAATAGATTACAAAATAAAATCAGATATCTCAATAAATGTTTTTAGTTCAAATATCTAATTTAAATACCTACTTATAATCCTTATAATTATGAATGTGAATGAATAAAAGCCATACAATTACTTTTTTGAAAAATGTATCTATCTAAACTTTACTTTTAAAAGTTCAAAGCAACAAAGGTAATAGCAACAACTTCATGTACATGGATCTAAAGTTATAGTCCCCTAAAGGAATAATGAAAACTTTGCCCAATGATATCAAGTTGCCATTTAAACTCTTTGCGAATTTGTCCATAATTCAAGGAAAAATAGAAATGAAAGACTTTGATCTAGTATATTGAAGTCAAATACAAACAGGAAAGAAAGATTATACTGGGGGCAGAGTCAAGAGGGCAGAGAGAAGACAGGGATTTGTCTGAACTCCCCTCAATCTGCCTCATAAACAATGTTAAATCACAACTTTAAATGGATTCTGGGGCAGCAGAACCCACAAAAAGACAAAATGAAACAATTTTCTAGCTTAAGAAAATTTAGAGAGACTTCAGCAAAAGTCTTTCTCACTTGGGTAAAAGTGGAACCCACACCAATGCAGACAGTGTCCAGGCAAGCCAGCAGGAGACTCTTAGCTTCAGCTGAGCACATTAGGCACAACTAAGCCAGGCCACCCCTAGGAGAGTGTATAACTTACAAGAACCCAAGGACCTGGCATATGAAGGCCATGACCAGAAAATATCTCTGACTATAGAAAGCTACTATGGTTATAGGGAAGATAAAAATGTAAACTCAGAAAAGGACAAAAATGTCAACATGCTACAGGTAAAGCCTCAAACCTCAATTCAGATTGGTCTCAACCCCCAAAATTCCTCTTTGAAGAGTTCAAACAAGATTTTTAAAAATCAATTAGGATAAGTAGAAGAAAAATTGGGTGAAGAAATTAGCATTATGTAGTCAAAGTATGAAAAAAGAATCAACACTTTGGAAAAGGTAGTACAAAAATTGACTGAAGGAAACATCTCCTTAAAAATGGATTTGGTAGGGGCGGCTAGGTTGTGCACTGAGGAGAGTGTTGGCCCTGGAGTCAGAAGGACCTGAGTTTGGATCTGGCCTCAGACAATTAATGCGCACACAAACAAAAACCTAGCTGTGTGACCTTGGGCAAGTAACTTAACCATAATTGCCCTCCAAAAAGCAAAAATAAATAAATAAATAAAATAAAAATATAATTGGTCAAATGGAAAAAAAAAAACACTGAAAAAGTCAACTCTTTAAAAAACATAATTAACCAAAAGGAAAAGGAGGCACAAAAGCTAACTAAATATAGCAACTCATTAAAAGTTTATATTGTGCAAGTTGAAATTGTATTAGACATTAAAAATTAGTCAAATCAAAAGAATGTAAAATAATGTGATATGTACAAAATGCATGTAAACATGTACATGTAAGTATGTACAAAACCTGTTAAATACCTCATTGGAAAAATTACTAATCTGGAAAATGGATTCAGAAGAGATAACTTAAGAATAATTGGACTACCTGAAAATCATGATTGAAAAAGAAAGAAAGAAAGAATTGGTACCGCATATTTCAAGCAATAATTAAGAAAATCTCCCCTGAGGTCCTAGAACTAGAGGGTAAAATAGTCATTGAAAGAATCCACTGATCAGCTCCTGAATGATATCCTAAAATGAAAACTCCAAGGAACATTGTAGCCAAATTTCAGAATTATCAGGTCAAGGAAAAAATACTGCAAGCAGCCAGAAAGAAACAACTCAAATATCAAGGAGCCACAACAAGGATTACACAAGACTTTGCAGCTTGTACACTAAAGACATTCCAGAAGTCAAGGGAGCTTGGACTACAACCAAGAATCAACTACCCAGCAAAATTGACCATAATCTTTCAGGGGAAAGATGGATAATCAAGGAAGTAGCGAACTTCCAAACTTTCCTTATAAAAAGACCAGAACTGAACAGAAAATAAATCTTTAAATACAAAACTCAAGAGAACAATAAAAAGGTAAACAGGAAAGAAAAAATATTCAATGAGATTAAACAGTTTATATTTCTACATGGGAAGATGATACGTATAACTATTGAGAACTGTATCTTTATTGTGGTGGTTAGAAGAATATGTAAAAAATGGTGAGGTATAAGATGACTTTAATGTGGTGATACTGAAAAAATGAGGCAAAAAAGAAGATTATATTGAGAGAAGAAGAAAGGGGAAGGCAGAATAGGGTAAATTAAATCCTATGAAAAAGCACAAAAGATCTATTACAGCAGAAGGATAAAAAGAAAGGAAGTGAGCATTGTTTAAATTTTACTCTCATAAGATTTGGCTTAAAGAGGGAATGATATATACACTCACTTAGAAACAGAAAAGTATCTTATCCTATAGGGAACTAGGAGTTGACAAGGGAAAAAAAAAAACTGAAAGGGGCACTAATAGAAGGGAGTTCAGAAGTAGGAGGGAAAAGGTAAAAGAAAACAGATGGGCTAATAGAAGGGAGGGCAGATTGAAGGACATGGTGGTCAGAAGTAAAACACTGGTGAGGAGGGACAGGGGGAGAAGGAAAGAGAAAACTATAAACAGGGGAAATAGGGTGTAGGGAAATATGCAATTAGTTATCATAACTTTGAATGTAAATGGCCTAAACTATCCCATAAAATGGAAACAAGTAGCTGACTGGATTAAAAAACCAGAATCTGACAATATGTTGTTTATAAGAAACACATTTGAAGCAGAGAAATACATAGTGAATAGATTGGTGGCGAATATATTATTCTTCCACTGGGAGGTGTAGGTGGGGGAAGAAGGAGTAGCAATTGAGATCTCAGACAAAGGACAAAAATAGTCCTAATTAAAAGAGATAAGGAAGGAAATGAGATCTTGTATTTATCATTTGGATCCTTATCCTCTTTCTTAGACTTCTTTATGATGCAGAGCTAATAATGTTTTTGCTTATTCAAAGACTACACACAGTTTAATAACTTTTGGGTGATTGTTCAAATGATGTTTCAGAATGACCAAATCAATTCACAGCTTCACCAGCAGTGAAGTAAGAACCCTAATTTCACACAGCCTTTCCAACTCTGTAATTCTACTTTTATGTTAATGATGTCAATTTAGTGGATTTGGGGTAGAATCTCAGAAATTCTTTAGTTTGCTTCTCAATCCCCAAATAACTTTGTTGATTCCAAACAAATAGTATTGAAACGGCCAACTACTCAGTAAACAACTCAAAAAAGTCAATTTATTAACATATGAAATGGTAAAATTAGTCTCACTGATTAGCAATGCCTTGAAACCTTATTATCAATTGACCAAAGCCTGAAAACACTTTTAATCAGCTGATGTAGATGTTAGTGAGATTTTTCAAGGTATTAAACTAAATTGAAATTTCCTAAACCCAAATGCCAAGTAAAGTGTTTGCTATGAATCTAAGGATGTGAAATTAAAAAAAGATAGAAAGTAAAACTCTGAAAATTCCCCCTGGTCTTAATATGGCACTGAAGGAGAAATAACATATTCTGTTAAACCATGATAGCAAGCTATTAGCAAATTTCAAACTTTTAAATGTTTAAAGTCTCAGTGTTTATCCATCCTTGTTTAGCAAGATATAAAGAGAAAGGATTAAGGAATCAAAGTACACAAATATCCTAAAATGCTGTAGTAGATATACAAAGTAGAAATAAAGAATGAAAACAGAAGTTTCAATCCTATTGAAGAGTAACAATAACTTAATTTTTTGTTATGCTTTAATGTTTACAAAGTGATTTTTTTTACAACTAAGGAAAATATGGAAATGCAATTACTATTAACTCTATTTGACTGATAGGGAAAAAATAAACAACAACTGAGATTCAAGGAGATTCTGACTTGTCCATTCACATAAAACTAATGTGTTGTAAACAAATCTTTTGGCTTCAGTTTAATTATTGTGGCACTCTGGAACCACTGAATGTACTTGAGCAAGAGAATGACATGGATTTATACTTAGGAATATCAGTTCACCCCTTGCATGGAAGATATATAAGAAAGGAGAACTAAAACATAGAGGGACAACAATCATGAAACTATTTAAGTAGTCTCCATGATTTGATGAACAGTTGAATGGTAGTCATAGGTGAACAGAATGTGGAGAAAATGGAAACTGTGAATACAATTTTGGTACATCTTGTTACATTTTAGTTTGGGGAAGAGGATGCTTAGGCAGTAAACATGCAAGAATGACTCAAACTTTAAATCTTAGGGGGTACCTCCATTAGAAAAAATAAAAAAATTAAGTAATAGGCTGTGTATCAGATAAGAACATTAACCTTATTTCATATATGTTGGGATGTTTATGGAAGTTTCAAGAGAAGATGTCCAGCAAACCACTGGTGATGAGGAACTAGACTAGAGCTAAGCAGAGAGATGAGGGCTCGATATGGAAAGTTTGAACTAATTTGTATAGAGTTTTCCCTAATAAGTTATAAGTCTGATTAAGGCAGAGGCTATTATATTTTTTTCTTTGTGTTCTAAGCTCCCAATATAGTATCTTATTGGCACATAAGAGTTAATACATCTTCATTGAATTGAATGGAACATCCAGTGCTTTTTATTTTTTTACCATATCATGCCATTGAAGGGGAATACAGGTGACCATAAGGAAAATCAACAAGTCAGTATGTAGTCAGTGAAAACCACATAGACCAGGCAATCACAGGTGGCAAAGGGATGTGTGATAGGGAGATGAGAAAAAATACTGTGAAATACAGATGTAGTAATATCCACTCAGGCTTCACAGCCAGGGCAATTGTAACTCCACTGGAACCAATTAAGAAATATGGTTTTAAAAAGCCAGTGGCAAAGAAATTCAATGATCTAAGGATCTGAATTCTTGCCTTAGTATGACCAAGGAAGGATACAATTTCTCACTGTGACATTCATCTATAAATTTCAAATAAGAGGTTTGAGCAATGTTTTGGAAATTGGGAGAATGAGTTGCCATCCACTGCCATCTAAGGATTCCACTCTCCCTTATCCAGTTGTGTGAATTTATGTCTCTCATGTCTTCCATACCACTGGGTTCAGCCTCAAGAAATTTCACTGTTCCCATGTATTTCTTATATAAGACTTCAGGGATATTTAGTCTGAAGAGATAACCACAAAACTATGGATTTAGAGCTGGAAGTGACCTAAGAATCCTTCTAATACAAAGACCTCATTTTAAAAATTAACAATTCATACAGTGAGAAAGATGGAGTGACTTATCTATAGTCACACACATAGCTGGTAACTACCAAAGGCAAGATTCAAATCTGGGTCTCCTTAACAGCAAATTTGGTAATTTACCTACTATTTATGCTGAGGGATTACCTTGGGCTAGTTGGACTCTAAAGTGGAGGATATTAATGAAACCTGGTATAAAAAGCTTTAAGTAATAATTTCCATCTTTTGGCAAGACATGAGATCATTTTAGGGTAGGTGAAAAGTGGGATAGGAGAGGAGCTCAGCCCAGTCTGATATCTGATTGCTCCTTATTTTAATGAATTATTTATGCAAACTCTATGCTAAGCTATGATATATTTTTATACTACTGAAGGATTTCAAGAATTGTCAGAACCTTCAGAATTTAGCACCTTGAAAGAAAGCTCCCTGCTCTGACTCTGCTGACACCAAAATCTACTAAAAACATCCTTGACTTACAAGGTGAATCTGAAGCTCTTCCTGTTTCTTTTTCCAAGAGATCTTATTTAGGGAACAGAGGTATTTTAAAGAAGGTACTTTAAAGTCCAACATTTTCATATCATTTCTGTATGCAAAATTGGTGAAGATACATGAAAGATTCTTTTTTAAAGTGTCATAGAAATATATTATTTATTCTCAATTTAGTACAAAAAATTCATTAGCACAGCTGTTCCTGCTTCTGCAAAGAATTTCAGATGAAGGTGGATAGATATAAATTAAAATTAAAATTATTAGTAATGCAAACTCTAATGATAAAAAGTTGAATTATGCAAACAAATAACATTAGTACACATTTTGCATGAATGAAAATAAGGACACACACACCTGCAAAAACATTTAAATGTCTATATATGTATAAATACTTATGTGTATGTAGATCTATCTATAGACTCAATCATATATACATATATTGTGTAGGCATATATATGCCTTCATACATGCACACATCCTAACATGGTACTGATTTTCAGACTTATACATACTCTCCAGATGTTTTGTTTGTTTGTTTGTTTGTTTTAAAGCAATTGGGGTTAAGTAACTTGCTCAAGGTTACACGGCTAGTCATTATTTATATGCGTGGGTGCTCATTTTCTGAGGTCGGATCTGATCTCGGGTCATCCAAACTCCGAGGCCGGTGGTCTTACTCACTGCGCCACCTAGCCGCCCCTTTAGGGCAATTGGGGTTAAGTAACTTGCCCAAGGTTACACGGCTAGGTTTTTTTTGTTTGTATGGATTAAGTGTCTGAGGCCAGCTCCGAATCTCCAGATGTTTTTAAAGTGATAATGGTACACTTGCATGAAATAATGAAGGGTGAAATGGACAGAACCAAGAGAACATTGTATATCGTAAAAACTATACTGTTTTAAGAAAAAAATTTAACAAATAAGTTATTTTTTACTATTATAAATATCCAAAATTAAGTATAAATGACATATGAAGAAAGATGCTATCTGCATCCAAAGAAAGAATTGACAAATAGAAGCATGTAAAAAAAAGTGTAGGGGCAGCTAGGTGGCATAGTGAGTAAGAGCGCTGGCTCCGGAGTTGGGAGGATCTGGGATCAGTTCCAGCCTCAGTACTTAGAACCTGCATATAAATAACTAGCCATGTGACCTTGAGTAAATTACTTAACCCCAATTGCTTAAAAAAAAATAGTGTATATGTATATATCTATTTGTATCTAACAGTGGTCATCTCTAGAGTGGAGGAATGGGAAGGGAAGAAAGGAAAAAGAAAGTTACATGACAACTTTATATTTAAAAGGAATAGTAAGTTGTGCATAGTTGATTTGCAGTTTCATGTGCAATCTTTTTTTTATTACATTAGGTCTTGAAATTGCTTCTTTTATTTCATAAGTTAAAATAAAATAACTTTTAAAAAATGATATTCCTGAGAGTGCTTTCCACTGTTTGATGTTGGAGAAAGAACTGAATGTATAATGCTTATGTTAAACACAAGTATTTCATCAATGATTGATAGTAGCTTGATGTCTCCTTGTATATATTAGTGTCAGATATCTATCTGCACAATATACATACACATGCCTGTCTAACACACACACACACATACATACATACATACATATATATATGTACGCATTTGTTGGCATATGAACATATATGGTCCAGACCCATAACTTAATCCATCTAGAGAGATCCCTAATGAGCTAACTCTCTCCACCTATGCATATCCCATGAGAATTCCATGTGTTACTGAGGGGCTAAGTGAGTTTTCCAGGGTTATATAGTCAGTAAATGTCAGAAATATGACTTCAATTCAAATTTTCCTGTTTCAAAAATAAGTTTTCTATCCACCACAAAGGGCTGCTTTAGTAATGTATTTATTAAAATATTATGGAAAGGAACTTCATGTATGATTCTTTGCATAAAGCAAGTTTACATGCAATAAAAACTTGTTTACTGACTGAATTAACAAAGAATTGTTTATTTCATAATGCTATTGATGAGCTATATTTAAATTTAACTCAATAAATAATGAGTAAATACTTCGTGCAGAATATTGTTCCTGGTACCATTGGGCACACATTTATTTAAAAAAAAAGTAATAAAAAATTCTAAAACCTTTTACAAGGTGTTTTTTTATGCACTGATATTTTACTTGATGAAAACATTAATTGTTCCTTCAAGGAGCTAAGTTCTTAGGTTGAATTAAGACATACACTAATGGAACAATTATAAAGAGAAACAGAAGTATAAAGATAAATGTAAAGTGAATGCCAAGAAAGGCAATGATTATTTCTGTCCAGAGGCATAAGACAAGTCTGTATGGATGATACATGTATACATTTTGAGAGAGAGAGAGAGAGAGAGAGAGAGAGAGAAAGAGAGAGAGATCAAAGTGCAATGGCCAGAAATAGGTTTTTGATTGGTGATATGTGTGCATTAAGAACATTTAGTCTAGCAAGAGTATGCAGGATGAATTGGAGAAGGGAAAAGAGGAAAATGGAATGGAGAAAGACAAACTAGTAATAATGAAAGTGTTTAAAATAATCCATGTGACAGATGATTAGGACTTGGAGTAGGTAAGAGATAGTGGAAAAGGAAAAGTACAGGGTGGTATACTGGGAAAATTTGGAATCAGAGGATCTCACTCTACTACATATTACCTGTGTGGTAATGACTTGGACAAGTCATTTCACCTTCTATTTCCTCAATTTCCCCATTTATATAATCAGGATATCTATGGTTCCATTCACATTTAAATCTTATAGTCTTTTCTAAAGGTATAAGTTATATTTTATGCTAATAAAGAAGCTATTAATAATAAATTATGGATAGAATACTATCTTAAAAAAGGAAATGAGAGAGAACAGTTTTAGAGAAACTTGGGAAGATTTGTTTGAACTGAAGTAGACTGAAGTGAGCAGAATCAGGAGGACTATTTTTTCAATAACAATATTATAAGGACAAATAATGTTGAATGCCTTGGGTACTCTGATGAACATGACGAATCACAGTCCAATGAACTCATGATAAATACACTGTACATTTCCTGATAAAGAACTGACAAATTTAAAAAGAAGACTGAGGCTTTTTTTTTTTCACATGGCCAACATGGGATTTTCTTTTGACACTTCATGTTAGTTAAGAAGGATTTTGCTTTTCTTATTTTCTCAATTGTTGGGGTGAAGTGGCAGGAGAGACGCAGAGACTTTGTTTGGAAATAAAAATCAAATATAATTAAAATAAAGCAGAGTATAAAATGTTTCTTGCTTCTTCAAACCTTGAGAAACTAATATTCATGGAATGTGTGGTGTGGTATACAATCTATCTACCTATCTATCTATCTATCTATCTATCTATCTATCTGTCTATCTACTCTCATTTTCTATTGAAATAATCCTCTCAAACCCATCACAAAAATTTTTGCGTCTTTGAAATTTGCCCATTCTCCCCAATACTTTTCAATATTATTACATGTTAAGTACATATTTATAAGTGGTACATATTTTTAAGCAAATGGAATAGAAATATATTGTTGGTTTCCAGCTATGATTTCAGCCCATAGTCTTTCATTCTTTTCTGCTCTTTCTTCTAATAAAAGATTAATTTTCCATTTACAACCTGGCCTATGGAGGCATGAGGAGCAAGATAAAGACCTTAATATAGTCCACTGTAGCAGCAGATGATGCTTTCATTTCCCAAGGCAGGAAGTATACTGGAATCTTAAAATAGCAGGAGGAAAGGAGGAATCCACTAAGCCCTCCTTTCTTCCTTATAGTATGTATTCAACAACAAAAAAAATCTCTTTGTTCAGTTTTTCTTATATGTCTGTCACAAATGCACACTACTGACAAAAGGGCAGGATTCCAGGTCATTGCATAACTGGGGATAGAAACTTTAAATGGATCGTCACATTTATATACCATAAGAAATGATTGCTTCATAACAGATAGACATTTAGGATTTATGTTCAACCATGATCTTTGAACTTTTCTGAAAAGCACATAAACATAAAGACAGAAGATACCTTGAAAAGACATTCTAAAAAGGAAAAGTTACATCTAATTCATTTTTGTGAAAGACAGTTTTCATTTAATATATTATCAAAGAATAAAAGTCCATAACCTCTCTTTGTCTATTTCAGTGTTAGCAATCTTCCTTGTCACAAAATCATTTTATAATACCTAGATGAAACCCCTTGTACTGTAGCTTCTAACGAATTTTTCTTGTGATTTTGGTGAAAATGGAAGCTAGATGGTCATTAACTTTTGCACAGTACAGCTTCCTAACAGAAAGATTATATCTTCTATAGCCATGACTACTACAAGAAAAATAAGATCGTTTTCCCCCTATGAGTAGAACAGGGAAAGGATCTGGGCCCAAGATTTCAATGGTGCAGGAAATATGGATGAGGACACTCTGCTGACGCAAGTTGGCACTTGTTCTTCAATTTGCCATCTTAGAAAATTGCCTAGAGCATAAAGAAGGTAAGTTATTTGCCCAGCATCACACAGTCAGAGAGGGTCAGAAAGGAGACAAGAACCTTGATCTTCCTGATTCTGAGATTCATGAGACCATGCTGACTCTCTAAGGCAAGTGTTTGTAACTTATCCAATTTCTGGGTGCTTTTACTCTAAGTTTTCTGAGTGTTTTGTTTTTCATTGTTTGTTTTTCTAAGTGTATTGGTATGAGGTAGTGCATGGTTTTATACACAAAGAGATTTGAATTACTTTGGACTGACTGTTAACTTAGAAAACAACAAGTGAACATGGTCTTTGTTGTATTAGATTTTTATATATTTTGTTAAACATATACCTATCACGTTTTATTCTGGTTTGCATCACACTTATGGATTTTCTGGACAGGACACAACACTTGACTACAAGTCTGACACCTCTGTGCAGTGGAAAGAACACTGGACTTGAATTCAAGAACTCTTGGCTTTAGCCCAAGTTGTCGATTATCATGCATGTCAATCTGGGCAAGGCACTTAATTCCATTAAGCCTTCACTATAAAACAAGAATAATAATGTCTCATGGGTTTATTATAAAGCTTATATGTGATGGTATATGTGAAAATGATGTGTTTTTAATATTTTCTTATTGATTTTATTTCTGTTTTTACATCACCTATCTACCCCATTCCCCTTGTATTCCTTCTATTGCCCTTTCCCAGGGACACATTATCTATAACACTTTTTTTTGCTTTTTGGAGGGCAATTGGGTTTAAGTGACTTGCCCAAGGTCACATGGCTAGTAAGTGTTAAGTGTCTGCAGCTGGATTTGAACTCAGGTCCTCCTGACTCCAGGGCCAGTGTTCGGGTCACTGTGCCACCTAACAGCCCCTATAATATTTTTAAGAGAAAGAAGAAAAACAGAAAAAATAGCATATACAGACAAAACATTAAAAAGAGCATTGTTTTCAATATTCAATATCTATGGATTTTGGCCAAGACATGAGGATAGGGGAGGCAGTAGATCAATTGTCTATAGGCATTTTTAAGCACTAACATATGCTAGGCACTGTGGTAAATCTTGGAAGGAGTGTCTTCTCATACATCTTTTAAGGAGTTGATGTTTCTATATAATTTCACAAGTTGTGACTATTTGTGGTCAATGATTGTTACACTTAAATTGCTTTATTCATTGCATAGATTGATTTCCTAGTTTTTGCTTCAAGTGGCAATAATTCATGCAAGACGGGGAGGAGCCAAGATGGTGGTGTAGAAGTAGGAAAACCCGCCTGTGTTCCCCCCATAACCACCTCAAATACTTATAACAATGTCTCTAAACAAACTCTAGAACTACAAAAACCACAAGGTGACAGAGAGGAACAAACCTCCTGTTGAACACAGCCCAGCAGGCTGGCAGGAATGGTCCATTACAGAATGCTGGGAGCCAAGACCAGCCCTGCATGAGTTTATGGTATTAGCCCCAGGGTGGCCCGAACAGCCATGACTGTAGTGACTTCAGGAGAGTACATCACCAGCAGCTGTGGCAATTTCCAGAATTATCAACCAATAAATGCCAAAGACAAAGTGAGAGGTCATTGTGAACTTTGTGGGAACAGGGGGACTGGGGGCGTGGTTTGGCCTTTGCCATAGATGGACAAGCAGCTAAGGCATGTGCCCATCGCCCATGGCTGCTTCAGAATTGCTGGTATTTGGATTATCGGGGGACAAAGCAACCATTCTGAGGGGTAATCAATCTTGCTTTAACCTTCTTGGATCTGGATTGCTGTCTAGGGTGGAGGTCCTGGGGTGGGTGACAAGGTGCCAGAACCTGTGAAGGCTTCAGAAACGGGAGCCAACTAATAGCTCCGGCAGTTGTGAAAACCCCATCTATTTGGGACAAAGATCTCCTCTTTGGAAGCAGAGTTCTACATGGCATAAAGCTCAAATTAAAGTAATTGAGTGGCAACATTAGCAAGCAAAGGCAAGAACAGCGATCTGACTTTGGATTCCTTTTTTGGGGGACAAAAAGCATGAAAATATGGAAGAGGAGGAAGAAAAAAAAGGTCAGAACTCCAGTACCAAAAGCTTCCAAGAAAAATATGAACTGGTTACAGGTCATAAAGGAGTTTAAGAAGGATTTTGAAATAACAATAAGAGAAGTGGAGGAAAAATGGGGAAGAGAAATAAAAATGATGCAAGAAAATCAAAAAAGAGAGTCAACAACCTGACTGAAGAAAATAACACCTTAAAATAGACTAACAAAAATGGCAAAAGAGGCTCAAAAAGCCAATGAGGAGCAGAATGCCTTAAAAAGCCAAATTTGCCAGATGGAAAAAGAATCTCAAAAATTCACTGAAGAGAATCATTCCATCAGAATTAGACTGGAGCAAATAGAAGTGAGTGACTTTATGAGAAATCAAGATACTATTAAACAGATCCAAACAAATGAAAAAAAAATAGAAGAAAATGTGAAATATCTCATTGGTAAAACCACTGAGCTGGAAAAGAGAACCAGGGTAGTTAATTGAAAATTTATTGGACTACCTGAAAGCCATGATCAAAAATAAAACCTAGAAATCATCCTTCAAGAAATTCTCAAGGAAAATTGCTCTGATGTTTTAGAACTAGAGGGCAAAATAGAGATTGAAAGAATCCACCAATCACCTTTTGAAAAAGATGCCAAAAAGGAAACTTCTAAGAATATTATAACCATTTTCTGGAGTTCCTAGATCAAGGAGAAAATGTTATAAGCAGCCAAGAAGAAACAATTTGAATATTGTAGAAACACCATTAGGATAACACAGGATTTGGCAGCTTCTACATTGAGGGATCAAAGGGCTTGGAATATAATATGAGGTCAAATGAGCAGGGAGTAAAAACAAAAATGACCAATCCAGCAAAACTGAACACCATGTCTCAGGGGAAAATATGGTCATTCAATGGAATAAAGGACTTTCAAGCATTTTGTTTTCTGGAGGGCAATTAGAGTTAAGTGACTTGCCTAAGGCTACATGGCTAGGTTTTGAGTTAAGTATCTGAAGCCGGATTTGAACTTACATCCTCCTGACTCCAGGGCCAGTGCTCTATTCACTGTGCCACCTAGCTGGCCCTAACTTTCAAGCATTCTTGATGAAAAAACAGAGTTAAATAGAAAATTTGACATTTAGATACAAGAAGCAAGAGAAGGTAAACAGGGAAAAGAAATTATAAGGAACTCATCAAAGTTGAAATATTTACATTACTACATGGAAAATGATAATTGTAACTTATTAAATTTTTCTCAATATGACAATAGTGGGAGGGCAGCCAAGATGGCAGAGTAGAAACAGCTCATCCAAGCCATTCTGCCACCAGATACCCCCCAAACTATGTAAAAGGGGACTCTGAACAACTTCTGGAGCCCCAGCACCCACAGAACGACACAGAGAATCTAACCTATGGCTGAGGACAGCCCAGCAGCCCTGCAGGAAGGACCAGTGCAGAGGTCTGGGAGCCAGCAGCACGCAGCGCACAGAGCTCGGGCAGCCAAGCTGAGCGGAGCCCAGGTACCCATGAGCCGAGGTTTTAGCCCCAGGGTGGCAGGGCCAGCAGCTGGCTGGAGAGACCCCAGAACACCAGCAGCTGTGGAGACTCCATAATTATCAACATAGACATGCCTAGGACAAAGTAAGAGGTTGGTGTCCTATGGATTTTGGGACCTGTATTTGGGGGAATGTGTGGGCTCCCTCCCCTAGGGGATAGAAGCCGCTGAGGAGACACACCATTTTGTAGTTTTCAGAGGCAGCTCCAGCTCCTGGCCTGCAATTAATTGTAGGGACATCCAGCGATCAGTCTTGGGGGGGTAATCGCTCTTGCTTTAACCTCCCTGGATCTGGATTGTGATCTAGGGTGGAAGTGGTGGGTGAGTTTACAGCTTGGCAGAAACAGAAGTTGCCCCCCACATGTTCGGGGCGAAATGTCCTCTATCTGGCCTTAAAGCCATAGTGTGGCAACAAGCCCAAAAGTCAAGCAATTAAGTGGCAACATGCCAAGGCAAAGGAAACAGAAAAATGCAACCTTAGACTCCTATTTTGGGGGCATAGAGCGGGAAAAGGACTGTGAGTTCAGAAGTCCTGCTCCAAAAGCCCCAGGGGAAAACATGAGCGGGTTGCAGGCCATAGAGGACCTTAAGAAGAACTTTAAAATCAAATAAGAGAAGTGGAGGAAAATTTGGAAAGAGAAATGAGAAGGATGCAGGAAAAGTATGAAATGAGGGTCAACAGCCTGACTGAGGAAAACAACGCCTTAAAAAATAGACTAGCTCAAATGGCAAAGGAGCCCCAAAAGGGCAATGAGGAGAAGAATGCGTTAAAAAGTCGAATTTGCCAGATGGAAAAAGAATCTCAAAAGTTCACTGAGGAGATTCATTCCTTCAGAGTTAGACTGGAGCAAATGGAAGCTAATGACTTTATGAGAAAACAAGATGCTGTTAAGCAGATCCAAACAAATGAAAGATTAGAAGGCAATGTGAAATATCTCATGGGAAAAACCACTGACCTGGAAAATAGATCCAAGAGAGACAATTTAAAAATTATTGGACTACCTGAAAGCCATGATCAAAGAAAGAAACTAGAAGTCACCCTTCAAGAAATTCTCAAGGAAAACTGCCCTGATGTTTTAGATCCAGAGGGCAAAATAGAGGTTGAAAGAATCCACCAATCACCTCCTGAAAAAGATCCCAAAAAGAAAATGCCCAGGAATATTATAGCCAGGTTCCAGAATCCCCAGATCAAGGAGAAAATACTACAAGCAGGCAGGAAGAAACAATTTCAATATTGTGGAAACACAATCAGAATAGCACAGGACCTTGCAGCTTCTACACTGAGGGGTTGATGGGCATGGAATATGAAATTCCAGAGGGCAAAAGAACTAGGAATTAACTCAGGGGTCACCTACCCAGCAAAACTGAGTATTTTGTTTCAGGGGAAAATATGGTCATTCAGTGGAATAGAGGAATTTCAAGCATTCTTGAGGAAAAAAACAGAATTGAATAGAAAATTTGACATCTAGACACAAGAAGGAAGAGATGCCTGAGAAGGTAATCAGGGAAAAGAAATCAAAAGGAACTTATCAAAGTTGAACTATTGACATTCATATATGGAAAAGCAATAATTGTGACTGACGATATATTTCTCACTATGAAAATAATGGAAGAAGGGTGTGTGGTCATATGAATACATATGTGAATTGTGTGTATATGGTTACAGTTATATATGGATAGAGGGTATAGGTTGAATTAGTTGGGAAGGGAGAATACTCAAGGGATGAAATTATGAGGTGAGAGAGGAAAGTGGCAAGAGGAGATGGGGAGAGACAGGGTAGGGTAAACTATCTCATGTAGAAGAAGCAAGGGGAAGTGGCTGCAAGGGAGGGAAAGAATAGGAAGGCAAAAAGGCAAAACCACATTCTCATTGAATTTGGTTCAGGGAGAGAATGACATACATACTAAATGGGATATCTCAACCTGCAGCAGAATAGGGGGAAGGGGGATGAGAGAAGGGATGATGGATATGAGGGCATCCGTGGGGGGAGGGGAGGTTGGAAGCACCCACTATAGATGAAGGACAGGATCATGTAGGGAATGGACCAGGTAGGGGATGGGATGAGTGGGAGGGAATTATAAGCAGCCTTGTGCAATATATCTACTATGATAATGTTTTGCATAACTAGACATGTACAACATATACTGAATTACTTATCTCCCCAGAGGGAATGGGTGAAAAGGGAGAAAGGAAATGGATCTGAAATTCGAAGTCTTAAGATTAAATGTTTCAAATATATATAAATACTATTATTAATACTCTTTTGCTTATAATTGGGAGATAAGATGTGCAGGCATTGGGACACAAAGATTCACCTTCCTCTAATGGAAAAGTCAAAGGGGGTATGGGAGAGAGCAGATTGGAGGAAGCGATGTCTTGTGGGACTGCTATTCTGGGAGGTTGGGTAGGGGAATAATGGGGGGAAAATGATTGTAACTCAAAATCTGGTGGAAATGAATGATGTAAAATAGAAGTTAAAAAGCATTTGTTTAAAAAAAAAAGAGAATAGTGGAAGGGAATATAAATGTGTATGTATGTATGTGTGTGTTTATATATGTAAATGTATATATGTGTATATATATATATATACACACACACACATATATATATACACACACATACAGTGTCTATATAAGAGGGTATATGGGTGTATGAATACATATGTGAGTGTCTGTATATATGTGTACAGGTATACATAGAAGGCAAAGGACCATCTGAGTAAGAAGTGGTTATACTTAAAACTGAATTTGAGAGGTAAGAGAGGAATATAATGAGAAGAGATGGGGAGAGACAGAATGGGGTATATTATGCCATATAGAAGAGCCAAGGGAAAACTGTTACAATGGAGGGGAAAACAGGAAGGTAAAAGGGAATGAATCAACCTTATTCTCGTTGAATTTGCTTAGGGCGGGAATGACATATACAGTAAATAGGGTATCTCACCATACAGAAGAGTAGGGGAGAAGGGGATGGGAGAGGGGTTGATGGAGGGGAGGGATGTTACAGGGGAGGGAATTTGGAAGGACAGATTTTTCAAAAGGCACCGGGTCAAAGTAGAGAATAGAACAAGTGTTGGGCAGGATAAGATGGAGGAAAATATAGCCAATCATTCATAATATATCCACTATGGAAATGTTTTGTGTAGCTACACATGTGCAACCTATATTGATTTGCTTATCTTCTCAGTAAGGATGAGTGATGAGGGAGGAAGGCAAAGAATCTAGAATTCAAAGTTTTAAAATTAAATGTTTTAAATTTATTATTATTATTATTATTATCTTTTACATGCAACTGGGAAGTAAGGTATGCAGACACTGGGGTATAGAGATCCATCTTGTCCTACTGGAAAGTTGGAGGCGGTTTGGGGGAGAATATAGTAGAGAGCAGATTGGGGGAGGGGGTATACTGTGGGATCGCTTTTGGGGGGCTGTGGGTAGGGGAAAGACAGGGAGAAAATTTGTAACTAAAAATCTTGTGGAAATGAGTGATGTAAACTAAAAATAAACATAAAATTTAATAAAAAATAATTCATGTAATTTTAACATACTTTTCTATATTCATCTACTTTATCAATTATTGTAATGCAGACCATTGCATTCCTGTACCACATTTGGTTTAGTTATTCTACAGTTTTGGGGAATCTACTTTGTTTTTGTTCATCAATACCATACAAAGTGCTCCTGTAAATAATTTTACACACATGAAATATTTTTCTCTTACTTCATCTTTCTTCCTTCTTTTCTTCCTTCCTTCCTTCTTCCCACCCTTCCCTCCTCTTCTTTCTTTCTCTCTTTCTTTCTTTCTTTCTTTCTTTCTTTCTTTCTTTCTTTCTTTCTTTCTTTCTTCCTTCCTTCCTTCCTTTGGGTCAAAGGATAGCAGCAACACTCCATGCTAAATTCTATAAAGCTAGACATAATGGATATTTCAGAATGCCACTAATAATATTCTAATGTGCCTATAATTATTCCTGTTTTTTGACACTGATAATTTATTAAAGGTAACATAAAACCTAAGAACTGTTTTGATTTAATATTTCTTACTATTTAATTGGGACACTCATTAATATGGTTGTTGATGGTTTGTTATTCTTTTGTGAATTGCTTGTGAGTATACTCTTACCACCCCTCTACTAGAAAATGGAGGAAATATTCTATTCATGGAACATTTTATCTTTGACTTTTTTCCTCATTAGGTGTCTGGCATCATCCACTGAAATTTTACTTTAATATCATGTTGTATCACAAAAGCAGTCATGGGTCTTCTGAAGTTGTAACAGAGAAGCCCAAGTAATGGCTGGTCTTTAAAATGAAAAGATTATAGCTGTAGAGCTGCAAAGAACTTTAGAGATCATCTAGTCAGAGTATCTAATTTTACAGTGGAATAAAATGAAATGCAGAGATGTTGAAAGTATTTCCGATTATGTCAGGTATGGTGCTTTCCCCAATATAACCAAAATATGTTTTGAAAGGTTTTCTGTCCTAATTTGAAAAGCTTTTTTCCCTCCAAATGCTTTATTAACATCTTATTTACATCATTCATTTCTGAAAGATTTTAAGTTAAAAATTTTCTCCCCATTTTCCCTTACCCACCACCCAAAAATAGCAGTCCCACAGGTTATCCCCTCCTCCAAAATGCTCTCTCCCATATCTTCTCCCATACCACCTTCGACTTTTCCAGTAGGGCATGATGGATCTCTATGCCCCAGTGCCTCTATGTCTTATTTCCCAATTATATGTAAAATAGTATTAATAATAGTGTATATATATGTATATACTATTATACATATATATACTATTATACATATATATATATATATAAAAATGTCTATTACCTTCAACTATTTTCATACTGAGAAAAGTTTCATCATTTACAATCATCATTTTTCCATCTAAGAATGTGAATAGTTCAACTTTGATTAGGTTCCTTGTGATTTCTTTTCCTTGTTTACCTTCTCATGCTTCCTTTGCTTCTTGTATATGAATGTCAAATTTTTTTATTCATCTTCATTTTTTTCATCAACAATACTTTAAAATCCTCTATTCCACTGAATGACAATATTTTCCCCTGAAACATGATACTCAATTTTGCTGGGTAGGTGATTCTTGGTTTTCATCCCAGCTCCTTTGACCTTTGTAATATCATAAGCCCTTTAATCCCTCAGTGTAGAAGCTGCCAGATCCTGAGTTATCTTGATTGTGTTTCCACAATATTCAAATTGTTTATTCCTGGCTGCTTGTAATATTCTCTCCTTGATATGAGAAATTTAGAACCTTCCTATAATATTCCTAGAAGTTTTCTTTTTGGGACTTTTTTCAGGAGGTGATCTGTAGATTCTTTCAACCTCTATTTTGCCCTCTGGTTGTAAAACTTCAGGGCAGTTTTCCTTGAGAATTTCTTGGAGGATGATATATATGTTCTTTCTTTGATCATGGCTTTCAGGTAGTCCAATAATTTTTAAATTATCTCTCCTGGATCTATTTTCTGGGTCAGTAGTTTTTCCCATGAGATATTTCACATTGCATTCTATTCTTTCATTTGTTTGGATCTGTTTAAAAACATCTTGATTCCTCATACAGTCACTAGCTTCCATTTGTTCTAATCTAATAGTGAAGGAGTGATTCTCCTCAATGAGCTTTTGAGATTCTTTTTCCATCTGGCAAATTTGGCTTTTTAGGGCACTCTTCTCCTCATTGCCTTTATGAGATCTTTTGCCATTTTAGTTAGTCTATTTTTAAGGTGTTATTTTCCTCATTTAGGCTGTTGACTCTCATTTTATAATTTTCTTGCATCATTGTCATTTCTCTTCCAAATTTTCCTCCACTACTCTTAACTTCTTCTTAAGTTACTCTTTGGCCTATAACAAGCTAGTATTTTTCTTGGAAGCTTTTGGTGCAGGAATTCTGACTTCACTGTCTTCCTCCTTTTCCATGCTTTGATCCTTTCTGTCCCCAATATAGGAGTCTAATGTTGGATTCTTCTCTTTGCTTTGCTTCCTTTTCCTGGTCATGTCGTCACTGAGTCACTTGACTCCTGGGCTTTTTGCCACAGTAGAACTCTGCCACCAGACAGGGGAGTTTTGGCCCAAATGCTTGGGTTTTATCAGCTGCTGGAGGTATTTGTTGGGTGCCCTCTCTGAAGCTTCCACATACTCTGGCAAGCTGTTCACATACCCCACAACCTCCACTCTAGACAGCAATACAGATCCAAGTAGGTTAAAGCAAGAGTGATTACCCCTAAGACTGGTAGCTTGGTCCCCTACAGTCTGTAGGCAAGGGACTGAAGCAGTGGCTTCTCACCTGGGGACAAAAGCTGATTCACTCCCAACTACTGGGTCCCAAAGTCTACACTCCACTGACTTCTCACTTTGTCTTCACATCTATGCATTGATAATTCTGGAAACAGCTATAGCTGCTGGTGATCTGAAGTCACTCCAGACAGCAGCTGGTCAGGCCCACCCTGGGGCTAAAACCACTGGCTCATGTAGGCCTGGCCTCTGCTCCCAGAGTGCTGTCCTGGTAGCTCCCTGCCAACCTTCCAGCCTGTCCTCAGTGTAAAGTTAGCTTCTCTGTGTCATTTTGTGGGTTCTGTGGCTCTGATGACTGTTCAGAGTCCCCTTTTTTCATGAATTTGGGTGGTAGAAGACAGAGCCCTGGGGGAAGTCCTGTTTCTACTCTGCCACCTTGACTCTGCCCCATGATAACTTGAAAAGCTTTTACCAGCTCACTGATGAATTCTTCATCTTTTTTTTTATGATGGAGTATATTCAAGGAGGCTTGTAATAAGGTTGACAAAAGGATAGTTAAGTATTTTCCTAATAGAAACTCTGAAATATAATTTATTCCTTTGTAACAAGTTTGCGATTGGTACAGACAAGAGACAGAGTCCATACCATGGAAATTATAGATACTTGAAGTATACACATTAGGGATGCATTCCATTTGATTTTACATCTATCTTACTTTTGTATTCTCCATATAGGAGTCTTTATTTTAGCTTCTCTCTTGGTAAATTTCCTTTTATTTTTCCTCATCTATTATCAAATACTGACACTGCTCTTTTAAATTAGTCTATTCTCTTTCTAGGAAATCCTTCAGTGAAAGAAGATAATTGACACTTTAGTGAAGAAAGAAGAAAAATTAAAAAAAAAAAACTAGAATGTAACATTTTACCTTAATTTAAATTATATAGATTCTGCTATTTTGTGTATAAACTAGATTCTTTGAAAAGTAAACTGTAAGATATGGAAGTGCAACAATTTGTGTTCTTTTTTTGTGTTTCTAGGTATAGAGCTTGTGTAATTCAAATGAAAATTAATGGAATACATTAATGATGGCAAATTTTTTCAGTTATATGTAAATAGCTTGTGATACAGTCTTATTTAAAGTGAATGTACAATATGAAACATTTGTATTTCGCACTCTTAAAATAATTTATAGATCTCAGCTTAAGGACTGGAAAGGAACATAAGGGTCTTCCAAGCACAGTGCCTGATGCATAATGGGAGCTTCAACACATTTTTGCTGACATATTTAATGATCTAGTACAGGCTTATTTTTTTTTAATGAGAAATCATTCCCAGAAGGATTAAATAATTTGTCCATGATCACAGCATCAATATTTGAACCAAAATTTTCCTACTGCAGATTCAATATTCTATCAATGAAACTATTAAATTCATAGGGAAGTAATTAATATAAAATAAATGGGTTATGGATTACATATTTGTTTTCTGATAGAAACTAAAAATGAAAATCATTCTGAATATCTGAGATGTATGCAAAATATATGATTCTCCATTTTGCTAAATTTATAAACTGATCAATGAACATACTGAATTTAGCAGTGTTGGATTCAAGAAAAAATGGTGTTCTAAAAAGTAAAGATATGAATAAATTATGAGGACAAAAAGACACAAGGAGATTAAAACCCATCCATAATGCCAAAGAAAATAAGGTTCCAGTTTTCCTCAGTCAAAAGAACAAACTCACATAAAACAATTTTAAAATTCACTGCCTCAATTATGTAGGATATAGTTGCTGTTCAGTCATTTTTTAGTCATATCTGACTCTTCAAGACTCCATTTGGAGTTTTCTTGGCAAAAGATCACTGAAGCGGTTTGACATTTCCTTCTCTAGCTCATGTTACAGATAAGAAAACTGAGGCAAGAAGCTGAGTCTTTTTGACTCCAGACTCAGTTATCTATACATTGTACCAGATAGCTACATATATAGGATGCTATCCAATAGGAAAAGAGAATGATTCAGAGAATGTGAGCTTTTCAAAGCTGTGTTCAGTGTTTCATGAGTTAATAACTACTTGACAAATCACTTAGTGTCCTAGGACAGTAAATTATTAAATGGGAACTTAGAACATGGTGATTTTTTTTCTGATTTTCCCAACCAAGTCATTGTGGGATCAAAATTAGTTGAAAATAAGGGACCTAAGCAAGAAGGAATGAAGGTTATTATTGTCTCTGGTCAGGTACACATACAGCAAAACTGTTGAACTTAAGTAAAGGGTTTATATTAACAATAAACATTTCTTTTCTTTGATTGCCTCTCCAAGAGTTTCTACAGCCCAGTGCCTATTGATTTCTAACCATTAAATCAAACAATAACAACAATAAGAACAATGGTTACTCTTCCACCATAAGGGTGATAATGAACATTGATGGAAGTGTTTCATGGAAAGGGATGCTTCTAAAGGTTAATGGCTTAGGGGTAGCTAGGTGGCACATTGAATAGAGAACTGGCCCTGGAGTCAGGAGGACATGGGTTCAAATGCAGCCTCAGACACAACACAAAACCTAGCCATGTGACTTTGGGCAAGTCAACCCCAATTGCCCTCCAAAAAGCAAAAAAAAAAGTTAATTGCTTAGTCCTGTAATTATTGACTCATTATGCAGCAAAGTTCTGGAGACCCAGTTTTCATTCTATTTAATAACAATAAAACTGCCACATTCAGATATGTTAGACTATAAAATAAACAGAAAAATAATATTTTTATTGTTTTGTGCATCTCTGATGCTGATTTATTTATGCTGTGGGAAACACGGCTGCCTATGTCTAGGACCTCATTAGATAGGATAGGTTACTTAAATGGCAAGGTTTAAAAACCCAATTTTACGTCTAAGGTAATTGTGTATGGGCAGAAAATCCTTCCATGTTTAGAGTTGCTATTGTTGTTTGATCTCCTCTTGATTTTTTTCAAATGGAGCAAGGCTTTTCATTTTATTTTTTTCAAACTATTTTTTTCAGTTTTTCAGAATTTAACAATCTGGTTGACTTGTCATAATTTATGGTCATAGTTAAATAAATAAATCTGAGTCAACTTGATAGAGTGTAACAATTGATAGATTTGGAGTAAGATGCCAAACATTCAAAACAGAATTCTATGACTTAACTATGTGTGAATTTGGGCAAATTATCTAATGTCTCTGACATTTAGTTTCCTCATCTGAAAAATTAAGAAGCTAGATTAGATGATATCTCCTAGCTCCAAATCTTTGCTTCTTATTTTTAAAGTATTTTTTCCTCCCTAAATGCAAAGTAAGAGACAAATCCTTGAGTTGCCTTGCCTATAAATTCATCCTAGTTTGAGATACAAGGGAAAGAGGAAGGTTGATCAATTAAAAATATTTATCAAGTATCTATTAAATGCTATTCATTGCTAGAAAATGGAGATATAAAGCCAACAATGACACATTCACTGCCCTGCTATGTTTATATTTTACATGGAGAAAGTAAAATGTACATCAATAAATCAATAAAAATCTATTGCAAGAATTACTTATTATAAATATTATCTTTTATTTAATCATCATAACAAACTTGGGAAGTATAATTATTTCTGTTTTATAAATAACGAAATTGAGACTGTGAGGCATTAAGATTTGTCCAAGGTCACATAAGTAGTAAGAATTTGTGGCTAGATTCAAATTCACATCTTCTTGAAATCACATCCAGTATCCTGTACTCTGTGCCACTTGACTGGTATGCAATGTAAATGTAAAGTCATTTCATTGTGTAATTAACAACTGGTAAAGAGTGAATTATATGGGACTGGCATTTTAACTGCATCTTGAAGGGTACTGGGTACTGTAAAAGGCAAACCTGAGGAAGGGATGCATCCCAGGCATGGGGGATAACATTTTTAGTGGCATGAAGATAGAAGATGGAATGTTGGGAAAGGGGCATAGAAAACAAACTGACTTGTTAGAGTAGAATGTATGGCAGTAGATAATATTCACTAAGGAAGCATATAAATAAATTGTGAAGGATTTTAGATGTCAAAGAGAGTATGCCTTTTATGCAGAATAAGCTGAAAATCAGTTTAGTTTTTTGAACATGGGATGGACATAAACCTTTACATTAGAACTAGCAATTTGACCATATCTTCCCCCCTCTCTCCCCACCCAGGACATTTTGGAAAAGGAGAAAATCAAGGAGACAAACTGGGAGTCTATAACAATAGTCCTTGTGAGAATGAAAACCAATAAACAAAGCGATGAGGATGAATGAGAGAGAATCTGTGGATATAGAAACAATAAGACTTAACAACTACTTAAACGTGGAGAAAAATGAAGTAGAATGAAGTGTCAGAGTTATGAAAAGAGGAAGGTGCTATGCCCTCAAGAGAAAAAAGAGAAGGGTTTTGTAAGAAATTAAATGAGTTCTATTTTGAAAATATTCCCTTTAAGATAGAATCAGAGATTTAGAGCTGGAAAGGATCTCAGAGTCCAATTACTTCAAACTTCCTCATTTTGGGAAGAAGCAATGGAGCCCCAGGGAAGTGACATGAGGCTTTGAAGAGCAGAGATGTGACATGTATAAGAGGTAACATTTGAATCCAAGTTCTTTGTTTCTCACCAATGCTTTGCTACTTAGAGACACTGAATTGGAAACACCCAATTGTTGATGGCAGTTGATGATGCTAAACTAATTCTCAAGAAGTGAGATGTGGGTATGCATAAAAATGTCTTCTGAACAGAAATGATTTTTGGAACCATGAGATTTACTGAAATCTTTAAGAAAAAGGAGTGGAGAAAAGGTTTAAGAAAAGAGTCCTGGGGGTTTATAATTCATGGACATGTACCTCTACTAAAGTTGCCAAGATAGTTCATACCATGATTATCTCTTACCTAGATTATTACAATAAGATAAGAACTAGTTATATTGCCTTCAATCTACCCTTTCTAGTTCATCTCCTGTACTGTCACCCAGCTAATCTATCTAATATACCCTTTCAATCATTTATATTTTCACAAAATTTTTCACTATCTCCCCAATACCTACAAAATAAAGTAGAATTTTTTTTAGTAAAATGGAAGAGTCTCTATGTCTTGTTTCCATATAACTTTGTAGTCTTTTATCTCCCTAGGCCATTTTATATATTCTAAGTTCCCCCAAACTTTAATATCCTCCATCCAATATTTTATTCTTTTCTTTCTCCCATATCTATATCCAATGTCACCAGTAGCCATCTGGACCAATTCACATAGTGTTACCATTATGAAGCCTTTTCATATGCCATTACATGCAATTTTTTTCTCAGACAGTTCCAAATTCTTGTAGTAATTTCCCTGGACATCTTTGCATTCATCTTGCTCTTCCTTGGGCAATCATTTTGTTTTACCTTGTTGGTATTTACACAATGCCAAGGGAATAGGCAAGAAATTCCAAGCACATTTAGTATAACTTTTTATTTGTTGCTAAATTTATTGCAGGGCATGGGCAAAAGCTACACAGGATAGGCAGGCATAAAGTGGTTATTTTCTGTATCACTGGAGTTAATTCCTATATGGATGAGATAACAAATCCATGGGATTACTAGGTTAGCATTAGACTGAAAGTTGCTTGATAGAGTCAGTGCCATGTACACAATATAGTATATAATTTATCACATTTATTGTGTTGAAGAGATTAGAACTTAATATTTGAATTCACAGAATCTGCATTTGAATCCCAACTCTATCTATATAAACCATATTTTGCCCATTTACAGAATGACTATGTTACATTAGACCAGTTCAAAATTTCTCTAAAAGTTAAATCTTATAACCCAACACTAATTTATTAAGAGTAAATCCAGTAAACTTATATCATTTACTATTTTGGGGGGACAGGGTTAATTTTTTTTAATGATGTCTAACATAAAAGCGAGTTAACAAATGGCAGAATCAGGATTGCATTCATGTTTTCTACTCCAAATACAGGATTCTCCCTCCCCTGCATACTACTACATTTTAAGAAGGGATTTGATAAAAAAAAAAAAAAAAGTTCACGTTGATATACTCACAATAAAAAGAAGTAATGTGAATGACAATATAGTACATGGGTTTGGAAATGGCTGGCTACCACAAACTAAGGTGGTTAATGGACCAAAGATAATCCTATAGGGGATGAGGATCTCTAATAAAATACCAGAATGCTCTGTCCTTTGTATTGCTCTATTAATGACTCTCACCTTTTAATTGAATGGAGGCATAAAAATAACTTTAAAAATTGTATAGACATATAATTTGTGAGAGTAGAAAATAACAGAATCCGAAATCAAAAAGATCTTCATGAGAAGAAAAAAGAGTTTGATGTTAACTAAGTTCAATGTAATTTATATAAACAAACAAATAAATAAATAAAAACTGAATTTGCTTTCTAGAAAAGTCATTTTCTCAGCTGCAAGATGGAGAAGCCTGGACTAGAAAGGTTCTTGCAAAATGAACTAATAGACAACCCCCAACCTCCCCCTACCCCCAAAAGCACCTACACAGTTAAGTGGACTCATTGTTTTAATATGGATTAGTAATACATATACATATATATATTTTATATATATATATATACTCACACACATATACACATATATATATTCACACAATACATATACACATGTACATATATACATATACAAACATATGTAGTGCACAATATACATCTATACGTACACATATAATAAACAAACATATATACACATATAGTATTATATAGTATCTACATAATATTATAGGCATGTGTGTATGATATAGTAGCCAATATGGTGATATAATTGCCAAAAAATAAGCACACACACACATACACACACCTTCTCATACCAATGCAGGTCACCACCTTCTCTGTAACTAACAATCTTAGAGAGTTTAATAGAGCACTGAGAAATTAAACAAATTGCCCAGACTCATAAAGTGAAGTTTTAATGGAGTATTTGATACTAGGTTTTCCAACATCCAAAGTTGGGTCTATATATACTATATCATGTTTCATCACTGTGCATTTATGTGTATGGTATACATGCACACATATTATATATTTTATGTATATCTACATATAATAATACTATCATATGATATTGCGTATATATGTATAATACATATACACACATGTACATATGTGTATATATGCCTATATACATACACACATATATATAGCTGCATATATAGCTATGTCTTCATATAGCTTATTTATGAATCTGTTGCTTTTTGAGAACAGGCTCCATTTAAAACTAGTATTATCTATTTTTTGGCTTTAAATTTCAAGGGCATAAAATAGGTGGGGAACCTGAAACATCAACGCCACATTTGAACCTCTAGGTCCTCAAGTGTAGCACTTTGACTGAATCCAAAATTCACAGAACACAAATCCCCTTAATAAAAGGGATTCTTCTGTAAAACTTGGACTCGGTCAAAAGACCATATTCAAGGACCCCGAAGGTCACACTGATAAACATTATTGATTGATTGATGTATGATATATTAAGTTCAAGCAATAGCTTCTAATTAGAGATTTTGTCAGTGGAGTTCGTGATTTGAATAGAGTTTGAACTAGATGTTGTCTGGAGTCCAGGCCAACTCTGTAATTCTATGATTAATTTTATTTTTGTATACAACCCTAATTTTAGATGGGCATTGTGTGCCTCACATCAATCTTTATTTTCAGTCCCTAAGGAAGGATTGTGATCATTAGCTTCTTCTACAAGGTCCTATAATAAAGCCTAAATATGTTCTTCTGATACCCAAACACATTCAGAGAATAAGAATTCCATCAAGTGTAGTGGATTTCACATATTGTGGATGTCAAATACCTTCTCTTTTATCACTATAAAGGACTGACAAATCAAGTAAGATGCCCTCAGATGAAAACTTGCAAAACTACAAATATAAACCTGAGTAATGAGCTTGTTAGCACTTGTTCTTTGTTTGCACACTTTATTCCAAGTTTCTCTTTAGGGAGATCTTCATTAAGTAGATCAGAGAAACTGTTCTTTCTTTCTTATTTCTAGAGTTTAGACCATGCAGTCTTTTTGACCTAATAAGCTTACACAATGAAGGACAAAATCCCTTGATTTTCTATGGAGTAATACAAAATGAATCAACCAACTTTTTAAGTCAATGAACAAAATAAAAAGTAAAATTCATGTCATGGGTTATACTTATCATAGGCAATACCCCCTATTCCAGCCAAATGCACACTACCCCACTGTCAGACATCTTAAAGCCATTTGTAGAATTATCTGAGGCCTCCATTCAAGTTTTGTGGGACAGCCACATACTCAAAATATCAGGAGGAATGATCAGAGGTTTAGATTCAGGAATCATCAGGACAAGAAGGAAACAAGAGAAAACTAAAAATGTGTTATTTGTTAAAGAAATAGTAAAAAGACACACGGGGAGGAAGAGGTAGCACTCATATGTCTAACCACAAAGGAATCACAAGTACAAATCTCTGTAAAGAGATTTATATATGTTAGGGAGAGGCTTCCATCATGATATCCTGAATCTTGATAAAGATTTCATTGAGCCGGTCAAAGAAGATTCTTACATATGAATCTGAACTCTTTGTCTAGACCTAGTCAACAATACCTTTCTTGATTGTGACACAGCATATTAGGTAAAATAATGGATTTCTGCTGACTAGATTCAGGCAATGGTCACTACATGTCAGCAAGTGAAAAGCCCTTTCTTCTGTTTGACCTCTTTTAACACAAACTTTTCTACATATACCTTGTCTCCTACAACATGTACATCAACAATATTCCTACCTAGTGGAAGGTAATTTTGTTGTTATTGTTGGGTTTCGTTTTTTTGTTTGTTTGTTTGTTTCCTTATTTGAGAAAACAAATCTACCTGAGACCTGGTGTTATGTATACAATGGGAGGAATGATGTGGTCAGTTTTCTCCTTGAATAACTCTAGCTAGTAGAAGCTGAGAGGGCTCCATTCAGAAGGGTTTCCATAACTCTATTTTTAATGTGCTGGTTTTTCACCCTGATCATGGAATCCTAGTGATTGATGTTCTTCATAAGGTGCTGGCTGGATACCTTATTCACTTTAGAGATTTCTCTGGCAGTCTATTCCTCTTGATTCTCTTACCAATACCCTAGTCCTATCAGTAGATCCTATATGATGATACCATCTGCTGAAGGTTTTTTTCCTTCACATGCCATGTATTTACATCTCTCTCTCTTTCAATTCTTCCTTCAGAGATATTTGAAGCTGCTTTGATTAAGTGACCTGTGCATTACAAAATAGTAATATGCCAGCCTTCTTCTGGGTAAGTTTGCATCTTCTTTGTATTTTCTAAGTGTTTAAATATGAACACACATGATTTGTTCTCTGTTAGACTGTAAGACTTTTGAAAGCATGAGTTATTTTTTATCATTTTGTATCATTTTAAATAAGTGCTTAATGAATAAATATTAATTGATTAATTGGATATTCTGCTTTCCAATTGGAGCTAACACTCAGCACAAATTCCTTAATTTTCCATTGATATTTTGAGTTATTACATTCCTTGAGTGTTCACCTAGTATATGAGAGTCCATCACTGACTCTTTTAGTATCTAAACCCAAGCATCTAGTAGACTTTAAAAAAGACTTAATTCCTTCTTTCTGTACATCTCCCTAACCCCATCAGACTGTGGGACCAGTCTTCAATGCATGAGTATGATTGCAATTGGTTATTCAGTCAATCAATAAAATTTTAATTTAATTTTAATTATTATATCATATAAATATCTAATTAACTTATCTAATTATACCTATTATTATCTATGATCAGTCTCACACAATAGCTATCACAAAGTGTCTTAATAAATGTCTTTTGACTAACACAGAGGAAATAGGTAGATGTGCAACGATATGTGTGTGTGTGTGTGTGTGTGTGTGTGTTTGCCTTTTTTTGGAGTGGCCATTGGGATTAAGTGACTTGCCCATGGTCACACAGTTAGTAAGTGTTAAGTGTCTGAGTCTGGATTGGAACTCATATCCTCCTGACTTGAGGGCCAGTGCACTATTCACTGAGCCACATTGCTGCCTCAGTGATATATTTTTTAAAGAACAAAAGAAAGGGAAAAAAGAGTTTTAATGAAAAAAAACATATATATCAAAGGAAGTTTCAAATTTATATACAGAACAACAGGGCGGATTGAGTACTACTATGTTAAATTTAATATACACTTTAGAAAGTGTGACAAATCAATGTTATATACCAAAATCATTTCTCCTTTTTGTATATTGAAATCTTTATATTTGTATAAAATAGACAGAGCAGATTTCAAGCACCCACTTCACAATAAGGTCCCCAGCTCTAGGATGACTTTTTGTTTCAATCCTGGGAGGTGTCTAGACTTTGAAAAGGGGCAGGGGATAAGCTTTTCTTAATCTCTCTGGCTAATTTTGCCTTTGCATCAGAACCCTAGGGAGGAAAAATCTCTAAAATAAAATTTAGGAATGTCTTACTTCTAGAAAATCTATTTTTTAAATTCAACAATGGATCCAAAAGGTCCATTGTTAAATGATCTTTAATATGAAAAGGACCACTTATAGGAAAGTTATTTATTTCTTCTATCACAATAACAAATGCTTAAAACACAAAAAATCTTATATATTCATTAATATACATTTGGAACATAAACTATATTCTACTATTGCTTTTATGTAAGGAGATTGATACTTAAATCACAAAGCCATTTTTGAATTTGAAATTACTGAAGAGGCTAGACATACCCATCATAAGATCACAATTCAGTCATCTTTTACTGACTGAATTATTGAGTTGTTTGATTCATTTTGTATTCCTTCATAGAAAAGCAAAGACTTTCATCCTCCTTGCTATAAACTTATTCAGTCAAACAAACGACATGATCTAAGCCATTGGAACAAGAGAGCAACAAAAATTTCTCTTACCTATTTAATGAGGATCTCCCCAAAGAGAAACAGGCTAAAGTATGTACATAGAGAACAAGTGTTAAGAAGATCGTTAATCAGGCTAATGTTTGGAGGACTATTATCAAATGTAGATTTGGGCTTTTTTTTTTATCTGAGGGCACCTAGTTAACTTGAGTCAACAGAATCAAAGCAGAAAAGACAACTAAGGACTTGAGGCTTATTATGAGATAGGTCTAGAAAAGCGCAGGTACTCATTTGTCACGTGTGTGCTGTCAACAATGTTATAGGGGGGTTGGAGGAGGAGATGAGAGAGAGCTCTTCTTTCCTCTCCCAAAAGTCTGAGGAAAGATATAGAGAACCCAAGAATGTTGGACAGTCAGTAAAAGAACTTAAATGCACTGAGTCAACTCTTTTAAAGACTAATGAGAAGGCATTTCTTCCTGGCTCCTTTAAACAAACATACTTATGAGGGAGCAAGTATCAATGGCCAGTCTCAACTCTAACCACACATGCTCTATCCCTAAGCATGCTCCAACAAGTATGCACCAATCCAACCCCCATCATATATTTGTTAGCTTCATAATAAAAAAGAAATAAAATGAAATAAAAGTATAAGTTCCTGTGACAGAATCTCTAATGACATTTTAATTACCATAGAGACCCATTATTGCTTCACTTAATGTTGAAATTGATTGTCTTTCTATGTAATTACTTACTATGTTATGAGAGAGTAGTTTAGACTGAGGAATTTCAAGGATATTATAATTTCAGGATAAGGAATACTTGCCAGTGCTGTTTATTTAGTTTGTTGTGTTTTTTCCCCCGTAGAAACAATATGTTAAATTGTTTTCCCATAATTCTGTATCTGCAGAATAGCAAACACATCCTATGGCAAAGTACAAAGTGGAGTATGGGGCACTTGCCTTGGGTGGCAAACAGGGCTTTTATATTTATATACATAGATGAATACGCATGCATACATATACACATGTGCATGTGTGCATTGTTTTGTGCTTACAAAACACATAGAAAATATGTGCAAAAATTGTACTGATAATAAAAATGAGAATCAAAGAAATGAAATAAATGCCCCATGGTCATACAGCTATTATGTCAGAAACAGTAATTGATTCTAGTTGTTCTAGGCAGTGCAATGGATAGAACACTGGATTGGGAGTCAGGAATACCTTAACTAAAATCCTGCATTAAAAACCTGCAAACTGGATGTCTTTGGATAAGTCACTTTCCCTTCCTGAGTCTCAACTTCCTCAACTTTAAAATGGAGATAATAATAGTTCATATGCTATAAAGTGTTTTTATCAAGTTTGATAACATACATAAAGAATTTTGCAAACAAATCACTATGCAAGGTCATTGCTATTATCAACTTATCCATTATGTCACAAGGCTTTTTATTCTTCAATGGGTTTTTCTCTTTAATGATGGAGGAAGATTCCACATAGCAAGTTTATCAGGCTAAAGAAATTATAGTTCATGACCACAGATGACATTATATTTATTGTACTGTTTTATACTTTTGTATATGTATTATCCCCCTGCTAGATTATGAGCTTCATGGAGGGATGGATCTTGGCTTAATTATCTTTGCCCTTCCCTCCACTGTTTAGCACTGCACTTTGCATGTAATAAGTACTTAAAATGAATATTGAATAAGTAAATTAATAAGTGAGGGAGGGAGTTATGAACATATGTGACATACGGATTACTGTAGCCAGACTTCGGTGGCATTTAACCCTACTTCAATTTTAAAAGACATTAATTTTCCTTCTGCATGAAAAATTAAAGGTCAATAGTGTTGTACACATTTCAAAAGAGAAAGCCTTGGACTTTTAGAACAACTTACTGTCAAATGAAGTGACTTTTTTAACATTATCCTGAAGGCAGGGATTGAAGTTGGTACATTGGTCATACTTTTGATTTGCTTGGTTGACCTAGATAAGTCCATATACCTCTAAAGTTTATTGGTCTAGGTAATTTTTAATAGGCCCTAAAAGTACTTTTTTTCATCATTATGAGAAATGCCCTGTTAATTTCCTAAAAGTCATGAAGAAAACTCTCTACTAATTACCCATGAGATATACAAACAAATCCACAATATGCTAGAGAATCTCTATAGAGGAACTAAATGGGATATTTTGTGCCAAATTAAGTCAGAGAAAAATGCATATTAGGTTAAAAATAGGTTGGAAAATATTGCACTTAATTTCATTTTTAAGCCAGTAAACATGGCCTCCACCCTGTAAGCTGGGTCACTCTTTCATTATCTGTTATATTTCTATAGTGAGTGTACATTCATCTGTGTAAGTGATCATGACGAAATATAAATTATCTCATCCCATTTAGTGCTATGCCCTTGCAAAGAGGAGAGCAATACATTAATGAAAACAGACCTGGAAGAGTAAATGGACTGGGATTCCATAGACAGCCAGTCTTACAGCTTCTCTCCATTCTGATGAGTGGTTGGTATGAATCGTTTGCAGAGGGCAGTAAGAGGGATGAATAGTTCACAAATCAAAAAAAGGTGTCAAGGCACTATATAAAGTTTATAAAAAAAAGTGAAAAATGGATTTAATCCTTTCCCAAACTGCACACAATAATTCTTCCTTTGCCACTGATAAGTGGTGGTTGTCAGGAAATGACAGAGAAGTATCTTATAATGGTGACATGTCAATTACCAGGGCAAAGATAATGTTTCCCATTTTTTGTAAGTTAAGAATAAAGTATAAGGAGATATTGACATCCCTTTGTGTTAAGTGGAAACAAAGGGTAGGTAATATTAATGATGGGGGCGGGGAGAAGGGCTGAAATGCTACCTTTTATATACAAGAATTCAAGGGTGAAATTTCCTGACTCTGTCTTCTTCTCTGCTTACAAGGCACCACACCAATCCAAACTGTGGTCATCTCATTTGGACTATTTCAACACACCCAATTGGCCTTCCTACCTCCATTCTTACCCCTATCGTATCCATTCCCAACATAGGGAAAACAAAACAAAGGTTGAATCCTAAAGTGCTGGATGAATAGCTAACTGACCTTGGAGTCAGAAAGACTTGAGATTATACATACTAGCTATGTGACCATAGACAAATCAACAAACATCTCAATGACCCAGGGATCTCTTTAAACCTATGATTGAGAAGTGTTATTTTTGTCCATTTTGGTAGGGAAAGTTTTCACAACATATGCATACTTACATACATATATTACAAATGCAGATAAAGGCATGTAGCTCCATGTTACTCTTCAGTTTCAAAATGTTAAAATCATGGATTTAAATGACCCTTAAATTCCAACCCTCTCATTTTGCAGATGGAGAAACTGAAGCCCTGAAAACAAACCAAAGTAGGAAAAAAAGAAAAAAGAAAAAAACTTCTCCAAGGTGACACAGTTTGTAAGCAGAAGAACCACAATTAACTCTTAGGTTCTCAGGCCAAATTCAGTCTTTCTATCACAATTTTTTTCTTATTTTAGTCACTCTCTAGTGCCTTTTGGATAGCTTAGTTTGGCATTAAAATAATAATTTATTTCTAGACTTATTTCAATAGTAGTTTTAAACAATTTGTTTTCATACACTCGATATTCTAGTCAGAATGGTTGACTTGCTTTCTCCAAACTTTGAACTCTTTTTCCCCACCCCCATACCTTTACCCAGGTTGATGATTCTCTGTAGAATGCAATTGATCACCACATCTAAGAAACTCTGTCTTCATTAGTCAGCCTCATATGCTATCTCTTCATGAAATCTTTCTGAATTCCCCTCCCCATTTATTAATTTTTCCTTCCTCCTCAATTTATCTTCTATTTACCTCTCAGCTTACATGTTATTTCCTCCAAATAAAGTCTAATTTCTTTAAGTGACTGTTTTCCAATTTTGTTTTCATGTCATAAGCATCTAAATCTCTTTTGGCACAGTAGGTGCTTAATAAAGGTTGGCTGAATGTTCAGACATGATCAATGTGTTGATTTGTTTCATTTAATTATACTTTGTTACTAAGGGGGATTAAGGAGCAGGAATATGCTGGTAAACTTATCAAACAGTTTTCCAAAAATAAACACGGGACAAACTTTAAAATTGTATCTGCATTATTAATATTTTCTCCATTAAGTCTAGACAATCAACTCAACAATAAATTAAGCCTTGATTTACAGCATTTAATGGTTTCTGAGGTGTAAATGCTCACATTGTAATTTTAACACTCAGCTTTCATGTGCCAATTCAAGCTGACTTCAGCACGCCTCTGCTTTGGGGAAATCATTAGGATGTGATAATTCTGTTTAAAAAATTATGAATAAGGTGCGGCTAGGTGGCGCAGTGAGTAGAGTGTCGGACCTGGAGTCAGAAGGACTTGAGTTCAGATCCGACCTCAGACACTTAATGCACACAGAAACAAAAAACCTAGCCGTGTGACCTTGGGCAAGTTACTTAACCCCAATTGCCCTCCAAAAAGCCAAAAAAAAAAAACCCAAAAAACAAAACAAAAATTATGAATAAAACATTTCCATAGATAGATGATAGATAAATGTGTTCTAAATCAAACTGAACTGAACTTAATGAAACTGATGACTTGCCCACCATAAGTAGGAAATACTCATTTTTATACATTCTAAACCCCAGAATGAATGGGCTATTTTTTCCTTGCATTCATGACTTTGAAACTCCTGCCTCCTTCCTTTTGAACAGGCTGTCATACTATCCGAGAACATTCTCCCTCATCATCTCCACCACTTCCTACATGACCCCCAAAAATTCAATTGTTTTCCAGACAGCTCTAGATGCTACAGAGAAGATACCAGCCTGCATTGTTAGAGGGGGGTCTCTCACCTAAGAGTTTCTTATATTAATTAAATTCCAGGGACAGCCCTTGTTACTTGCTGTTGACAAAGTTTGAAATTTTTTATGCTTGTCTCCCAACTTTTTGCATCCACCACGCTAAATATAAAGTTCTTGAGTTTAAAAACTATTCGGATTTTGTATAAATGGTGTAGATCACAAGGCCTGGCTGTTAACAACTCCCCAACTAGTTGCCATTTTGTATGCATTGTGTGTGTGTGTGTGTGTGTGTGTGTGTGTGTGTGTGTGTGTGTTTTGCATATGGCTCAATAGGTACTTGTCTTCTTTCTTTGATTACAAGGAATTGCTCTTTTGCCTTTATGTTAGTAAGGCACATGATACATTCATGCAGCTAGACTGTCTGATTCTAGCCTGTGCTGAAATAGAAAGATTCTTTTATTGAGCACTGAACTGGGAAGACTAAGGACTTGGTAGATTTTTAGGAAGTGTTGATTCACCCTTAGTTGCTCTATTTTGATCCCAGAAGAAGACTTCATCAAAACTATTAGAGTTCTTTTCAGGAGCAATGGGAAAAGTAGATGGCAATAACCCCTCCTGACCCCACCTCCAAAAAAGGCAGCTACATAATGACTTCCCATAGTATAGCTAGAATAGGTATTCAGTTAAAGGATCAGAACCTGGACTTTGGGTCTCTTATTGTCTTTTCTCTATCTTTTTTACTCCTTTCTTTGGTAAAAGTGACCAAACCGAGAATTCAAGATTGGTTTTCTTTCTGTATTAGAGTCAATTAGTGAGTTTATGCAGTTAAAGATTATGGATCCTTCCCCTTCCTTCCCCCGCAGCTGAGTGACAGCAGTGAATGTACTGAATAAGATTACACATGTGTGGGGGTTTAGGGGGGGGTGCAATGGAGATCAATCGCATTGCCTAGTCTTCTGGAAGACATGGACAAAGAGGGATTTATTTGGACAGTGCAGAGTTGAGGAGAAATGTGAACTCTTTAGTCAGAAATTCCACAAACTCTTTTAGTATCTGATTGCTCATCTCAACCTCACTCTAATAGCAGTGTATATGGTTTGTAAAGTTTTTGTTGGTATCCACTTAGCAGTCTTGTGTTTCTCATGTGATCTACATTATATACTAATTGACATTCCATTCTCCCCTACACTTTCAGTGAGATACTTTATGTAAGTTATCCTCAGACTGGCAATGGAGGATTATAATGACCGAAAAACATAGAAAAAGAAGCCTATTTACTTTATGTGGTCAGGCAGCAACCTTACCTGACTATAGTCACTATGTCACTGGATATAGTGAGAGGGTAACCCTTAGTGGAGATGAAAAAGACACAGAACTTCAGTCCCCTGACTGTAGCAGTTATAGTTAAACTTGTTGGATGTATATCCCTAGTTCCCTGCATAGGGCCCAGTACGTTTGCTGAATAAGTGACTGCTAACAGATTAATTGATATTGATAAAATAATCCCTATCACTAGATCATGGGAAAATGCTTCACTTTCTTCAAAAAAAAAGGAAAAAAAGAAAGAAACTTAGTTTCCTGAACAGACTATGTCTTCAGTTCATATTTTAAAAATTGGAGCTTCTCTACTAGTTGTATCCTACTAACCTCAAAAGCTACAATTTTACCTATATAATTTATTTTTCTCATTGACACAATTGTCCTTCTGGTCTTTTATTCTGATTCTACTTTAATTCTCATACTTTCATTTAACTGATTCGCTCATTCATTCATCATTGAAAATTAAAATGCTTCCTCAGTAGTTTGGTAAGCAGTGGGAGGGCAAAAAACCAAGCAAAACAAAACAGCTGGATCACACTGCTTTGCTACTGAGGAGCTAAAGTCAACTTAATGAGACAAGATAAAGCCTAAGCATACAAAAGAAAAAAAGTAAAAATAATATATACATACTGGTGTTGAGGAAAATATAACAGTTAATATGAGGGAGATAATTGCTCTATATTTTTTCTCCTATATTTCTGACTTGATATGTTTTATTTTGAAACAACACATTCCAACAAATACCACCAAGCATCACAGAAAATGGTTGAACCTATAAAGCAGGGATAAATATATTTGGATTACCTAGTTTCACAGTTGTTTTGTCCTTAAATAATTTAAATAAGTGATCAAAGGCCTCGATCTGGAAAGTATAGCAGGGGCCATCTAATGCAGTCATTTAATTTTACAAATGGGAAAATTGAGGACCAGAAATTAGGTGATTTAACCAAGGTTTTGAACTTAGGTTCTCTTACTCCAAATCTAGCAATTCCCCCAATGCAAAGACTTTTGCAAACTTTAACAAGTGAAAGAATATTATGGATCATAAATCTTACAGAACTCTCCCAAAGCAATTAAATAAGATCACATAAAAGATTAGCTGACTTTGTGTCTCTTTCCACTGTACCACTTATTATTAGAAAGGAAGGATAGGAAGATTTTTTTTTAAGTTTGGTAGCCATATTACACACTATATTTGACCTGAGTTGTATTGTGGTTCAAAGTTGTCCTTATTTATTTTTATATCTAGATTCCAATGAAATCTCTTTTAGGCAAATTTTTATTTTTAATTTTTATCTTTCTGTCTTCAGTGCTGACAAATAAATAGTAGATATTTGATAAATGCCTGTAGATTAATCAGTGGTTCAATTGGTTGGCTGATAATATTTTCAGATGTTCCTCAGTCACTGGTCCCATACCTTGTTTCCAGCTTTTCATAATTACAAATAGTGCTTTAATGAATACTTTTTTATGATTATGTTTTTCTTTCCCCTGCTTTTAATAAGGGAAACAAATGTTGGTTCTAGTCTTTCTAAAGCTATCATGCATAAATTCACTCACAATAAATATCTATATGCATACTTAGTCACAGAGACCAGGCCTGGTTTCATCCTTCTAAATACAACCAATCATAAAGGCTGGGGAAAAGGGCACTGAAAGAAAGAGGAAAGAGGTAAAAGAAGGTGGTTTATATCTTTTGTATATGCCAAAATCAATGCCTACAATGCCTTCAAACACTATTTCTGTAATCCTCCTAGTTTTCTGCCAAGATACATCTTTAAAGCCCCACTATTTCATATACATATATGCCTATAAATATATACAGACACACAGACACATTTATGTGTGTGTGTGTGTGTGTGTGTTTGTGTGTGTGTGTGTGTGTGTGGAGAGAGAGAGAGAGAGAGAGAGAGAGAGAGAGAGAGAGAGAGAGAGAGAGAGAGAGAGAGAGAGAATATGGTGGTTATTCAGTAGATAATGCATGAGTGCAGGAAGATGAAGCTTAGAGTCAGGAGTACCTGAGTTCAAATCAAGTCTCAGAAACTTCCTAGCTGACTGACCTGGGGCTAATGACTTAACCTTTATTTGCCACTGGAAAAGGAAACATCAAAATGCTCCACTAACTTTGACAAGAAAACCCAATGGACAGTATGTCCATGGGGTCATGAAGAGTTGGACATGACTGAAATGACTGAATAGGAAATATGTATGTATGTACACAAATATGCATATACATACATATAAACATAAACATATATGCATGTAGGGGAACTTTAACATGTGGGGTGTTTTTATCCAAAATCAACCCTTTATTTGAATTTACAATTTCTCTGGCAGTCAGAATTTGTGTTTATATGACTGAGTGTATGGATGTATGTATGGATGTATGTATGCATGTATTTCTGGATATGTGTGTGCACACATACAAGTATATATACATTTGTGTACATGTGTATATAGTGTGTGTCTCTGTGTGGGATACATGTATACATAAATATACATACATACTCATGTGTACACATATACATGTGCACACACAGAGCAAGTTATTTACTACTCTGCTTCCAGAAGAGGAGCCTAGTTAAAAACAAAGAGGCTTATCTCCAATAGATTTGTTCACTTAATAATACAGAAATCATTTTGTCATGGCAAATTTAAAGGATACAGAAAAAATCATAGTGTACTTAGATGATCTATAAACATTGACAGCTGTTGGTAATCTAAATGTAAGCCCTTTAATATACTGACATATGGGTAGATATATTGCTGTCAGGACTAAATTTGTATGTTATTATGATCATATTTGAGGAAAAAACAATTTGTAGCTAAATGAAGAGGTGATCTTGGCAGAGAGGTAATGAACTAAATGTACAGAATGTGTACACATACAAGAAATTTAAAACAAAAAATGCAAGTTGACTCATTGATTCTTTTAGGAGAAAAAAATGAATTGTTTGAGGGCACAATTCAAAGGCAACAAGGAACATAACATCCTAAGAAATAGGTAATCATTATTGCAATATTCATAAAAAGTTTTTGCAAAAAGTCCACCTTGAAAATAATTATAGTTTCTTGGCATAAATATTATGAAATGATGAAGTGGCACAACAAAAGTATAACAGATTTCCTAAAACTTTACATTAGAAATTAACATAAAATTTTAAATTCTATGATTTCAATTCAAAGTTTGCCTTAGGTGGTAAAGGTGAAAAAATATTTCAGAAAATGTTAGAGGTATAAGGGATAAGAGAAGTCAAAAACTGGTGTATATATATATATATATATATATATATATATATATATATATATATATATATATACTATATAGAAGCTAAGAGCCTATAAATAATGAATAGTTAATTTGAAAATATTTTCAGAAGTTGTTGGACATGGCAAATACCTGAGAAGTTTATAAAACCTAGAATTGGCTTTATTTTTGTCTGGGAATGAATAGTCACAAATGTGAGAGTATTTTATGGATAACCTTTCTGTTTCATCATACCATCCATTATTAGCTGAAACAATCCAAATACTTCAAAGTTTGAAAAATAATTTTTTTAAAGTGATGCAGACTATGAAAATAACTCTAATTTATTAAAGGAATTATCTGCAAAGTCCTTTGCATTGGGCCTGGCACATAGTAGGAATTTAATAAATACTTCCTTCCTTCCACCAAATCTAATGATTTATAATATAAATGAGTTATTGTTCCCATAAAAATGTGAAATAGAGGAATTTACATCAATTATAAGAATTGTACAAAAAAGTAAGCAATCTAAATAACTTGACAAAACACTTAGCCAAAATGTCTAAAACATGTATTCATCAACAAACATTCATTTTTACTTGTCAAATGGCATATAGTTAGTGATTAATAAGGTTTTTATCTCTCTAGTATCCCAGATTATATCTAATATACATGAAAAAACAATATTAATTTAGCTTATAAATTCATTGTAAAAATTTGATTTTGTAAAATAATGAACATAATTTTCTAAAAAGAGAAAGCAGTGGAATGGAGGAAAATAGTTTATAGAATACTCGGTCAGAAGTAAAAAATTAAGTTATTCAGAGATCACATGGGAGGGAAAGTGGAAGATGGACTAGGGGCAAATATAGGGGGGAAATCTATAGAGATAACAAATAACAAATCCTTTTTACCAATGAACAATAAAGCCACCATATTTGGATTTTTACATCACAGTTTGAGATGGGTTTATTGTAGAGTTGAAAATGTCACTGAAGAGTGCAAAGGTGAGACAAGAAGCTAGACTTCAATAAGTAAACAGAAAAAGGACCCATACAAGAAGCAGCAAAATTGGGGGAGAATGACAGGTTAAATTCTTGAGGTACCTGAAAGAGGAGAAGACACAGAAAAAGACTGGAAGAAAAATTTCTACAGTAGCCCAAAGACCATCAATTGCTTCCAACCTGCATGTCAATGAGGCTATAAGAAAAAAAAAAAAAAGCACATTTTCCAAAGCAGTATTTCATGGTAGCTAATGCATTTACCACTACTCAATTGATTGAAAAGTAAAATACTAAGCCTTACTCATTATTTGTTGACTATATTTAAAATGATTCCACAGAACTAAATACTGCTTCTAAGTTTTTCAGTCAACATGCTATTTCTGCGGCATATGTTAAGATATTAAATTCATTGAAGTATAGCAAGAGAGATAAGATAAACTTTGATGAGCTACAGATCCTTAATGTCATATGATGAATAAAAGAGAGAAAAGAATATTCACCAAAGATGTGCATAGAAATCAAAAAGGAAACCCAAGCGGTGGAGGTAAGAAAAGAAGCAGGAACTTTTCTGAGCTCCTCCAAGAATTCTGTCACTAACATCTAAATGTGAATCTGAATGGGTTTTAGAGTGACAGAATCCATTGGGAGACAGAGCATGGCATATTCTCAGCCACTTAGCAAACTGCCCATGTAGGTCTGAGCAGGGGGAGTGTGGCACATCTGGGGACTGCACCAGCATGGACCTGAGAGCAGATCACAGCAGAGTGAGAGTGCTGCCCCAGCCAGCTGATCCACCCATGCCAAGAGTGATTTACAGACATCTCACCACTGGATGGAGGATTAGCCAGAGCTAGGAAAGAGAAAGCACAGTACCTGTGGCAGCAGGTTCTCCTGGGGCTATCAGCCTGCAATTTGGATATCTAAAAATCTCCTACCTGAACTTCTGGGAACCAAGATGGAAAATTAAACCCTAGCTACTATACTGCCCCTCCCTGACTCTGAAAATCCAGATTAATGCCCCACCCAATGCAAAATCCTGAAACAGCAGAAATAGGCTCAGGCTTGGGAGTCTTAGAGGAAGGGTGTCCCTGAAGCTGTGTTGCGCCTGAAGTGAAGGGCATGAGTCCTCCCAACTAGCCCCACCTTAGCTGACCATCTAAACCCAGGTGTGTAGCCAGCAAGTGCTAACAACAGGAGTCCAGGTGTGCCTTAGCATCACCAAGGGAATCTGTAGGCACAAGCCCTGACAACTACCAGCTGATGAGCCTCCAGGAGCTGTAGCCCAGGAACACATAGGCTGAAACCTAAAGTAGCCAGACCATTCCTCCCACACATTATTTTGTGAGCCTCTGGGTAACCCAAGCAAAACACTGAGAGTCCTGGCCTTGGCCTCAGTCTAGACTCCAGAGGCTATGAACACAAAGTCAACAACCAAACCCATAGTTCCAAGCCTGAGAAGTGTGGTGCATCTGTACCCCAGAATAGGAAATCCACTCTAAAAATTCAGGACATAGGCAAGCACAATGGGAAAGAAAGAAACTGTGAAATCAAGAATGATACAATAATATTACAGGGAGCAAGAACAACCAAATTCAGAGGAAAAAACATGGACTCTATACTCACACCTGAGGCCACACACAGAAATATGAACTGGTGTCAAGCCCAAAAAGTATTCTTGGAGGAGCTCAAGAAAGATATTAAAAGCCAAATTAGAGAGGTAGAAGATAAATTTAGATCTACATTACCAAATTGGAAAAAGATCTCACTGAGGAAAACAAATCCTTAAAAAGTAGAATTTGTGGGGGTGGACTCAAGATGGCAGAGTAGAAACAGAATTAATACCATGATTCCTGTTCCCATGTCCTCCAATTCATATAAAAAATTATTCTAAACAAAGTTTGGAGCTCCAGAACCCACAATATGACAGAGAGAAACTAACTTCCCACTGAAGACAGTCTAGCAGGACAGCAGGAAGGGGCCAGCACAATGCTCAGGGAACTGAGCCCAGCCCTGTGAGCCAAAAGTTTTAGCCTCAGGGTGGCCACAACCAGCCAGAAGCTGGAGGGACTTCAGATCACCAAAAGCTGTAGTGGTTTCCAGAGTTATCAACCCATAGAGGCTAAGGACAAAGTGAGAGGTCAGTGCAGTGTGGACTTTGTGAACTAGGAGTTCAGTAGTGTGTGAAGCCTTTACCCTGGAGGGAGAAGTGGCTGAGGCACTGTGGCTGTGCAGCCACCACCACATGGCTACTTCAGAGGTCCTGGTCTTCAGGTTATAGAGGGACCAACAAAACTGTCTGAGAGGTAATCACTCTTGCTTTAACCTGCTTGGATCTGGATTGCAGTCTAGGGTGGAGGTCCTGGGGTGTGTGACCAGTTTGCCAGAGCATGTGGAGGCTTAAGAGAGGACACCCAATTAATAGGCCCAGCAGCTACAAAAAAACTAGCTAATTGGAACAAAGCTCCTCTTTCTGGTAGCAGAGTTCTACTGTGGCAAAAAGCTCAAAAGTTGAGTAATTGAGTGGCAACATGAGCAAGGAAAAGAAGCAAAGCAAGCAGAGCAATCTGATAGTAAACTCCTATTTTGGTGACAAAGAGAATCAAAGCATGGAACAGGAGAAAGACAATGAAGTCAGAACTCCTGCACCAAAAGCTTCCAAGAAAAATATCACCTGGATACAAGTCATAGAGGAGCTTAAAAAGGATTTTGAAAGCCAGATAAAAGAAGTGGAAGAAAAATTGGGAAGAGAAATGAGAATGATTCAAGAAAATCAGGAAAAGAGAGTCAACAACCTGAATGAAAAAAATAACACCTTAAAAACAGACTAACTCAAATGGCAAAAGAGGCTCAAAAAGCCAATGAGGAGAAGAATTCCTTAAAAATCTGAATTTGCCAGAAGGAAAAAGAATCTCAAAAGCTCACTGAAGAGAATCATTCCTTCAGACTTAAATTGGAGCAAATGGAAGCTAGTGACTCTATGAGAAATCAAGATACTATTAAACAGATCCATAAAAATGAAAAAATAAAAGGCAATGAAAAATATCTCATTGGAAAAACCACTGAGCTGGAAAATAGATCCAGGAGAAATAATTTTAAAATTATTGGACTAGGGGGCAGAGCCAAGATTTATATATCTATATCTATATGTATATCTATATCTTATAGATCTAGATATACATATAGATATAGATATATATAAATGGGGACTCTGAACAACCTATGGAGCTCCAGAACCCAAAAAACGACACAGAGAAGCTAACCTCCCACTGAGGAGCGTAAGGCAGCCTGGCAAGGAGTGGCCAGTGCAGTGCTCTGGGAGCAGAGCTCAGGCCCATGTGAGTAGGAGGTTTTAGCTCAAGGGTGGCCAGACCAGCAGCCAGCTGGAGGGACCTAAGAACATCAGCAGCTGTGGAATTCCCAGAATTATCATCACAAAGTGAAAGGTCAGTGCAGTATGGACTTGGACCTGGAAACTGGGAGTGCGTTGGACTCTTTCCCTGGGGGAGAGAAGCCACTGAGTAGTCAGTGAGCAACACCTTGCAGGATTGCAGCTTCACTTCCTAGCCTGAGGACTGTGGGGAGACCTATCCTGTGGGACTGCTATTCTGGGATGGTGTTTAGGGGAAAAATGGGGGAAAATTTTTAACTCAACTTCTGATGGAAAGAATGATGTAAACCAGAAGTTAATAATGCATTTGGAAGAAAAAAAATATTGGACTAACTGAAAGCAATGATAAAAAAAGAACCTAGAAATTATCCTTCAAAAAATTCTCAAGGAAAATTACCCTGATGTTTTAGAATCAGAGCGCAAAATAGAGTTTGAAAGAATCCACTGATCACCTCCTGAAAAAATATCCCAAAAAGCAAACTCCTACAAATATTGTAGCTAGGTTCCAGAGTTCCCAGATGAAGGGGAAAATATTACAAGCAACCAGGAAGAAACACTTTGAATATTGTGGAAACACAATCAGGATAACACAGGATCTGGCAGCTTCTACACTGAGGAATCAAAGGGCTTAGAATATGATATTCTGGAGGTCAAAGGACCTGGGATTAAACTAAAATCCTAATCCCAGCAAAACTGAGCATCGTGTTTCAGGGGAAAATATGGTCATTCAATGGAATACAGGACTTTCAAGAACTCTTGATGAAAAAGTCAGAGTTGAATAGAAAAATTAACACTTTAACACTCAGATACAAGGAGCAAGAGAAGTACAAGAAGGTAAACTGTCCTGAGGGTGAAATAGTTATTGGAAGAATTCACTGGCCTCCTCTTGAAAGAGATCCCAAATTGAAAACTCCAAGAAATACAGTGGCCAAATTCCAGAAACACAATGTAAAGGAGAAGATATTGCAAGCAGTCAGAAAGAAACAATTCAAATATTTTAGAACTACAGCCAGGATTACACAGGAGCTAGCAGCTTCTACATTAAAAGATTTGAGGAAATGGAATTTGATATTTTGTAAGGCAAAATAACTTGGACTGCAACCAAAGATAAACTACCCAGCAAAACAGAATAATCTTTCAGACAAGGAGACTGTCATTTAATGAAATAAGGGTCTTCCAGACTTTCCTGATGAAAAAGCCAGATCTCAATGGAAAATCTGATCTCCAAATACAAGACTCAAGAAAGACTTAAAAGATAAATAAGTAAAACACACACAAATGCAAACACAAACACAACCTTTAAATCAATAAGAGCAAACTGTTTATATCCATATATGAGAAGCTGATACTTCTTAATATTGACATTGATATAATTATTGTGACATTCAAAAGGGATACACATAGACAGAGGGTGTGGGTAAAATGAACTATTCTGATGATAAAATACCTTATTGAGGGGTACAAAGGGAATGTAATGGGAAAGAAGGAAAGGATGAGGCAGAAAAGGGTAAATTATGCCACACAAAGAGGCATAAAAACATCGTATCATAGAGGGAAAGAAGGGGGTGACATGAACATCATATGAACATTATTCTTTTTGTTTCTGCTTCAAGGAGGGTTCAATATAATCAGGTAAGCTTAGGATGCTAACATGAAAAGACACAAAACTTCATAATAATAGAGGGAAAAGAGGGAGGGAGAGGGGCACTGTATAAAATTTACTCTCATCTGTTTGGGGTCAAGGACGGAATAACATAACTCTGTTAAGTTTAAAAATCTATTGTCTCCTACAGGCAGTAGGAGGGGTAAGGGAGAAACAGGAGGGGTGGTTAGAAAGGAGAGAAATAGTAGTAAGGGGAAAGTATAGGTAAATAGAAAGGGGTGTCATAGGAAGGGAATGATGGGGGAGGCAGTAGTAAAAAAGGAAAATTCTTAAGGAGAAGAAGGGAGAAGGAAGAAATGGAAGCATAAACAGGGGAAGCAATAGGATGGAGGGAAAGATACAGCTAGTAATCAAAACTGCAAATGTGAATGTGCACATTATTTTCCCATAAAATGGAGGCAGATAGCAGAATGGATTGAAAAACTATCCTACAATATGCTGTCTGCAAGAAACACATTTGAAACAAGGGGATACACACAGGGTAAAGGTAAAAGCCTGGAGTAGAATATATTATGCTTCAGCTAAAGTAAAAAAAAAAGCAAGGGTAGCAATCCTTATCTCAGATAAAGCAAAAGCAAAAATAGATCTAATTAAAAGAGATAAGGAAGGAATTTCTATCCTGCTAAAAGGTACCATTGAGAATGAAGCAATATCATTGCTTAACATATATGCACCAAGCGGTATAGCATACAAATGCCTAGAGGAGAAGTTAAGAGAATTAGAGGAAGAAATAGATAGCAAAACTATACTAGTGGGGGACCTCAATCTCCCCCTCTGTGAACTTGATAAATCTAAACTCAAAATAAACAAGAAAGAAGTTAAGGAGGCAAATAGAATTTTAGAGAGGCTAGATATGATATATCTCTGGAGAAAATTGAAATTCTTCTTTATAAAGGAATATATCTTCTCAGCAGTACATGGCAGAAACACAAAAACTGACCATGAATAAGGGCATAAAACATCACAATTCAGTGCATAAAGGCACAAATATCAAATGCATCCTTCTCAGATAATGATGCAATGAATATCCTATGCAATAAAAGGCAATGGAAAGATAGACTAAAATTTAATTGGAAACCGAATAATTTAATCTGCTATTAATGCTATTAGACTGCTATTCTGGGGTGGTGGTTAGGGGAAAAATGGGGGAAAAAATTGTAACTCAAAATCTGGCTGAAATGAATGATGTAAACCAGAAGCTAATAAAGCATTTGTTAAAATAAAAAAGAAGAAAACCTTAATATGTATTTTTGCTCATCTGCTATTTTTTTTCTATTAAGATATACTTAGAGAAAGAACCATTTAGATAGTTGGTGGAATATTAAAAAGAAGAAGAGCATATCCCTCCTCTCTCTTGCTCTCACCAACTCCATTCCCCACCCCTCATGAAATAAAAATAAATAAATAATAAAAATAGATAAATAAAAAGATACACTTAGAGGGTGTCTTTGGCCACTGAAAACTTACAGGTGTATAAAATATCATTTGACATATAACAGTGGAGATTAATAGATGAAAATTAATGACCTAGAAGTCAAATCACCTATATGTCAGTAGTAAACTCTAAGTTACTCCTAGCCTATCAAATGTATTCAATTTAGATGCAAGGACTAGAGTTTTGAGAATACATTTGATGAACAAATTCTCATGGGTATTTTTGTTATTCTAAACCATTTCACATACACATCACCAATGAATAATAAACAAAAAAGTAAACACAGATTGCTAATATGACATAGTCATTCGCTGCATTCTTGGTCCTTTGAATATTAAATACTGTAATTTCTTTATTTGAAATCACTAGTTCCTGACATCCACAACTCATAGTTGCTACTTATAGGGGGATTACATTCACTATCAGAATACATGTGGTTGCCGAGACCCACTCTTATCTTTCTCATGAATTTTTCTTGTAGCAGAACACTTGATCTTAGTACCCAACTGTGAGTCCATTTATACAAATATTATACAAATATTTTCAAAATTAAAAAAAAATATTATAGTCACAAAGGCAAAAAATTAATTTCAATTGTAAAGACACACTAGATAATCTCCATTGTTCAAGCAGATGCTTGAATCAAAGAATTTAAAGGTTTACAAATGAGGTCACAAGGATTTTCCCAAACTGAAGCTTTATCCTGATTAAAACTCTATGACTATATGTAATAGTTCGCTGTCATTAAAACATATTTGAAAGAATAAATTTGTAAAAACATTTAATAACTGTCACTATGTTAGTTATTTAGGATACGAATCCAAAACAAAAATAGTTTCTGCCCTCAAGGTTTATAAATTTCAATGAGAAACAAAACATAAAACATATGGGAGACTGATGGATTGTTTAGCAGGGAAGGGAGTTTTGATTTTTGAAGCTGAGAAGACTCTCACTCTCTCTCTCTTTCTATATATGGATATATATGTGTCTATATACACATATATATATTCCTATACATGCACACACATATATTCAGGTAATATCTTAACACATGAAAAGTTGACATATTTCCAAAGTATGATTAGCACTTACCAACCCAAGATGAATGAAACAGCAGCTAAAAAAACCTGTGGAGGGGGAAGAAGAGGGAGACAGAAGCATTAATATATGAAATTATTACAAAAAACCCAGCAAAAACATAGTCTGAACTTATGTAAAACAAGTTTGAATGTGTGGTAGTCAAGCTTGCAGCTTTTCTTGAGACAGAGACATGGTTTTAAATTTCTTTTTAGCAAGACACTGGTAGATGACAGGCAAGTAATTTACTCTAATTCATCATGCATCCATTATTTCAACAGTATAAGGACATCCACAATCCCTGAATTTCACAATGTTTGAATACTACTGTGCTATAAGAAATGATGAACTCAATTATCTTAAAAAAATAATGGATAGGTTTGCACTAAATAATGAGGAGCAAAATGAGAAGAACCAAGAGAATGTTGTATACAGTAACAGAAATATTGTTTTAAGAAAAAAATTGAGCAACCAAGTCAATTTGACTATATAATTTCCCAAATAAACTACAAAGAACCTATTAAGAAAGATTCTATGTTCATCCAGAGAAAGAAATGATAAACAGAAATATGCATATAATGGTTTTACACATATACACACATGGGGAGAGGAGGAGAAAAATAAAATTACATGATAAGTTTATTATATATTTAAATGGAATAGCAAATTGTATATAATAGATTTGCAGTTTCATGTGCAAACATCTTTTTTTCCTACTATTTTGTGATGGAAATGTCTGCTTTATTTCTTAAGTTCAGGAAATATACACACATACATAGAAACATATACACAAATACACACATATATGTACATGTGTATATGTACATATGCATATATATAGGTATAAAATATCCTGCATGTTAATGCCTCTTGAACTGCTACAAGTGAAAATTTTTCCTTGTAGAGGCCAATATTCTTGTGATATTTTGGGTATATATACACATTTTATAAATAAGAAAACTGATTACCTAGGACCCAAGAAATGTCCTGTGATTTACATTTTGATCTGAGAACTATTCAAATGTACTTAAAACAATTTAATATGCCCAGGAAAATTTACCGGTATTCAATGAAACAGCATAGAAATTGAACAATTAGGAAATGACAGAAATATCCCATTCAAGAGGTGATTACAAAACCCTTAGTAAACAAGATATTAATCCAGATTCTCATAGCAAAGGACAAAAAGACAGGACTTGTGATCTCGTTGGTATAATGAATTTCCAGGTGAGGAAAGGCCTTGTACCAAACAAGTTAGCATCTTCTCTAAAACTTAGTCTTAGAAAGTTGCCTAAAGCAATGAGAGATTAAATGATTAGCACAGATGTGCCCTAGCTTCAAAACTGATTTTCTATCCACTATGTGTACCTGCTTCTCCAGAAGCAAAGGCAAAATAAATTTTACCTACCAAAAAGGAACTTACAGTCTGTTGGACAGGGAGTGTTTAATTTGTATCTTTATATCTTCACTTCCTAGTATGTAATACATGGCATATAGTAGGTGTTTAATAAATGTTTACTGATCATTTTTCTGATAGATTGAAATGGGAATAGCTGTAAAAAGTTCATAATGTACTATAAAATCCAAATATTTATTATATTTTCTTTTTTAAAATGTTTAAATTAAATTTTGCTTATTTTTAAATTTACATCATTCATTTCCACAAGATTTTGAGTTACAAATCTTCTCCCCACCTTTCCCCTACACACCACCCCAAAACAGCGATACCACTGAATACCCCCTTCCTCAATCAGCTCTCTCCTATATCCTCCCCCATCCCTCCTCCAATTTTCCAATAGGGCAAGATGGATCTCTATGCCCTAGTGCCTATATACCTTATTATCCAGTTGTATGTAAATATATGTGTGTATAAATATATGTGTGTATATATGTATATATATGTGTATAAATATATATGTACATATATGTATGTATAAATATATATGTACATATATGTATGTATGTATATATGTATATGTTTAAAAACATTTGATTTTAAAACTGTGAATTACTAATTCTTCCCCTTGCTCCCTCATTACCCACATTTACTTGGAAGATAAGCAATTCAATATAGGTTGTACATGTGAAGCTATGCAAAATATTTCCATAGTTTGTAAAGACATTTCCATTGTAAAGATTAACTATATTTCCTTCCATCCTATCCTACCCCAAATTATTCTAATCTCTAGTTTGACCCTGTCCCTTTTCAAAAGTGTGTGCATTCAGCTTCCTTTTCCCCCAAACTACCCTCCCCTCCATCACCCCCCCGTTCATCTCCTCCCCTCTCTTCTCCTGTAGGGTGAGATACCCTATTTAATTTGTATATCATTCCCTACCTAAGCCAAATTCAATGAGAGTAAGGTTGACTCATTCCCTTTTGCTTTCCTTTTCTTCCCCTCCTTTGTAACAGTTTTCCCTTGCCTCTTCTATATGAGATAATTTACCCCATTCTGTCTTTCCTCATCTCCTCTCATTATATTCCTCTCTCACCTTTCAGTTTCAACTTTAAGTATTATCACTTCCTATTCAGTTGGCCCCGTGCCCTCTGTCTATGTATGCCTGTACACATATAGACAAACACTCACATATGTATTCATATGCCCATATACACTCCTATATAGACATATATAGGTATGTATACATACCTATATGTGTGTATTTATATTCCCTTCTCATACTGAGAAAAGTTTCATACATTACAAGTATCATTTTTCCATGTAGGAATGTAAATAGTTCAACTTTGATAAGTTCCTTATGATTACTTCTCCCTTTTTTCCTTCTCATGCTTCTCTTGCTTCTTGTATCTGAATGGCAAATTTTCTGTTCAACTCTGTTTATTCCATCATGAATGCTTGAAAATCCTCTGTTCCATTGAATTTTCCCTGAAACATTTTACTCAGTTTTGCTGGGTATGTGATTCTTGGTTTTAATCCCAGGTCCTTTGACCTCTGGAATATCATATTCCAGGCCCCTTTATCCTTCAGTGTTGAAGCTGCCAGGTCCTGTGTTATCCTGATGTGTTTATACAATATTCAAATTGTTTCTTTCTGTCTGCTTGTAATATTTTCTCCTTGATCTTGGAATTCCTGGCTAAGATATTCCTAGTAATTTTCTTTTAGCGATTTTTTTCAGAAGGTGATTGGTGGATTCTTTCAACCTCTATTTTGCCCTCTGGTTCTAAATCATCAGGGCAATTTTCTTTATTTCTAGGTTCTTTTTTTATCATGGCTTTCAGGTAGTCCAATAATTTTTTAAATGATCTCTCCTGGATATATTTTCTAGGTCAATGAGATATTTCACATTGCCTTCTATATTTTCATTTGTTTCAATCTGTTTAATAATATCTTGATTTCTCATAAAGTCACTAGCTTCCATTTGCTCGAATCTATTTCTGAAGTAATTATTCTCTTCAGTGGGCTTTTGAGATTCTTTTTCCATCTGGCAAATTTGGCTATTTAAGGCATTTTTCTCCTCATTGGCTTTTTGAGCCTATTTTGCCATTTGAGTTAGTCTATTTTTAAGGTGCTATTTTCTTCAGTCAGGTTGTTGACTCTCTTTTCCTGATTTTCTTGTATCATTGTCATTTCTCTTCCCAGTTTTTCCACCACTTCTCTTATTTTTTAATATCCTTCTTAAGGTTTTTAAAATCCTTCTTAAGGTACTCTATGGCCTGTAACCAGCTCATATTTTCATTTGGGGCTTTTGGTGCAGGAGTTCTGACTTCATTGTATTTCTCCTGTTCCATGCTTTGATAAGTTTTTGTCCCCAAAATAGGGATATAAAGTTGGGTTGCTGAGCTTGCTTTGCTTCCTTTGCTTGCTCATGTTGCCACTCAATTACTTGACTTTTGAGCTTTTTGCCCCAGTAGAACTCTGCTTCCAGACAGGGGAGCTTTTTTGCAAATTGCTGGGGTTTTCTCGGCTGCTGGAGCTATTAGTTGGCTTGCCCTCTCTCTGAAGCCTCCATACACTCTGGCTCACTGGTCACATACCCCAGGACCTCCACCCTAGACAGTGAGCCAGATCCAAGCAGGTTAAAGCAAGAGCAATGACCCCTCAGACCGGTCACTTATTCTGCCTAAAATCTGCAGGCCAGGACCTCTGAAGCAGCCATGTGGAAGATATTGCTTTGCCACAGCCATTTCTTTCTTCTAGGGCAGAGGCTGGACTACACTCCCAGACTCCATGTTCCCTAAGTCCACTGACCTCTCACTTTGTCTTTGTCATTTATATATTGATAATTCTAGAAACCACCACAGCGGCTCGTGATTGACTCTCCTGTGTCCCTCTAGGCTAGGCTGGTTGGGGTGCCCTGAGGCTAAAACCTAGGGCTTACACAGGGCTGGGCTTAGCTCCCAGAGCACTTCTTATGGCCCCTTCCTGCTGGCCTGCTGGGGTCTCCCTTCAATGGGAAGTTAGTTTCTCTCTGTCACTGTGTGGGTTCATTACCTCTAAAGTTTGGTTAGTCATTTTTTACATGTATTGGAGGAGGTGGAAGTGGGAGCCACACAGAGGTCCTGTTTCTACTCTGCAATATAATCTTGGCTCTGCCCCCAATTATATTTCTTTCAAAGAACTATAAATTTTTCAGATAATTAATGTGATAGAGTGGATAGAGAGCCAAATTCAGGATCAAGAAGACCTGGGTTCAAGACCTGTCTCTTATCCATACTATGTGATCCTGGACAAGTCACTTGAACTTTCAATGTTATGGTGAACTCTTTAAGAACATAAGTTGTTTTTCAGTCTGAGATGTTAGAAAAAATATTCTCATTTAGTGTTCCCTACAATTCAAAGGTTTCAAACTCTTCATCCACAAGGCACAAGAGGCATACAAAATTTCCTTGTATAAAAAAAAATGTAACTGGAAAATATTGAACAAAATAAAGAATAGGAGATGGCTGACATCAGTCTGTGATTTCTTAAATTGCATGTTTCTTTTTGGGTTGGAAACCACTGCCATACATCAAAGAATTAAGATGGCTAAACAAAAACAAAACAAAAATAAAACAAAAAATCCCTCTTCTCCCTTGCACCTAGATCATCATATCTTTTTCTTATTAGTCTAAATCCCTAGCACTTCCCCCCCTTTATTTATGGATGATAATCTAAACATTAAAAACTATATGTGCCTTTTAAAAAGACCATTTTAGCTATAAAGCAATAAATTATTAGACTAACAGGAAAGCCAAAATATTCTGACTATATTTCATACTATCCAGTGTTTCTGATCACTTGATATGACAAGAGCACAACACAAAAGAATGTGTGTGATATGAAAGACAAGAAAAATCAATAGAGAGATTGTAATAGATGGGTTTAAAGGGGCATGGAGGTCATTTACAAGGTGTCAATAATCCTATAGCACTCTATCCAGGTCAGATCACATTTGTACTATTCTGTTCTTTTATGGGAGTCGAAATTTGGGGAGGGCATTAACATGTTAGAGTGCCCCCTGAGGAAGGCATATATAATGGTGAATAGGATTACAGACTTAAAGATGGAAGGGACCTTATAAGTCATCAAAATTAAGACCTCAGACCATTGGCACAACCACCCATTTAATGTACTGTACTGTTACAGAGATTACACCATATGAAGATGAAATGTGAGAACAGGGGATGTTTGTCTTGGAGAAGACTTTGGTAGGAAGAGGGAGTACATCAGCCTTGAACTACATAAAGGTAGTGATCAGGGAAATTTAAGTCAAATCAATTAGATTTATTTATTTGACAGTCACCAGCATTATCACTAGGGATAAAATCTAAGGCAAAACCAGGCCTTGTCATCACGGAGTTTACATGCTTGTGGGGAAAATGATATGTAAACAACTAGACACAAACTAGAAGACATATACAGGGTAAATTGGAAATGACCTCAGAGATAAGGAAATCATTAAAAGGTCCTTGAAAAAGGTAGGATTTTACCTCCAACTTCAGGGAAGCCAAGGTCAGAGGCAAGGTAGAACATTACTAGCATGGGGGAAGGCCAGTGAAAAAGCAGAGCAAAGTTGTGTTTGTAGGACTACTAACGAGTTTATATGATTCACTTGCATAGTATGTAGAGGGTGTTCATTGTTGTTCAGTCATTTTTCTATCATGACCAACTCTTCATGACCCTATTTGGGGTTTTCTTGCCAAAGATACTAGAGTGGTTTTCCATTTACTTCCCCAGATAATTTAACAAAGGAGGAAATTGAGGCAAACAAGGTTAAATAATTAGCCTAGGGTTACAGAGCTGCTAAGTGTCTGAGAACATATTTAAACTCAATCTATCCACTGTGCCACCTACAAAGTGCAGGGGAAGAGTGTGGGGGGAGGGAAGGAAGAAAGGAAGGAAGGACGGAAAGAAAAAAATGAGGAAGGGATGGAGGAAGGGAAGAGAGAGAGAGAGAGAGAGAGAGAGAGAGAGAGAGAGAGAGAGAGAGAGAGAGAGAGAGAGGAAGGAAGGAAGAAAGAAAAAGAAAGAAGGAAAGAAACTCTGAAAATACAAGAAGGAACCAGTTAAATTATAATGAACTTTAAATACCAGAAAAGGATTTATACTTGCTCTTGTTTAGACTTAGTCTGTTTGATATCAAAGATCAAAATCTGTGGAAGCAATTGGATACTGCAAAGAGGCAGATCTCAGCTTGATGTAGGGAAAAACCTTCCTGACAGCATTCTGAGTAGATGCGGTTACTTCCTCACTGGATGTGTCAAATGGAGACTATGAAAGCATTCCCTAGGGATAATGTGAAGAGCATTCCTGTCCACGTACCTGTTAAATTTGGCGGACTCTAAGGTATCTTCCAACTCTTAGACTGTCTGATGTTCTGTTCAATAGGGAAATCCATACATACAGTCACAAAAAAAAGGCCATAAAGTTTGGACTTTTGAAGTGCTAGTACTAAACGATATTTGTATTTGAAGGATTATTTTTATTTAAAAAATTAAAGAAAAAAAACATCCTTTCCACTAAGAGTAGTAACATAACTCTAACCAAATCAACAACAATATCAGCAGCAGCAAGAACAAATGCAACAAATAATAATAATAATTAAAAAAATAACCCTTGCAGTCTAATCTACAGTAAGAAATTTGGGGATTTTTTATGCATAAAAAGTAAATGTTAAAAGGATACTGAGCCAGAACAAGTGGTCTTTTGAGAGAAGAAATAATATACCTTAACATGTGATTTTTGCTTGAGTGCACTTGTCTTTATTTGTGCAGTTCATAATGAAAGCATTCAATCGATTCATTTTCAGCTCCACTCCCTACACAAGAATAATTCTCCCACCTAACAAGAAGTGCCAATTTTTTGGGCTGCTTCCTGTAGTTTAAGCATCTCAGGGTTAAAATGAGTTTTACAAGGAAACAAAGGACAGGACTTTAAGGAGAATTTATGTCAGCTTCAATTTAAAGTGATCGATGTTAGTATTAAGCAAATAAAATGTGGGAGTAAAGAAGTCAGGCATTTACTCAGCAGAAGGCATATCTAGGAAGTTTGGTCTTCAGAAAAGTGTTTAGCTAAAAATGAAATGCTGGATAATTCCTATTAAAATAGCTTTTCCCCTGATGGTATTTTCTATATTAAAGAGTATGTGAAATTATAAGGGAGCAAAAGAAAGAGTGGTGGGTCAGTGCATATGAAAAATAGTACTAAATGGATAATTTCCATTTCCTGCTTATTTTGTCATGAAGTTGTTTGCTGAGTTCTACCAAACTTCTCAAGAATATTTTTCCTGAAGTTATACTGTATGGTATTGTAATAATAGAGCTTTGAAGGACAGACTTTTCATTTCACAAACACACAATTTAAATACATGTACCATGCTCTTTAGAATATTTGTCAGTTCAAATATTAACTTAGAATCCCAGAGAACGGAAAGACCTTATTTTTACTATCTAGATGCAGTCAATTTTCTTTGTGTTTTTAAACATTTATTTGAAATGACATTTAAATGGATGTTATTTTTAGAGATTATGTGCTTTACAATATTCATAAGATATATTCATAAGCTCTCAATTCATTTGCAGAATAATCATAAGAAGGTTTCTTTGTTAGATCTGAGGTGACTGAAAGAGTAAATCACCTGTATGGTAAATACCCTTTGAACTGTGAACACCACAAATTGACATTACAGTGTTTATTTTTCATTTTGACAGTTTATGATTGGAGCCAAATCTCCCAAGATTTTCTACAAGGAAGAACAGGATAAATCTATGTAAGTATCAAGCATAAAACAAACTACTTATTTACTGCAACAGTGATGTAACAAACAAAGGGACCGGAATGCAAATCAGATTTTTCATGAGATCAATTCATGTGGCTAGAGGAGAAATTTTTAAAAGTGACCACAATAATTAGCAGAAATTTCAATCTTTTCTCACATTCAGATATAAGGGAAGTTGCTTTATAAAACAATTGTTCCTTGGGAGGTGTGATGTATTAGGAAAAGGAGGAACAAAACATTGGCAGTAAATAATACAAAATACTATTGAGTATAACAAAACCCCATTCAATACTCCTTGAGTAACAAAGAATCTTGAAACATATATATATATATATATATATATATATATATATATATATATATACATATATATACATATGTATATGTATATATATAATATATATGTTTCTGTAACAATAAATGTCTATATACTATAGCATCTTCTCTCCAAATAATTTACTCTATTAAAGGATAAGTAACTAGATAAGTAACTGTGATTTAAAAAGACAGAGGCTATTGGACATGGGTTGTATGATCTCTCTCACAAGCCAAAAAAAATCAACAATCGTTTCTTAGCTTCCTATGTGGCAAGAAGTATGTGAAGAGTCAGTCAAGCATAAATATACAAAGAAACTAAGTTTCTAAACCCAAAATAGGTGTTTATTGATATATGGAGCAAATGTATTTTATGAAGTAAGTTGCAAATCTCTACTCCATATACTGAAACCTAGGCTTCCTGCCAATGCCCATTTAACATAAATAAAAAGGTTCTAAGAACAGCATTGCATTTTGAATTCTCTTCTGGTTCTGAAATTCTGAGATGGCAGTGAAACACACTTCTACTAAAAATAGTAATTAGGTGAGGAAATTAGAACATTAGGGTTAGGAAATGTATGAGAAAAAGGAGGTAAGAACTTAACCAGGCATTATTACCGTTGTTATCAGCATTGTGCCACTGTTATTGATTTCATCAACATCAACAACATATAATCCCTCTCAAGAAAACCAGTTGAAGGAATGAAGGTTGTTTTACCTTAGAGAGGAGAAGATACAATGTGGACATCATAGCAATCTTTAAATACTTGTAAGTTTGTTTGTTTGTTTCCCTTGGGAAATAGATTAATTCTTTCAGTCCCAGAAGACATAACTAGAAAAAATTAGAGAAAGATGCAAAAAGGCAAATGTAGGCACAAAGTAAAAGTGGAAAAGAAAAAAATGTAAAAAAAATAAATGACAGGAAAGAAAAAGTGAGATGAATGAAGGAAGGAGAAAGAGACAGACAGAGAGAGAGAGAGAGAGAGAGAGAGAGAGAGAGAGAGAGAGAGCGAGCATTCTAGTCATGCCTTTATGTCTCTTCCACATTTAGTTTCTTTGTATATTGATGTTTGACTCTTCACCTTCTTCCTGGCACATAGGAACTTAACAAGTAATTATTGATTTAATATTTTGGCTTATGACAGTGATCATACAACCTATTTCCAATATATTCTGTCTTTTTAAATCCTAGTTACTTATCTAGTAAAACATTTAATAGAGTAAATTATTTGCAAATAAAATACTACAGTATGATGGCATTTATTGTTGCAAAAACATGCATATATGGTTGAAGATATGTTGGCCACTCCAGCCTCACAAAAAACAGTTGTTAAATTTTCAGTGTAAACATTTACACCTCAATAATTAGCAACCACTACCAGTTAGGACTTGATTTATTGTTTTGTTGATTGACTAGATTTTAGATAGCAATGGAGAAAATACATGCTAAATTTTAAATTGTGTTAGAGAATCTGTTTTTTTTTTTCAATATTTACCAACACACCCCTTGGAGATGTCCAAAAGGAAAACATGCTCAGTGGAAGTCTTCATGTAAAAGTTGAATGAGGAGACATTGGTCTGGTGATTCTTCACTCTGAGATAGAGCAGATGGCTCCTGAATTCTATATCAGTTCTGAAATTCTAAGATGATGCTGAAACACTCCTACTAAAAATAGTAAATTGTAGACTTCATTTTAACATTTTCTAAGAAATTTTGCATCCATTATCTCAATTCACTATGAAAATGATTCTGTATAGCCCAAGTTCTCAAGAAATTACTTCTAGCTTACTTCAAGAATCTATATCTATATATCTATACATCTATATCTATATCTATAGATCAGAAAATTGAAGCATAAGAAAAAGTCATGTCTTCTCAGGCAAATAGAATGATATGATGGTCAAAAATATCTTGATTATCTTGATAACAGTGATTAGAGATCACTGGCAAAAGTGTCCTTACCATGGACATGCTCCTTCCATCCCTATCTTTTTCTTGAGGCCTCTTGTTTACATTCCCAGACTAATCCACTTTTGATCTTCAGCATGTCATGAATGAGATGTCATGAATGGGAAATGAATCAGATGATTTGAGTGAAATGCTCTTTTTTTTATAAACTCCATGACCTTTGATGCCTCAATGAAATTCCCTGGGGTAGAAGATTGACTTAAGTGCTAAAAAGTATATTAGAAGATAGAATCCAACTCTCTCAATTCAGAGGTGAGAAAACTAAAGCAGAGAAAGTTTGTGAATTTCATGGAGTCACACATTTAATAATTATCTGAAATGATAATGAATCCAGATCTTCCTGACTCCAAGTTCAATGCTTCATACACCATACTATACTATGTAGGTCAATCCAGGAAAAAAAAAATTACCTAAGTGTCTTGCATACAGACTAGGAAAAAGTTTAAGAAATGGTTGTGCACTTTCCAAGGATAGCTTCTCTGAAGTCCAAGTTCTGGCCACCTCCCTGCCTGTAGCATTCATTTCATTTTTGTCTCCTTATGCTCCTTGAGTATTTCAGAGGCCAAATCCTGTCATTTGGATCAAATAACACCCAAGATCTCTTCCTCCCAACTTTAAGCATCTATCTCCATGAGTAATTTATTTGACTCTCCAATCAATTGAATCTGTCTCAATCATCTGAGATTATTTTAATATTATTTATTGTGAAGTTGAAGTGAGACCTTCTTTGTCATTTTCACTGATTCATTCCCATTTGTCTTAGACAAATTTTTTTTCCTACGCATTAAAAAGATGAATTCCAGCTCTAACATCAGGGACTATATTCTGTTTTCACCTTCACACCCAATGTACCTCACACCATTCCTTTCATGTAACAGAGCTTTAACAAATTTTTCTTTAATTTAGTTCAAGTAAATTCTAGATCTGCTACAAGTAAGAGAACAATGATAGAAAGGTTTTTGTGTTTTCATTATTGCCTTTAGTTTGTTGTTGTTTTTTGTGCCATACCAGCTTTGTTTCCTTGAGTAAAAATCAAAATTTTAAAATCTCAAATGCCAAAAATAAGGGTTTTTTTTTTTTTTGCCAATCTGTAACCATGGTGATAGAAAGCTATAGGTATGTAGATATGTCTAGATAGCTATAGCTATACATATAGATTTAGCCATAGTGAAATAGAGAGATAGAGATATAAATTGATTGACAGGAAATAAATTTATTTGTCTCATATATAAAGTGAAAGGTTAATACAAATATTTTGCAAATTCCCTTACAGTTTTGAAATTCTATGAGAAGTAATGAGTTAAACATAACTTGTGATTTGTTAATTTCCTGACTCAGTTGCAAAGGCAACCTTAAGTCTATAGCTAAAACAGCAAGTTAGTGAGAATTATGCAGTTGTAAGATTATGGAAACACTCATTAATCTTAACATATTTTATCCAGTATTTCTGAATGCAAAAAATAAAAGGAAAGAATTGGTATGTGAACATTTACTTAATCAATTGTAATGATTAAAAAAGATTTTACTGAAATTTCTACTATTCTATTTCCCTCTTCACTTAAGTTTATTAAGGTCAGAAAGTAATGTCATGTTCAGATTCATTTTTCCTAAAATATCTATCATCATTTCTATGCGTCTATCTATCTAGCCATGTAGCTATCTGTTTGTTTGTTTCAGCTCTGGATCTGTGCTTTTTCTTGTGAATATATTTCCCAGTATGGACACTCCTTCCATTGATTCACATGATCTTTTTGTTCATGACTGGGTCATTAAGAACTCACATGGTTTGATAGTAAAAATGAACTGTTGTCTTCTTTAACCCAAGGCTAGAGGGTATTCCCCCCTTATGCAACACTAGCGCTTAACACATTTCAGACACAATACATTTTTTGGTGGAATTGAAATGAATTGTCTTGGAGTACTAATTTTAGATAAAGTTTAGAACAAAGCATTCCTTAGGAAGGCCCATGCATAAATGGGTAATCTAAGCAAAATCTGACATATTTTGTTCTGTCCTTTTCCTCATTCACCATTACTATTAAAAAAAAAACAACAAAAACTCTATAGTTGAATCCAAAGGTACATTTCCATTCATACCATGCACCTATTGTTACTATTTCAATACCTTTTCAAGTTCTTTGAGATGCTGGCTAAAGAGCTGTCCTATTTTATCTGGACAATAGGATTGATTTTTTCCCCAGATTATTACAAGAAAGCATTCACTTTTCGTTTCCCTTGCAACAAGTAAAAGATGACTTTTGTGCTACATCAAAAGTTGCAAAGTAATCACGATACTGAGAATAGCATTCATTATATAATTGTAATGCTTTGTATCTCTTATTGTATTTTACTTCCACTCTAACCTTTTGTAATAGGAGAATAGGAGAAGCTGATATTGTGCAAAGAAGACCTCACATCATAAGTTCTATGGAAAGAACTAAGAATTGACTCAAACCAAACAAGTTTGAGTTTATTAGGAGGGTAGAATAGTTTAAGATATCATTCTCATTATGAGGACATTAACTTGAAATAATTAAACTATAGTAGCTCATATTTCATAATTAAGATTATTCCCAAAGAACCTTTAGTGTCTCTATATGAAGTCAGGCTTGGACTTATAGCTCCCCTGTATCTGTTAATGCTTCTGGTGCAGCATTTTGTTCATATAATACAATTCAAACATAGAGATATTTTTCCCTGTGATTTGCATATGGTGTTTTCTGACTTTGAAAAGATTTAAGAAAGACTTTTACAACATGATTATCTTCTGAAAACCAAATATATCCTTTAAAGAAGCCATATGATAAGAATTATTTTGAGACATATGTGTATTTATGTATGTATATGCATATATATATATATATATACTTATATATTCACACATGCATACATATACGTATACATGTGTCTTTCCCTGACATCATGGTTTAAGGAATAATACTTGGACAAAGTTGATGCTTATTAAATGACTGCTGAAGTGAAATACACTGTGTCACCAATCAGTTACAACTTCTATATGTAGAATCAATATACCTTTAATTAAATCAAAGTGAAATGGAACAATAAGAATTTTCATATTTAATATTTTTATTTCAAAATTGTCATGGTGCTGTGGATAGAGACATACTACCAGAAGGACTTGGATTCAAGTCCTGCTTCTTACATAATGACATTGTGATCCTGGGGAAGTCACTTAATCTTCAAACCTAGAGGCAACTCTTTAAAACACTAAATTGAGATGGCGGAGTAGAAACAGCTAGTCCAAGCCTCTCTGCCCCCAGATTCTCCACAAACTATGTAAAAAAGGACTCTGAACAACTTCTGGAGCCCCAGCACCCACAGAACGACACAGAGAAGGTAACCTCCCGCTGGGGACAGCCCAGCACCCTGCAGGAAGCCAGCAGCGGGCAGAGCGCAGAGCGCAGGAGCCGAGCCGAGCCGAGCCCATGTCCACCTGAGCCGAGGTTTTAGCCCCAGGGCGGCAGGGCCAGCAGCCGGCTGGAGGAACCCCAGAACACCAGGAACTGTGGAGACTACAGAATTATCAACATAGACTTGCCTAGGACAAAGTAAGAGGTTAGTGTCCTATGGACTTTGGGACCTGTATTTGGGGAATGCGTCAGCTCCCTCCCCTGGGGGCTAGAAGCCGCTGAGGAGACACGCCATTTTGTAGTTTTCAGAGGCATTTCGGCTCCCAGCCTACAAATCGTGGGGAGATCCAGCGATCAGTCTTGGGGGGTAATCGCTCTTGCTTTAACCTCCCTGGATCTGGATTGTGATCTAGGGTGGAAGTTGTGGGTGGGTTTACAGCTTGCCAGAAACGGAAGTTGCCCCCCACACGTTCGGGACGAAAATTCCTCTAGCTGGCCTTAAAGCCATAGTGTGGCAACAAGCCCAAAAGTCAAGCAATTAAGTGGCAACATGCCAAGGCAAAGGAAACAGAAAAATGCAACCCTAGACTCCTATTTTGGGGGCATAGAGCGGGAAAAGGACTGTGAGGTCAGAAGTCCTGCTCCAAAAGCCCCAGGGGAAAACATGAGCGGGTTGCAGGCCATAGAGGACCTTAAGAAGGACTTTAAAAATCAAATAAGAGAAGTGGAGGAAAAATTGGAAAGAGAAATGAGAAGGATGCAGGAAAAGTATGAAATGAGGGTCAACAGCCTGACTGAGGAAAACAACACCTTAAAAAATAGACTAACTCAAATGGCAAAGGAGGCCCAAAAGGGCAATGAGGAGAAGAATGCCTTAAAAAGTCGAATTTGCCAGATGGAAAAAGAATCTCAAAAGTTCACTGAGGAGATTCATTCCTTCAGAGTTAGACTGGAGCAAATGGAAGCTAGTGACTTTATGAGAAATCAAGATGCTGTTAAGCAGATCCAAACAAACGAAAGATTAGAAGGCAATGTGAAATATCTCATGGGAAAAACCACTGACCTGGAGAATAGATCCAGGAGAGACAATTTAAAAATTATTGGACTACCTGAAAGCCATGATCAAGGAAAGAACCTAGAAATCACACTTCAAAGAAATTCTCAAGGAAAAGTGCCCCTGATGCTTTAGATCCAGAGGGCAAAACAGAGGTTAAAAAAATCCACAGATCACCTCCTGAAAAAGATCCCAAAAAGAAAACTCCCAGAAATATTATAGCCAGGTTCCAGAATCCCCAGATCAAGGAGAAAATACTACAAGCAGCCAGGAAGAAACAATTTCAATATTGTGGAAAAACAATCAGAATAGCCCAGGACCTGGCAGCTTCTACACTGAGGGATCGAAGGGCATGGAATATGATATTCCAGAGGGCAAAGAACTGGGAATGAACCCAAGGGTCACCTACCCAGCAAAACTGAGTATTTTGTTTCAGGGGAAAATATGGTCATTCAGTGGAATAGAGGACTTTCAAGCATTCTTGAGGAAAAAACCAGAGTTGAATAGAAAATTTGACATCCAGACACAAGAAGTAAGAGATGCCTGAGAAGGTAATCAGGGAAAAGAAATCAAAAGGAACTTATCAAAGTTGAACTATTTACATTCCTATATGGAAAAGCAATATCTGTGACTGATGATATCTTTCCCACTATGAAAATAATGGAAGAAGGGGGTGTGGTCATACGAATACATATGTGAATGTGTGTGTATATGGTTACAGTTATATATGGATAGAGGGCATAGGTTGATTTTGTTGGGAAGGGAGAGTACTCAAGGGATGAAATTATGAGGTGAGAGAGGAAAGTGGCAAGAGGAGATGGGGAGAGACATGGTAGGGTAAACTATCTCATGTAGGGGAAGTGGGTGCAAAGGAGGGGGAGAATAAGGAAGGCTAAAAAGGCAAAACCACATTCACATTGAATTTGGTTCAGGGAGAAAATGACATACATACTAAATGGGATATCTCAACCTGCAGCAGGATAGGGGGAAGGGGGATGAGAGGAGAGATGATGGATGGGAGGGCATCCTTGGGGTGAGGGGAGGTTGGAAGTACCCACTATAGAAGGGGGACAGGATCGTGTAGGGAATGGACCAGTTGGGGGGTGGGATGAGTGGGAGGGAATTATAAGCAGCCTTGCACAATATATCTACTATGATAATGTTTTGCATCGCTAGACATGTACAACATATACTGAATTACTTCTATCCCAAGAAGGAATGGGTGACAAGGGAGGAAGGAAATGGATCTGAAATTCAAGGTCGTAACATTAAATGTTTCAAATATATATAAATACTATTATTAATACTCTTTTGCCTATAATTGGGAGATAAGATGTGCAGGCATTGGGACACAAAGATTCATCTTCCTCTAATGGAAAAGTCGATGGGGGTATGGGAGAAGGTATGGGAGAGAGCAGATTGGAGGAAGCGATATCTTGTGGGACTGCTATTCTGGGAGGTTGGGTAGGGGAATAATGGGGGGAAAATGATTGTAACTCAAAATCTGGCGGAAATGAATGATGTAAAACAGAAGTTAATAAAGTATTTGTTTAAAAATAAAAAAAAAGTAATAAAAAGGTAATAAAAAAACTCTAAATTGAAGATGTAATAACTTAAATGCTAGAGGAAATTTCCTCATGTAACTAATGTCAATGAAATTATAGATTCATCATTCTGATATCCTAAAAGTTATAAAATATGATGTGTGAATAACTCAACATAACATAATGTAACGTAACATAAAGTAATGTAATATAACATAATGCAATGTGAAAATACAACATAATAATATGATATATGACAATATGATATATAATATAAATTATACTGCATAAAATAACATAATAAGATATAGTACATACCTTTGTATTAATTTCCTTAATTTCTTTTTTCCCATTTTAATCTGTATTAATAACGTTTCCTGCATCATTTTCTTTTTTTTCTTTTTCTTTTTTTTTTTCTGTTTAACAAATGCTTTATTAACTTCTCGTTTACATCATTCATTTCCATCAGATTTTGAGTTACACTTTTTCCCCGGTTTTTTTTTCCTACCCACCACCCCAGAATAGCAGTCCCACTAGATATCCCCTCATCCAATCTGCTCTCTCCCATATCTTCCCCCATACCACCTTTGGCTTTGCCATTAGGGCAAGGTGAATATCTGAGCCCCAATGCCTGAACATCTTATCTCCCAATTACATGCAGAATAGTATTAATAATAGTATTTATATACATTTGAAACATTTAATTTCAAGACTTCGAATTTCAGATCCATTCCCTTCCTCCCTTGTCAGCCGCTCCCTCTGGGAAGATAAGCAATTCAGTATGTGTTGTACATGTATAGCTATGCAAAACATTATCATAGTAGATATATTGTAAAAGACTGCTTATTTTCCTTCCCATCCATCCCACCCCCCACCTGGTCCATTCCCTACTTTGATCCTGTCCCTCTTCAATAGTGGGTAATTCCAATCTCCCCTTCCCCTAGAATGCCCTCTCCTCCATCTTCCGCCCTCTCGTCTCCCTTCCCCCTATTCTCCTGCAGGGTAAGGTATCCCATTTAGTATGTATGTGAATCTCTCCCTGAGCCAAATTCAATGAGAATAGGGTGTTGCCTTTTTGCCTTCCAGTTCTTCCCCTCCCTGCAACTACTTCCCCTTGCCTCTTCTACATGAGAGAGTTTACCCTAACCTGTCTCTCCCCATCTCCTATTGTCACTTTCCTTTCTCACCTCTTAACTTCACCCCTTAAGTATCATCCCTTCTCATCAAATTCAACCTGTGCTCTCTATCCATGTATACCTGTAAATATATATACACACATTCACATATGTATTCATATGTCCATATACCCTTCTTCAATTATTATCATAATGAGAAAGGTTTCATCAGACAGTTATTGTTTTTCCATGAAGGAATGTTAATAGTTCAAATTTCATAAGTTCCTTTTGATTTCTTTTCCCTGATTACCTTCTCAGGCACCTCTTGCTTCTTGTGTCTGAATGTCAAATTTTCTACTCAACTCTGGTTTTTTCATCAAGAATGCTTGAAAGTCCTCTATTCCACTGAAGGACCATATTTTCCCCTGAAACAAAATACTCAGTTTTGCTGGGTAGGTGACCCTTGGCTTAAATCCCAGCTCTTTTGCCCTCTGGAATATCATATTCCATGCCCTTCGATCCCTCAGTGTAGAAGCTGCCAGGTCCTGGGCTATTCTGATTGTGTTTCCACAATATTGAAATTGTTTCTTCCTGGCTGCTTGTAGTATTTTCTCCTTGATCTGGGAGTTCTGGAACCTGGCTATCATATTCCTGGGTGTTTTCTTTTTGGGATCCTTTTCAGGAGGTGATCAGTGGATTCTTTCAACGTCTATTTCCCCCTCTGGGTCTAAAACATCAGGGCAATTTTCCTTCAGAATTTCTTGAAGGATGATTTCTAGGTTCTTTCTTTAATCATGGCTTTCAGGTAGTCCAATAATTTTTTAAATTATCTCTCCTGGATCTATTTTCCAGGTCAGTGGTTTTTCCCATATTTCACATTGTCTTCTATTCTTTCATTTCTTTGGATCTGTTTAACAGCATCTTGATTTCTCATAAAGTCACTAGCTTCCATTTGCTCCAGTCTAATTCTGAAGGAGTGATTCTCCTCAGTGAGCTTTCGAGATTCGTTTTCCATCTGGCAAATTCAGCTTTTTAAGGCATTCTTCTCCTCATTGCCTTTCTGGGCCTCTTTTGCCATTTGAGTTTGTCTATTTTTTAAGTTGTTGTTTTCCTCAGTCAGGCTGTTGACAGTCATTTCATACTTTTCTTGCATCTTTCTCTTTTCTCTTCCCAGTTTTCCCCCCACTTCTCTTATCTGCTTCTTAACGTCCTCTATGGCCTGTAGCCAGCTTGTAGTTTCATTTTGGTCTTTAGGTTCAGGAGTTCTGACCTCACAGTCCTCTTCCTGTTCCATGATTCTATCCTCTTTACCCCCAAAATAGGAGTCTAAAGTTGCCTTTTCCTGTTTATTTTGTTTCCTTTTCCTGGACATATTTCCAGTTAATTATTTGATTTTTGTGCTTGTTTCCACAGTAGGACTCTGCCACCAGAAAGGATAGCTTCCATCCCTAATGTGGGGTCTTCACAACTTCTGGAGGTCAGGTGGCCTCTGTAAAGCCTCCACATGCTCTGGCAAGCTGGATACACACCCCTAACCTCCACCCCAGATGACAATCCAGATCCAAGCAGGTTAAAGGAAGGGCGAATAACCACCAGACTGATTGCTGGATCTCTCTACAGTTTGTAGACCAGGAGCTGGAGCTGCCACTGACCCTGCAAAATGGCCTCTGTGCTGAGTTTCCTCAGCAGCTTTTCACCCCCAGCAGAGGAAGCCAATGCGTTCCCCAAATACTGGTCCCAAAGTCCATAGGGCACTAACCTCTCACTTTGTCCTGGGGATATCTGTGCTGATAGTTCTGGAATCACCACAGCTGCTGGTGTTCTGGAGTCCCTCCATCTGGCTGCTGGCCTGGCTGCCCTGGGGCTAAAACCGCAGCTCCAGCTGGCCTGGGCTCTGCTCCCAGAGCTCTGTACTGTTGGTTCCCAGTGTGCTGTGCTGCCGGCTCTCAGAGAGCTGTGCTGGCTGTTCCCTGCAGGGCTGCTGGGCTGTCCTCAGCAGGAGGTTAGCTTCTCTGTGTTGTTCTGTGGGTGCTGGGGCTCCAGAAGTTGTTCAGATTCCCCTTTCATGTTGTTTGGAGGTGGTGTGTCCTTAATTTCTTAATTTAGTATTTTTCTAATATGTTAATGATTATCTACTGGAGAGATAATAAGGTCATATTTTCTTTACTTATTTTAGAAGGTATTTTACCTAGAAATGTTTTTCCTCCACCAAGATATAGTTAAGTATATCAAAAGAGGCAACTTGGCATGGTTGATTTGCTGAGCTCGAAATCAAGAAGACAGGGATTGGAATACTTTCTTGAGGATTTATTGGCCATGAGATCATTGGCCAGTCACTTAAATGTTATATGCCTCTAACAGCTTCCCAGGTGTCCTATTATGCTGCACTGGAAAGAAGACTGGCTCTTGATTAAGAAGATCTGGTTCAAATCCTATGTCTGATGCTTTCTTCTTAGGTAACTTAAGGCAAGTCACTTTACTTTCTTGGGCTTAGTTTCCTCATCTGTAAAATGTGGCAGCTAGACTTCCAGTTGTAACCATATGACTGATTTTTTATATTATAGATTTTGAGAGTTGATGACAAAAACTTCATAGTTCCTTCATTTGTTCAAATAATACTATTAAAATTTATCATTTATTATTATGAGTGAAAAATGGAGAAATGTCTAAATCTTTTGTAATTGTCTCACTCCAATGGCCACTATCATTTCCCAATATTCAGCAATATAGTGAAAGATGGAATATAAAAGTATTTAATTATTAAATATTTAATAACATAGTTGATATTAATTTGCCTGTAAAAAGTAATAGCTAATATACCGATCCTATACTGATTTTGCAGTTTACAAGGCACATTTACAAATGTTACATTTGCAAATCCTAGCTTAGTGCTGAAAAAAAAATAGGAACTGCAGTATAATTTCTTGTTGAATGATTCTCTGCTATACCCCTGACAAAAGTAGCCTTCCTTCCTCTTAATTCCTCTTTAGGCTACATTTCCATGTCTCTAAGTCATTCTCCACTTTGCCAGAAGAGCCTCCTCAACCTCGAAGTTGATTCTGCTCCTTCAGGCCCTTCCACTAAATGGTTGGTTCCTTCCAGAACCTCTATTTTAAGATGTGCTTGGGTCAGTCACATATGTCTTCATTCCTCCCTGGTATTTACTATTTGCTCTCCAGGCTTTCTCTACGTTGGCCCCATTCAGTCTTCCCTACATATGCCCACACTTTTCAGCTTCATTTTATATATCAATTTCCCCTTTCTAAATGTAAGGTCCTTGAAGGCAGGGGTTATTTGTTTGCTTGCTTTCTTAGTTGTTGTTGCTGGTTTGTTTGGTTTTTTTTTTGGCTTGTGTTTGTATTATTGGTGCCTAGCATAGTGTCTGACACTTATCAAGTGCTAAATAAATGCTTGTTGACTTTACTGGATTCAAAGTAAACTATTTAACTTTTCTAAGACTTGCCTGTAAATTAGCCTTTGTACTTTCTAAGGTCCATTTCAGTTCTTATAATATATGATCTGACATAGACAGGATTATCTTGCTTATGCTCATAATGAAGCCTCTAATGATAACTTTTAATTCCTTAATGCCAGATCGTAAAGCTCCTGAGAATTAGGGAACAAAACTCCTAATATTTATATAAAGATATTTAGAAATAATAAGGCTAGCAATTGAAAAAGCAACTACAATAAGAGAATTCCTTCACTTGTGGGAGACTATAGGCTACTTCATTTACATTTTCATATTTAACTTTCATAACAACTCCATAGAAAGGGAGAATATTACATCTATATTTAGAAAGGATGAAACAAAATTCTAGATGTTAAGTGACTTTCCTAAGGTGAAACATCTTATAAGAATTCAAGTTGAGATGGAGGCATGGACAACATGGGAAATGGAGGCCTGAAAGAGGTCTGGTCAATGTGATGAGGGAAGGGTAATAGTCATAAGGGAAGGGTAATAGGTTCTACCAGAGACCCTGATCACTATCAGTGACCAGAAACCTTGCAATTCAGTCTGGAAAGAATTCGCCAGGCTCAAGCCAACTCTGAAGCTGAGATTGTAAAAGTTTATTGCTATGCTGCACAGCACAGCGGGCAAGAGTTCTTAGGGAACCTGCAAACTTAAAGAAAACACAGGCATAGTTTTAAGAAGTCAAGACTGTAAATCAGGTGTCAATTATGTTAACTAGGGGAGTATGGGTGGGATCAAGGAGGAGTTAAGGTGTGATCAGTGCTTAAAGGACCATGTACTTTTTTTTTTAAACAAATGCTTTATTAACTTCTGTTTTACATCATTCATTTCTGTCATATTTTGAGTTACAATCATTTTCCCCCTGTTATTCCCCTACCCAACCTCCCAGAATAGCAGTCCGACAAGATATCGCTTCCTCCAATCTGCTCTCTCCCATACCTTCTCCCATACCCTCTTCGACTTTTCCATTAGAGGAAGGAGTCTTTGTGTCCCAATGCCTGCACATCTTATCTCCCAATTACAAGCAAAAGAGTATTAATAATAGTATTTATATATATTTGAAACATTTAATGTTAAGACCTCGAATTTCAGATCCATTACCTTCCTCCCTTGTCACCCATTCCCTCTTGGGAGATAAGTAATTCAGTATATGTTGTATATGTCCAGCTATGCAAAACAGTATCATAGTAGATATATTGTACAAGGCTGCTTATAATTCCCTCCCACTCATCCCACCCCCCACCTGGTCCATTCCCTACATGATCCTGTCCCTCTTCTATAGTGGGTACTTCCAACCTCCCCTCCCCCAAGGATGCCCCGCCCCCCCCATCAATCATCCCTCCTCTCATCCCCCTTCCCCCTATTCTGCTGCAGGTTGAGATATCCCATTTAGTATGTATGTCATTCTCTCCCTGAATGAAATTCAATGAGAATGTGGATTTGCCTTTTTTTTTCCCTTCCTATTCTCCCCGTCCCTTGCAACCACTTCCCCTTTCTTCTTCTACATGAGACAGTTTACCATACCCTGTCTTTCCCCATCTCTTCTTGCCACTTTCCTCTCTCACCTCATAATTTCATCCCTTGGGTATTCTCCCTTCCCAACAAATTCAACCTATGCCCTCTATCCATATACACACACATTCACATAGGAATTCATATGACCACACACCCTTCTTCCATTATTTTCATAGTGAGAAAGATATCATCACTCACAGTTATTGTTTTTCCATATAGGAATGTAAATAGTTCAATTTTGATAAGTTCCTTTTGATTTCTTTTCCCTGATTACCTTCTCAGGCATCTCTTCCTTCTTGTGTCTGGATGTCAAATTTTCTATTCAATTCTGTTTTTTTTCCTCAAGAATGCTTGAAAGTCCTTTCTTCCACTGAATGACCATATTTTCCCCTGAAACAAAATACTCAGTTTTGCTGGGTAGGTGACCCTTGGGTTCATTGTCAGTTCTTTTGCCCTCTGGAATATCATATTCCATGCCCTTCGATCCCTCAGTGTAGAAGTTGCCAGGTCCTGGGCTATTCTGATTGTGTTTCCACAATATTGAAATTGTTTCTTCCTGGCTGCTTGTAGTATTTTCTCCTTGATCTGGGGATTCTGGAACCTGGCTATAATATTCCTGGGAGTTTTCTTTTTGGGATCTTTTTCAGGAGGTGATCTGTGGATTCTTTCAACCTCTATTTTGCCCTCTGGATCTAAAACATCAGGGCAATTTTCCTTGAGAATTTCTTGAAGGGTGATTTCTAGGTTCTTTCTTTGATCATGGCTTTCAGGTAGTCCAATAATTTTTAAATTGTCTCTCCTGGATCTATTTTCCAGGTCAGTGGTTTTTCCCATGAGATATTTCACATTGCCTTCTAATCTTTCGTTTGTTTGGATCTACTTAACAGCATCTTGATTTCTCATAAAGTCATTAGCTTCCATTTGCTCCAGTCTAACTCTGAAGGAATGAATCTCCTCAGTGAACTTTTGAGATTCTTTTTCCATCTGGCAAATTTGACTTTTCAAGGCATTCTTCTCCTCATTGCCCTTTTGGGCCTCCTTTGCCATTTGAGTTAGTCTGTTTTTTAAGGTGTTGTTTTCCTCAGTCAGGCTGTTGACCCTCATTTCATACTTTTCCTGCATCCTTCTCATTTCTCTTTCCAATTGTTCCTCCACTTCTCTTATTTGATTTTTAAAGTCCTTTTTAATGTCCTCTATGGCCTGCAACCCGCTCATGTTTTCCCCTGGGGCTTTTGGAGCAGGACTTTTGACCTCACAGTCCTTTTCCCACTCTGTGTCCCCAAAATAGGAGTCTAGGGCTGCATTTTTCTGTTTCCTTTGCCTTGGCATGTTGCCACTTGATTACCTGATTTTGGGTTTGTTGCCACTCTATGGCTTTAAGGCCAGCTAGAGGAATTTTCGTCCTGAACATGTGGGGGGCAACTTCCATTTCTGGCAAGCTGGAAACCCACCCACGACTTCCACCCTAGATCACAATCCAGATCCAGGGAGGTTAAAGCATGAGCGATTACCCCCCAAGACTGATCGCTGGATCTCCCTACAATTAATTGCAGGCCAGGAGCTGGAGCTGCCTCTGAAAACTACCAGATGGCGTGTCTCCTCAGTGGCTTCTAGCCCCCAGGGGAGGGAGCCCACACATTCCCCCAAATACAGGCCCCAAATCCATAGGACACTAACCTCTTACTTTGTCCTAGGCATCTCTATGTTGATAATTCTGGAGTCGCCACGGTTGCTGGTGTTCTGGGGTTCCTCCAGCCGGCTGCTGGCCCTGCCGCCCTGGGGCTAAAACCTCGGCTCACGCGGACCTGGGCTCCGCACGCTGCTGGCTCCCAGACCGCTGAGCTGGTCCTTCCTGCAGGGCTGCTGGGCTGTCCTCAGCGGGAGGTTAGCTTCTCTGTGTCATTCTGTGGGTGCTGGGGCTCCAGAAGTTGTTCAGAGTCCCCTTTTTCATAGTTTGGGGGGAATCTGGGGGCAGAGTGGCTTATATGAGCTGTTTCTACTCTGCCATCTTGGCTCCGCCCTGACCATGTACTTTTAATATCAACTGCATAGGCATATTGCCCATAATTCACTTGGAAATAGCCCAAAGAGGGCTACCTGGAGGTGTGGTTTTAGGCCTGAAATGTCACTAAAGTCAACTCTTGGTCATGGCCACTGAGGAGTGTCCAGTCTGCCACCCATCAATGTCACGTTTGACAAGATGGATGTTGGGAACCAAGGCCATCGGAGACACGGTATGGGTATAACTGGCTAAGGAGTTACCTTATAGATAGGGTATTGAAGGATTCATGGTGCAGCTGGCCATTGTACTAAGGGAGATAACATTTGCCTAAGCTAAAATATTTATAGATATTTTAGTGAAGGATTCATAGGTAGCTTGTTATTGTTTCAAGCAGAGATAAACAGTTCATGAGTTGTTGCTGGGAAGATTGCTGGCAGGGTGAAGGGGAAGAGTTAATGCTTTGAGACTGGGGAGGGGGAAGTGTGATTTTGCAGACTGGTTTTACAAATTGATTTTACAGACATAAATCCCAAAGCATCCCATTTACAAACTGATGTTACAAACTGATATTACAGACTGATATTACAAACATAGATTGATGTTACAAATATATATAGATAGATAGATAGATAGATAGATAGATAGATAGATAGATAGATATAGATAGATAGATAGATAGATAGATAGATAGATAGATAGATAGATAGATATGTATATATCCCAAGCACCCCATCAAATGTGGCAGCAAGTAGATCCACCAACTGCAAGGGTCATTCACAGATCTATTATTACAGGGCTGGGATCTGACAGAGCTGGGTAAGAGACAGGGGCCCTTGGCAGTGGTAGCAGCTACTCCTGGGACTACCAACCCACAGCCTGGAAATTCTAAAAAGCCCCTATCTGAACTTCCAGTGACCAGGATGGTAGAGTGAAGCCTGGCTGCTACAGTCCCCACCTCTGACCCAGAACACACAGTAATTATTGCCCCAGAGCAAAATTTTAAACAGCAAAGGCTTGGGAACCCTAGAGGAAGGGTGTGTCTAAGGCCCTGGCTCAAAATGAGTAAAAAACAGACTGCAAAGACAAAGACTCTAGAATCCTATTATTGTGAAAGGGAGGAAGCAAATTCAGAAGGAGACAGTATTGACTCCACACCCACAGCTAAAGCCTCAACAGGGAATTTGAACTGGTCTCAAGCACAGAAAGCATTCTTAGATGAACTCAAAAAGAACTTGGAAAACCAAATCAGAGAGATGGAAGATAAAATCAATAATTTTTTAAAATCAAAATTGCAAAATTAAAAATAAAACATTACAGAGAAGAAACAGCTCTTTAAAAATTAAAAAAAAATGTGTGAACTAAAAAGGAAATCTGAACATATGGAAAAGGAGCTTCAAAAATTAACCAAGGAAAATAATTTCCTAAGAATTAGAATCAACCAAATGGAATCTAATGACTCCATGAAGCACCAATAATCAGTCAAACAAAACATCAATAATGAAAAATTAGAAAAAGAGGTAAAATATCTCAATGGAAAAATAACTGGCCTGTAAAGTATATACAGGAGAGATAATTGGAAAATTATTGGTCTACCAGAAAATCATGATAAAAAATGAGCCTGGACAACATTTTCCAAAAGCTCATTAGGGAAAACTGCCCTGAGATTCTAGAACTAGAGGGTAAAATTGAAATTGAGAGAATTCCCTGGATGCCTTCTGAAAGACATCCCAAATTGAAAATATGCAAAATGTGGTAGCCAAATTCCAGAACTATCATGTAAAGGAGAAAATACTACAAACAGCCAGAAATAAACAATCTATATATCGTGGAACCACAGTGAGGATTGCACAGGATCTGGCAGCTTCTACATTGAAAGATCAGAGGGAATGGAATATGATATTCTACAAGGCAAAAGAGCTCAGGTTACAACCAAGGATCACCTATCCAGCAAAAGTGAAAATAATCTTCCAAGCAAGGAGATGGTCATTCAATGCTATAATGGACTTCCAGACCTTCCTGATGAAAAAGCCAGAGCTTAATGGAAAATTCATCCTTCAATTACAAGAATCCAGAGATATATAGAAAGGTAAATAGGGAACACACACACACACACACACACACACACACACACACACACACACACACACCATAACTAGTTATTTAATAAGAGCAAACTCTTTACTTCTCTATACGGTAAGCTGATACTTGTTAATATGGAGAATTGTATACTTATGATGATATCTAAAAGGGATATAGAAAATTAGAAGGTGTGTATATATGTTACACAAAATGATGAAAAAACCTTATTAAGGGCTGAAATGGGACTGCAATGGAAGAAGAGGAAAGAATGAAGCATAAAAGGGTAAATTGTGCCATGCAAAGGGGCATAAAAACATTATAGTAGAGGGAAAGAAGAGAGGGAGATGAACGAGCTTTGCCCTCATTTGTTCTGGTGAAAGGAGGGAATAACATAATCAGTTAAGTATAGGACTCTATTGAGAAGACAAATAAAACTTATAATAGAGGGAAAGAGGGGAGGGAGAGGAGCATTGCATGAGATCTTTTCTCATCAATCTTGGTTTGAGGAAGAAATAACATGCTACATTAAATATAAAAATCTATCATATCTGATGGGCAGTAGGAGATGGGAAGGGGTAAAAAAAGGGTGGATGGTTAGAAGGGAGGGAAGAAATAGTAAAGGGGAAGCCTAGGAAAAGGGAGGAGGGCTAATAAGAAGGGAATACTGAAGGAGGTTATAGTCAAAGGGAAAAATCTTAAGGAGGGGAAGGGAGAAGGGAAAAAATAAAAGCATAAACAGGGAAGGGAATAGGATGGAGGGAAAGATACAGATAGTAATCAAAACTGCAAGTGTGAATGGGATGAATTATCCCCCCGCCCCCCCAAAAAATGGAGGCAGATAGCAGAATGGATTAAAAACCATAATTGTACAATATGCTGTTTACAAGAAACACATTTAAAACAGGGGGATACACACAGAGTAAATGTAAAAGCCTTGAGTAAAATATATCATGCCTCAGTTGAAGTAAAAAAAAAAAAAAGCAGGGGTAGCAATCCTTATCTCAGATAAAGCAAAAGCAAAAATTGATCTAATTAAAAGATATAAGGAAAGAAACTATATTTTGCTATATCCTCCTAAAAGACACCATCAAAAATGAAGCAATATCACAGTGGCTAGGTGGTACAGTGAGTAGAGCACTGGCCCTGGAGTTAGGAGGAAGTGAGTTTGGGTTGGCCTTAGACACTTAACACACATACACACACACACACACACACCAAAACAACAACAACAACAACAACAAAACTAGCCATGTGACCTTGGGAAAGTTACTTAACCTCAATCGCCCTCCAAAAAGCAAAAAAAAAAAAAAAAAGTTTTTTCTTGGGCAGCCAGCTGACACAGTGAATAGAGCATAGGCCCTGGAATCGGGAGGACCTGAGTTCAAATCAGGCCTCAGTCATTTAACACAAAAACTAGCCATGCAACCTAGGGCAAGTCACTAAATCCTGATTGCCCTCCAAAAAGAAAAAAAAAAGAAAATGAAGCAATATAATTACTAAAGAATTATGTACCCAGTGGTACAGCATCCAAATTCCTGGAGGAGAAGTTAAGGAAGTTAGAGGAAGAAATAAATAGATAGCAAAACTATACTAGTGGGGGACTTCAATCTCCCCCTCTCTGAGCTTGATAAATCTAACCTCAAAATAAACAAGAAAGAAGTTAAGGAGGTAAATAGAATTTTAGAGAAGATAGATATGGCAGACCTCTGGAAAAAATTGAATGGGTATAAAAAGGAATATACCTTCTTCTCAGAGGTACATGTCACATGCACAAAAAATAGACAATTTACTAGGGCATAAAAACCTCACAATTCAGTGCAGAAGGGCAGAAATATTAAATCCATCCTTCTCCGATGATGATGCAATGAAAATTATATATAATAAAGGGCTATAGAAGGATAGACTAAAAACTAATTGGAAACTAAATAAGAGTGGGTCAGAAAAGAAATTATAGAAAAAATAAGTAACTTCATTCAAGAGAATGACGATAATGGGACAACATACCAAAACTTGTGGGATACAGCAAAAGCTGTTCTTAGGGGAAGTTTTACATGCCTAAATGCATATACAAATAAAACAAATGGATGTCAATAATTTGGTCATGCAAATGAAAAAGCTAGAAAAAGAACAAATTGAAAATCCCCAGTTAAATACTAAATTAGAAATAGTGAAAAACAAAGGAGAATAGAATTTAATAAAACTATTGAATGAATAAATACAACCAATAGATGAAAAAGCCAATAAAATTGATAGAAATTTAGTCAACATGATAAAAAAGGAAGAAAACCAAATCACAAGTATCAAAAATAAAAAGGGTGGAAATTAAAATGATAATTGTGAATTATTTTGTCCAATTATATGAACATAAATTTGACAATCTTAGTAAAATGGATGAATATTTAAAAAAATAAGTTGACCAGATTAAATGGAGAGGAAATAAACTACTTAAATAACTCCATCTCAGAAAAATAATTTGAACAAGCCACCAAATGATCTCCCTAGGAAAAAATCTCCAGGGCCAGATGGGTTTACTAGTGAATTCTACCAAACATTTAAAGAACAATTAACTCCAATACGTTACAAACTATTCAGGAAAATAAGAGAAGACAGAGGTCCTATCAAATCTTTTTTATGACTCAAATATGGTACTGATACCTAAATCGGGAAGAGACAAAACAGAGAAAGAAAATTACAGACCAATTTCTCTTATGAATATAGATACAAAATTGTAAATAAAATATTAGTACAAAACTACCACAACTTATCACAAGAATAATGCACTTTGATTAAATAGGATTTATTCCAGGAATTCAAGGGTGGTTCAATATCAGAAAAAATATCAGTATAAATGATCACATCCACAACAAAACTAACAGAAACCATATGATTACCTCAATAGATGCAGAAAAGGCTTTTGACAAAATACAACACCCATTCCTAGTAAAAACACGAGAAAGTATAGAAATCAATGGAGTTTTCCTTAAAATAATAAGTAGCATCTATCTAAAACTATCAGCAAGTATTATATGTAATGGGGATAAGTTAAAAGCATTTCCAATAAGATCAGGGGTGAAACAAGGATGCCAACTATCACACCTCTTATTCAATATGGTACTAGAAATGTTAGCAGTAGCAATAAAAGAAGAAAAAGAAATTGAAGGAATCAAATTAGGCAAACAAGAGAGTAAGTATCACTCTTTGTAGATGATATGATGATATACTTAGAGAATCCTAGAAAATCAAGTAAAAAACTACTTGAGATAATAAACAAATTTGGCAAAGTTGCAGGATATAAAATAAACCCACACAAGTACTCAGCATTCCTAAATATCTCTAAATAAATCCAACAGCAAGAGATAGAAAGAGAAATCTCACTAAATTTACTGTAGACATTATAAAACATTTGGAAATATACCTGCCAAAACAAACCCAGGACTTACATGAACACAATTACAAAACACTTTTCACAAAAATAAAGTCAGATCTAACTAATTGGAAAAACATCAATTGATCATGGCTGGTTTGAGCTAATATAATAAAAATGACAATTTTACCTAAATTAAATTACATATTTAATGCCATACCTATCAATCTACCAAAAAAAATTACTTTGTAGAACTAGAAAAAATAGTAACAAAATTCATTTGGAAGAACAAAAGGTCCACAATGTCAAGGCAATTAATGAAAAGAAATTCTAGGGAAGGTGGTCTAGCCATACAAGATTTTAATTTGTATTATAAAGCAGCCGTCATCAAAATTACTTGGTACTGGCTGAGGAATTAAATAGTGTTAGAAAGGGTGGGAAGTTAAGTAGGTAAATAGGAAGTTAAGGAGGTAAATAGAATCCTATTAAGTAGGAATAAACTGGGTACATGAGACACAGCAGCCAATGACTACAGTAATCTACTATTTGACAAACTCAAAGAACCTGGTTTTGGGGATAAGAACACACTATTTGACAAAAACTGCTGGGAAAACTGGAACACAGTACAGCAGGAATTGGGCATAGACCAATATCTAACACCATACACCAAAATGAAGTTGAAATGGGTGCATGATCTAGGTATAAAGGCTGATAATGTAAGCAATCTTAGAGAGAAAGGGATAGTTTACCTGTCAGATCTATGGAGAGGGGAATACTTTATGATGAAAAAAGTGTTAGAGAGCATAAAGTGCAAAATGAATAATTTTGATTACATTGAATTGAAAAGCTTCTGTACAAATAAAGCCAATGTTACCAAAATTAAGAGGGAAAGGACACAACAAGTGTCTCTGATAAAGGCCTCATTGCTAAAATATACAAAGAACTGAGTCAAATCTATAAGAATACCAGCTTCTCAACAACTGACAAATGGCCAAAGAATATGAATAGGCAGATCTCAGAAGATGAAATTAAAGATATCTATAAGCTTATGAAAAAAAACGTTCTAAATCACTATTGATTAAAGACATGCAAATCAAAACAACTTTGAGGTACCACATCTCACCAGTCAGATTGGCTAAGATTACAGAACAGCAAAATGATAAATGCTAGAGAGAATATGGAAAAATTGGAACACTAATACATTGTTGATGGAGTTGTGAACTGATCCAACCATTCTGCAGAGCAATCTGGAACTATGCCCAAAGGGCATAAATATATGCATACCCTTTGACCCAACAATAGCACTTCTAGGATTATATCCCAAAGAGGTCAGAAAAGTGGGAGAAAGATGTGTATATTCAAAAATATTTATAGCATATCTTTTTGTGGTGGCAAAGAATTGAAAATCAAGGGTATGCCCATCAATTGGGGAATGACTGAACAAGCTGAGGTATATGAATGTAAAGGAATATTACTGTGCTATAAGAACGAGGAGCAGACAGACTTCATATTAACCAGGAGAGACTTATATAAACTGATGCTGAGTGAGAAGAGCAGGACCAGGAGAAATTTCTACACAATCACAGACACAATGTAAGTGTGATGACTAACTTCAATAGATTGGGCTCTTCTCAGCAATGCAAGGTTATAAGACAACTCCAAAAGACTCGTGATCAAAAGAGAAATCCACATTCAGAGAAAGAGTTGTGGAGTCAATACAGATTGAAACAAACTACTTGCTGTGTTTCTTTTCCTTGTTTTCCTTTGTTTCCTTTCCCACTGATCATTCCATCAGTTATAATCCTTATGTTACAACCTGACTAATGACTAATGTGAAGATAGTTGTAGATCTAATATTAGAATGCATGTCACCATGATGGGGAGGGTGGAGAGGAAAAGGAGGGGGAGAAAATTTGAAATAAGGGACTGTGCAACTGAATGTTGTAAACTAAAAGTAAGTAAATAAATAAATTTTAAAAGAAAGCATTCAAGTTGAGCCTTGAACTTAAATTGTTAACTGTTAGAAAAGTTCTATGCTATAGTTGATACTGAATCATAAAGGTATGGGTTCAAATCTTGTCTCAGGAATTTAAAAGCTCAACAAGTCACTTAAATTCTCTAAGTCTCAGTGTGTTCACCTGCAAAATGAGGAAAATGCTACACCTATAACAAAGCTTTTAAGGTAGAAATGAAATTTTACATAAACACACACACACTATATATATATATATATATATATATATATGTATATGTATATATATATATAGTGTGTGCATATGTATATATATGTATACATATATATATATACATATATATATACACATATATTGATAGACCTAGATCTACAGACATTGTGTGTGTATAAATTTTGAAAACCTCAAAAGCTCTCTATAATTAACCAAAATTATTAGATGTCATTTTTGTTAACTTTCTAAAGTTAAAAAACAAATTTTGAATATGCAAAAGTTTTTTTCCAAATATTCATTTAGATTAACATTTTTAATGTATATGGCAAGATAGAACACACTTTTGCATCCAAATAATGATGTGAAATCCTCCAGGAAATATTCCTCCAGGAAATTATGAATGAAACTACCAAGGAGGTTGTGAATTCCATCTGTAGTTTGTCAGAATAAAAGAATTCCTCTTATTTTCCTGCCTGTGATTTTGATTGCACACTTGAATAGATACCCCATGAGGTTTATACATCTAAATGAAGTTTAGTAACATGAGCATTCAGCTATAACAGTGACTTACCATCTTGTCTGGGCCTTTTGATAATTCAGATAGAAATGACTTTCAAAAAACTGAAAATAGCTATCCCCTTCATATGTGATCTAGGTTCTCTTCCCTTTAGCATATCTTTGTAAATCTTTACCTATTAGTTATGTGATCTATGTCATTTTCCAGTTCCTTCTCTGCATTTACTTGTTTATGTGGCATCCATGGAGATAGATATTTTGTTGTGATATCTACACTAGACCATCAATGTCTTGAGCCCTGATAATGTTTTTAAACTCTAAGGTGAATGGGAGAGAGATAGTAGTGTTTTCTCTCTTCTTCCTCCTCCCCCCCCCTTCTTTTTGCAAGGGATAGAATGAGAGAAGGGAAAGAAATAATTAAAGAGCACTTATTATGTAAACGGCACTGTGTTAAATATTTTACAAATACGTTTTCATTTGATCATTGTAGTAAACTTACAGGGTAGGTACAACTGTTAACTTTGTTATATAGTTGAGGAAACTGAGATGGAGATTAAATAACTTCCCCAGGATTACACAACTAGTAAATGTTTGAAGTTGGATTTCAATTGAAGTTTTCTTGACTCCAGGCCCAGCCAACTATGCATTTTCCCATCTTGACTGGTTCTTGTCATTCATTCTTGAAGAGAAGCAAAATAACTTAACTATGTGGGTGCAAGGGTACAGTGTGTTTGACTGACTGATCAGAACAGCACAAGCTTAGAAGACTTTACCACAGGTCAGCACAAATAGTCCACATGAGGGGAGATGTTTCTACATGTATACATCTCACATTTCTTTTGAGCTACTATAATTCTGACTTGCTTATGGAGTACATAAGCAAATGTATTTGCTTCTTTGACTTGTGCACACCAAGCTGGGAGGTCCTATGCCCCTGTTTCCCTTGTCAATCAATTACAAAGTTCTTCAGAGAGACTTTGAAATTCTCAGTGTATCACTTCTGACCTCAATGTCAGTGCATACTTTGTGTGAATTATCCATAAAATAGTCTTTTAGGCAAATGAACATTTGGCATTTAAACAATGTGTCCAGTCCATCCATGTTGCATGCTCTTCAGTAGAGTTTGAATGTTTGGCAGTTCAGCTTGACAAAAGACCTCTGTCTGTTATCTTGCCAAATGAGCTTAAGAATTTTCTGTTACCTGACAGATATAGTGTCCAAGTTTAATAGACATACAACAATGAGGTCAGCACAGTGGCTCTGTAGATCTTAAAATTGGTAGGCATTCTAATATCTCTTTCTCTCCCATGATTTCCTTTGGGGTCCCTCAAAAAATGAACTAGTTCTGGCAAAGTGTACATCAACTTCATTATCTATGTGTATTTCCCCAGAAGGTATACTGCCAAGGTAAGTGAATTTAGTGAACAGCATTCAATATTTCTCCATTTGCTGTAACTGATAGTACCACGGATGATTTTAGTTGGTGTCTTCTCGGTGTTAATTGATAGGCCAAAATTAGCACAAGAAATAGAGATTCAGTCCATACTTTGTTGTATCTCAGCTTCAGAGGCTGGATTGAGTACATAATCATCTGTGAACAAAATTCATGAACCTCCCTCCTCTTTATTCTTGACTTGTAGCCTTTTCAAGTTAAACAATTTACCATCAGATGTTTTTGTCCTTGTTGAAGGCACCCAACAACATCACTGAAAAAAATCATGCTAGAAAGCAGGGGAGCAAGCACACAGCCCTACTTCATTACCTACCTGACTAAGAAAAGAGAAATCAAGGAGAGGTAAGGGAAAGATCAGAGATTCTGGGGGCAGAGGATTTGAATTAAAATATGAATTCAAAATGAATTCAAAACCTTCCTCTATCATTTAGTAACTTTATATCATCTTGTGAATGCACTGTGGTAGGCAGGAGCCAAGTTAGTAGAGATTACATATTGCAGAATGATGTGGACCTCACGCACATGTATAAAAGTTATCAAGCAGAAGTTATTAGCATGGAAAAAGGAATGGAATTAAGAAAAAAAGGAATTCAATGGGAAAAAAATGAATGAGATGCATGAACAATTTTATGTGATTACTAGGGTATTATTAAGTCAACCCAGGGGTATGCAGGAGTGACCAAACTCTATTGGTTCTTCTCAGAAGCCTGCAAAAGGTGGTTACAGAGGTGGCAACAGGAATAAGACAGGAACTGTGGACCCCAGATTAAAATGAACAGAACTTACATGACTTGCAAATAATTATAGAGTCAATGATTATGCTTTAAACCCAGATCTTTCCTGAATAAATATAAAATGTTCAGTCAACTATATACCACTATCTTTCTCTGCTATGTAAGGGATAGGGAATTATTCCTAAAGGCATTTAATTTGTAATAATTTTGGAGTTTCAGATACTACTGACATTATATTTTCATGTATGTGTCAATTTACCAACAAGATTACAAGTTCTTTGAGAACATGATTATGTATTAGTTACCTTGATTTTCCCATAACACCCTGAATAGTAAAAACCCAATAAAATGGTTGAATTGAATTGAACTGGTCACTTATTTCCTCATACAAATAGTTCCTGTGTAAGCACAACTTAATGTTTATACTTTGGCCCTCCTGGCTCAGAGTAAATATAAATAGAAATTGATTTTTTTTTGGCCTGAAATCCCGAGGGTCTTCCTCTCCCAATGTAATTTTATTATCATTATTGTTATTAAAGGTACCATCTTTTAACTCCCTTTTTAAACAGGCTTATTCATTGAATGGGTATTACCTCAATCAAAGTGGGAACTTGAAAAGACCTTAGCTTAAAAGGGCCAAGGTCTCCCACTGTATCCTGGGCCATCACCAGTCATCCAGATGAATACCTGCCCACTGAACCCAGATGGCCCTGGAGGAGAAAGTGAGGTTGGTGACCTTGCACAGCTCCCCCTCACTCAGATCAAATTCAATTGCAAATCATGCCATCATCTCCTTGATGTCACAGTCCTCTTTGAGAATGAAGGACAAACCATAAAACAACTCATATTCCTCGCAGATAGTTCAGAAATAGAAAACTATAAGGTCTGTATCCATAAATAAACTCAGGACCATCTTCTGAAATTTCAGATTTGACCAGGCTAATGTTAATAAGTGATTAATGATTCTGAAAATTGAGACTGTAAAGTTTTACAGATTTATCAATAATATCTAAAGAATTGAGGAGCATAATATTTCATCTGCTGATTGTCAAATACCTAAGGGACAAGCTATAATTGTACTGTGGGAAAAAATATATCAAAAGTATTTGCCATTCCAATAAACCAACTGGGGGCATTCATAAAGATAATATGAGCTCATGGTAGCTAATACACAATTTTTTTGCAAATAACTAGGGACAGTATTCATTTTGCTTAACATCTTTACAACATTATAGATTCTCTCTGCCCAAAGATAAAAGATGATCAATTACATATTGACTAGATAAAAATAACTCCATCACAATGATTTAATAACAAATGCTCATGTAAGAATAGTATCTGAAGAGATAACATGCCTCAGGGAATGTGTCTTTGCATTAAAGACATTCCTTTAGATTCAGTATAAATGTAGGGAAGAAGTAGTGCTAAGGAAAGCTGACATTTTAGTTTCCCATTTGAATTTCCAGGTAGTGATAAGTCCTTCTTAGAACTGGATCTTCTGATTTTGAAATATTGGCCTTTTGTACTATATTAAATTCTGAGATATTAATCAGTAAGTATTTTTAAAGTTCCTACTCCATTCCAAGTGTCATTGCAGATGAAACCAAAAGCTAAACTGATCAGCGAATCCGAAGTCAACAGTAAACTAATACAAATTATTCAGAATGTTAAATAATAAATAACAAAATGCAACATGAAAAGAGAAGAGAGGTTGCTGGGTGTAATAGAAAATAAAGAGTTGGCATTGAAGTCAGGAAGATCTGGATTCAAGTCTTGCCTGTGATGCTTACTGGCTCTATAGTGCTGGGCAAATTACTTATCTACTCAAAGTTCTAAGCAACTCCTTTAGATTATAAATCACAGAGTAAGTGCTACTTTGCATTGCTACAGGAGGTTTCCTCAACCAGGCATTTCCTATATTAATGAAATTACAAGTCCAGTTCCTATCACTGTTAAAAAGAAAGAGTATATGGAAATTTCCAACATTGTTCAATATATGTGGATTTGTGTATTTGTGTGTGTGTGTGTGTGCACATGTGTGTGGGTATGTGAAATACTAAAATGCAATTTGCAATTATTTTTGTTTCTTTAGATATTTCTTTACAATAAAAAAAAATCCCCCAAGTGTAGCTTTCCAAAGATATTTTAAAAAATCATTTAGATGAATGACAATACTAAATTGCTTTTATGTTTCTCTGCTTACTTTTGCTTGCTTAGAAGAGAGTGACAGCATAGGATAAGTGAAGAGAAAGCTAGATTTGATGCCATTAAACCCTGGGTCCATGCCCAGGCACAAACTGTGACCCTGGCAAAATCACTGAATCCTTCACCACTCTTGGCAATTTTCTAATACTAAGTTTCAGAGAAAGTGACGTCATGACATCATATTAGTAGATGGATTTTTCACACTCAGAGCTTCCATATACCAATGAAACCATAGGTTCATTCTCAATATCCTTTTTGCTTAAAATAATGGCATAAATGAGAAATCTATTTTTGCAAACACAAAGAATGATTTTAAAACATAGGAAGTACAAATCCTTTTGATAATAATTCTGCAAATATACACATACATACATACATACATATATATCCACTAGTATGAATAGTACCTCCATAGCACAGGCTATGTTATATTAAAAATTTGAGCATTCAATTTCTGAGTGTCATGAATAAAGCAAGAATCACAAATTTAGAGTTGGAAGGGACTGCAGTGGCTATCTAACCCAAACTACTAATTTTTCTGAAAAAGAAACTGAGGCCATAAGAGTTATGTGACTTACCCAGGATCATATATCTGGTAAAGGACAAAGAAGCATTTGATCCCAGCTAATCCTGACTCTAAGTCTCCTTCTATCTCCACTAATACATGGTGGCTGCTACTATACCATGCTTTCTCTTACATTGATGGCCGTTTGATGATGGGTTCATTTAAACAGAATGTAGTTATGTCAATACCACAACAACAAAATAGGAATCCATTTTTGGGGTTCATACTGAAAATCTTTCCAGCTTATTTAGACCTTCCAGACTTTGTAGTTTACTAGCACAGTATAATCACTACAACATGATTAAGCATGAGAGCATAATAATTTGATCTTCTAATTGGATTTAGCTAAGGTGATACAACTATCCTATGCAAAACTTAAATGTTAGATACACCAGGGTCATGGTCACCATTTTACAGTGGAGGTTCAGATAATTTAGTTGACTTGTTTATTTTCATTCATATACAGCATGATCTGGACATGAACCCACATGTCTTGGTGTTAAATCTGGCTTTTATTCAACTCTATTGCAAATTTACATTTAGGTACATTAAAGTCACACCAGAAAACAACATGGTAGAATGAGTGGATAGACAAACTTGCTCAGAATCACAAAGATCTAGGGTCAATTCAAATCTTACCTGTGGTACATACTTGGCATCTGACCATAAGAAATACATTTAACCTTTTAGTGCCACAGGTAATTTTCTAAATTCCAGAGGAAGTGTTGATCTGCATTCTGTTCTAAACATTCATTAATTATACTTCAAAAGGAATTACAAATAACATGAAGGAAATTACTTAAAAGAGAAAGTGTAGCTTAAGAATAGCTATGTGCTAACAAAGATTTACAGTAAGACATTTCCCCCCTTCACAGAACAAATTATACCACAATTTTCTCTTAATTAATGTAATTGATAACAGTTATAAAGATAGCTGGCATTTTAATCATGCAGCTATGTCTCTTGCTGTCAAAATGGGAAAATTAAAAATAGCCCGGAGTCTTTTATTTGCAGATGTAGTTGGGAAGGAAATTAAAACAGAGATGATAATAAATGCCTGATCTGTCGAATTTGAAAGACCACAGGTAAGGGTCATGGAAGTAGAGAAGGGAATAGAAGGATATATTATGACAAATGAAAACAAAAGTCCACAATCTGGTTGTGCTGCATTGACTATCTTGGGGCAGGAAGGGGAGGACAAACTCTGAATTAACTCATTATATTAAAGGCCAAGATGTTTAATATAATTATTTACAATTAATAATTATATAATATATCATTAATATAAAAATGATTCCAAAATAAAGAGAAATTAAGCTCTAGTTGATACCCAGTCATTTTGCTTATCAATTTTACATCAAATATCTGAGTGGGAGCTACTCAATGTAAAGAGAATGGTTTCATCCCTAGAAGTTGATGCTCATTGATGTCCATTAAAAAAAGAGTCTTTTAAAATACAGATCATCTTAAACAGCAGCCACACTAATTTAATATCAACTAAATATATTTTACTGCATCAAGCTCCTATATTGTAACGACAACTCAATTTATGGAAATACATATGTTTCCAAATATCTTCCCCTCTTACCATCTTGGACATGATCTTTGATTTTACAGGGAATCCCCAAAGAGAAATCCCCTCCTACTTATGGAGCTAAATAAATATTTTGCAATTTATATTATCTTAGCTAGTTGGCTTGGGGAACTGAGAAGTTAAATGAGTTGCCCATGGGCACACATCTCTCAGAAGTGGAGGGTGAATGCTGTTGCTGCTGTTTCCAAAATTGACTGACTCTCTCTCTCTCTCTGTCTGTCTGTCTCTCTCTCTGTCTGTCTCTCTCTGCCTCTCTCTCTCTCTCTCTCTCTCTCTCTCTCTCTCTCTCTCTCTCTCTCTCTCTCTGTCCCTGTCTCTGTCTCTGTCTCTGTCTCTGTCTCTCTGTCTCTCTGTGTCTCTCTCTCTGTCTCTCTCTCTCTGTCTCTCTCTCTGTCTCTCTCTCTCTCTCTCTCTCTCTGTCTCTGTCTCTCTGTCTCTCTGTCTCTGTCTCTCTCTTAAAATAGCAGCAAGCACCCTAACATACCCAGGATTGCTTCTAGCACATGTTCTTAGATCTGGTTTTCTAAAGGAAAGCAACTCAAAAACAGGTTAACCATCTTATTTTCATGAAACATATATCATTTACTAGTTGAGGGGAAAATGTCAGCACCCTGAACTTCAAGCAGACAAAAAAATAAAGACAGAGGAAATAACACAGTTCAACAGACAGGGCTTCTAGCTGTCTGATCATCATATACATAGTTAGTTACCAGAGAGAGAAGCACCAATATCTGGGTTTTCAAAGCTGGAGCACTCAACAGCTGCCCAGAGTCTCATCAGGCTAAATCACACAACTCTTTCCAAAATGAGCCCAAAAGTAAAATCTCCCATCGAGGTACATACAGCCTTCTCCAGTGTCAGAGAACATCCCAACCATCATGACCTACTGCCTAATCACCAAGTAACAGGGTGTGGGTCTTCCTGAAAAACAAGCTTCCTTCCACAGGCTCCATGTAACCATATTCAGCCCATTAGGGGGCAGAGTATATTCTCAAATCAAGGAAGATTGTCAAATTCACTTAAGCCTATCAAGGGACAGGGAAGATCCTCAGATTCCTTTTTCCATTACATCTCTCTCTCTCCCTCTCTCTCTCTCTCTCTCTCTCTCTCTCTCTCTCTTCCCCCCCCCCTTTCTCTCTCTGCCACCCCCACTGTCTATATATGTGTGTGCATGCACATAAACATATGAATATATGTATATATAATTCCTAATTGTACCATTAGATGTAAATGGGAAGATCTGGGTTTAATTCTTGCCCCATGTAATTATTAGCTATGTGACTGGGCAAGTTTTCTAAATGTTTTCAGCCATGTGGTTTCCTCATTTATAAAAATGCGATAACTAAAGTTTTCTACATCAATGGTATCAAATTCATATTACATATCTACTAAATTTTATAAAAAGGATTCTTCTTGGACATATATTGACTTAGAAAACACATTTATACATATATACATACATACACATATACAGCTATATGGATCTAATGGTAACCATCTTTAAGGCATGGGGGAGGGAAGAAAAAATGGGAAAAATTTACATGATAACTTTGTTGTACATTTGGAAAGAATAACAAATTATCCATGTTTGATGTGCGGTTTTGTGTGCAGTCATCTTTTTAATTCTGCTGTATTGTGGAAATATTTATTTTGCTCCATGAATTGAAAATAAAATCAATTTTAAAATGAAAACCATATATTGACATTATATATATATTGTATTGTATTTTTTATTTATCTTGTTATATATTTCCCAATCACATTTCAACATGGATTTGACTACACAAGAAAATGTTGAGGGTCACGTGGGTTTTGTGTTTTTGAAATCTCTGCTCTACAGTGATAAAATAACAGGTAGGGAAAAAAATGACCTTAGTACTTAGCATAGTATATTGCAATAAATAGGCTCTTGATAAGTGTTTGTTGAATTCTGATATTCAACTTGATTACCATTACTATTATTACTGGTGTTGTTGATCAATATAATTAAGCTGTTATAATTATCTAAAATTAATTGTCTAAAATCATGTAATTCTTTAAGGTTTGTGGAATGCTTGGATATATTATTTCATTGGATCCTCACAATAATGCTATGAATTAGAGGCTATTCTTATCCCAATTTTGCAATGACATAAAAGGGGAAAGACACCAAGTGATTTGCCATGGGCAATCAACTAGTAAATATTTGTGGCAAGATTAGTATTCAGATCTTCCACGACTCTAAGGCCAGAATGCTAAAAAGATATGATACTGTCAGTAGCCTGTAAGCCCTGATAAGTACTACCAAGTTGGAAAGTGTTTGAGGACGGGCTTGCTGTCAGACTGTTTTCTGAGGGCTAGACTAATTATGTAGAGAGAGAGAGTAGAGAGAGTCTCATTACCAGAAAGTTGGCATCCAGTTAATGAATATTTTGGCCACAATTGCTACACTTAGGGGTAGTAAAAGGGGTTGTAATCCATATTAATGCAAACAATACCCAGATTTTTAAGTCTCCAGATCTTTTGAGACTTAGACATCCCCCCAAATATGTTATTATTTAGCACTGGTTCAGCTGCTCATTGTGATATTAAAATCTAAATTGAGTCAAATTTTTCTTTGGAAAATCCTCCAAATGGCTTCAGGGACATTTTATTGAACATTCTATGAAGGATATGCCATATTTCTTCACTCTTAAAAGGGAATAGAATAATTCATACTGAATAATACTCAGAAGACAAAAAAGGAAGCTGTTCAAAAAATGGAAACTATCATTCTGCCTCCCTCAGCCCTTAGGATTTTCATTCTAATGTCTGCCTTCTATGCCAGCCTCATTCAACTATCTTCCAGCAGACAATATTACTCACTTTTTGTCTTCTGAGAATCATATATTATGTGTTTTCTATAAAAAAAGTTTTAGTGAAGAAGTAATGGTATATAACCCTTAAGCCATAAGTCAAGCCTCTGACCTGTCCCCCAAGTCCACAAATTTCTATAGTCGATAGAGAACCTAAAGCCCATTCAACAATATTTCATGAAGATGACTGTTTTCACAGGAATAATGAATAAAATGCTATAGTCTGTGTTCCTGCAGGAGATTTTCTACAGAAAAAAATATTATTGTTGTTGATAAAATGCACTAAATGGGTGAATGTAAGCTAAACATGGAAGGGAATGGAATATTACTGTGTTATGTAAAATAATGATTATGAAGAATACAGAGAAGTTTGACAAGAATTGTATTTTCTGATGCAAATATCAAAAGGAAACAATAAAGATAGTGAATTCATTTATTTTTATTATTGTTCTTTTTTATTCAGTCATATCTAACTCTTTATGACCCCATTTGGGTTTGTTTTTGGCAGGGATACTGCAGTGATTTGCCATTTCCTTCTTCAGCTCATTTTGCAGATGAGGAAACTGAGGCAAATATGGTTAAATGAATCGCTCGGGATCACACGGCTAGTAACTGAATGAGGCCAAATTTTAAACCAAGGAGATATCTTTCTGGTTTCAGACGTGGCTCTCTATCCACTGCACCACCTAGCTGTCTGTTCATTTTTATAATTTGGAGGAAAAAACAGAAACAAACAAACAAAAATCTTCAAAACACTATGCAATTAATATATCTAAGATTATCCTAGAATAAATAAAAGAAAATGTTTTATTTCATCAGGGAAGTGAATCACAATAAACAGAACTATATTTGGAAATAACATTAATGTAAAATAAAAAATAATGATAGCAAAAATATATAAAAAGAACCAGAATTCTGATGTACACAGAAGTTGAAAAATGACTCACTCTTTCACAAATCCCAGATAGGTTTAACATTTTATCTATCTATATGATAACAACATGTGGAATTATTTTTTTAATTTAGGTGATTTTCTAGTGCTGTTATGTTATAGTTTCCTTTAGTACTTGACATGCTATATTTTCCCCAATTCTCACAATTTTTGCAAATATTTATAACAGTGTTATCTTTGTCTATTTCCAAACTTCACTAAGATGACTTTATTCAGCCACAACTTAATATCAAATGGTTTCTCCTCAGGAAGAAAAAATAATTTTAAATAAAATTACATTTTCTTGTCCATGTAAAATGAAATAGGATAAGTATTAAATGAAAAACTGTTTTCTTCAGAAAACATAACACTGCTTTCTTTTTGAGATTTTTCATTTTAAATCCATAACTTTAAATCCATATCAAGACATGCTTAATAACTGCATTGGGTACAAAGCATGGGTTCCTTCTGTGAGAAGATTCTAACCATTTTTAAAAATTCATGGCACTCAATATACTTGAATTCAATTGGTGAAAAACAATAGAAAAGAGAAGAAAAACACAAGGTAAGATAATAGATTTTAACTCATTTATCACAGTTAGGAAATGCAGTTTCATGGGATTTTCATTAGATTAATTAAGGAATCACAAATGAGACCTAACTTTTCTTGGCTATAAATCAGTTCCTGCATGGAGACCTGCAGGTGTGGGCCAAGGAGAAAGTCTTCACTGAAAATTGCAGTTTTGTATAGTCTCCCATAGGCAGATATATAACATCATGATTCTAGTCTTTGAAGAACCAATCAAATAGCCTATAGTAAATGAATAAGACATAATTTAACTTTAAAAGGTAGTAACAGCTTATTGGGCGAGTCCTTGAATGGAAGAATTAAAAAAAAAAACATGTATATGCACATACCTTTGACAGATATATGGATGAGACTGGAGATACAAATCAAAACAAACAGGACAGTTCCTAACCTCAAAGAGCTCATGTTCTAATAGTGAAAGAAAATAATAATTTGGAACTGGCATCTTGAAGATGGACAGCGCCTTCCAGTCTGGCTACAGATGGTGAATACTCAGAATTGCAAAGTCCTGGGGTCCTAAGCATGGGAAGTCAGAGATAAGGAATGTGGTAGCTAGAAGAGAAATTTTCTTATATTTTATCCCAAAATATTATTTTGTTCACTTACAAAGTCAGTCTGTGTTTTCTTAGGTATCAGGGTGGGGACATAAGCATAGAGAATGTGATATTCCCATAAATGACTTGGGAAATCATGTCATTTGTGCCATATCTGTATCTGGCACAAGGATTCTCAATGTGAACAAGACTCAACATCACAGGATAAAAATAGACAGGAAGAAAAGAAAGCTAATAGTCATAAGATCGTGGAATGGAGAGCTAGGATGAATTTTCCTTAGAGATTTTATAATCTAAGCATTTAATTTTACATGAGGATTTTGAGATGCCAAGAGGTTAGGAAGCAGATCCAAAACAGGAAATGGGTGTCAGATTCTGGATTTGAGCTTGCCTTCCAACTTCAGATTCTGCAATTCTTCATTATGCCAAAAATTAGGTAATGCTGATTTTTGTATTTTAGAACCCCCACCTTCCTTAAATGTTGAGCTCAAGTGAAATATCAAGCAAGAGGAATGGCATCATTCTTCTACCTCTGCTAGCCACCCTCTTCAAATTACTTTGTATATATTTTGAGTGTTTGCGTATATGTATGTATGTGTGCATTCATGTATGTACACACAAACATAAGTAACTGGGAATTACTAAATGCTCATTGATTAGTGAATGAAGACTTCTCAGATCCATGAACATAAGTGCCACAGTACTTAGTGAGTTTTTTTAGATGTTGTACCTTTATAATACATGATAGGATAAAGATTACTCCCCCCAATACTATCTTTCATGCTTTGATATATTTGTTTTGAAGCACATTCACTTATTCTTACAACAATGGATGAGATTGTCATTTGAGGAAAGTGAGGCACAAAGTAATACAATTATTTGTTCAAATTCACAATGATAATTAGGGGCTCAGCTGAGTAAACAGCTCTTGTCTTTTGATTTCTATGTCTGCAGTCTCACTGTATGGTGAGACACACCACTCATTATAACTTACATTTAGTGAGACCCACTATTCAGTATAATTCATATTTGGTGAGATCTACCACTCACTCTAACTCACATTGCAGGAAAATTGTCATCCCAGTGTTCAATATTGCTGGGGTTTTGGTATTGGTGATGTTGCATTAACTGCACTGATTGAAATGCCTAAAATTTATGGCCAAACATCCAGAATATTTTTTTCCCTCTGAAGTGCATGTAGACAACAACATTTCACTTGTCTCAATTGTGAGATGCCAAGATGAGTGTCATGGTTAAACTCATTTCAGAAAGTATGGCCATTTTATATTGCACCACAGAGGAAAGTAGAGCAAAGCATTCATCTTGATAGACAACTCAACCTATTCCTTCCTCTTCCTCTTCTTCCTCCCTCTCTTTTATTTTTCTCAGGGCAGCTAGTGGTTCCAGTAGTTAGAGCACTGGTCCTGGAGTCAGGAAACCCTGAGTTCAAAATTAGACTCAGACACCTACTAGCTTTTAGATCTTGACCAAGAAAGTTTTTTTTTTTTTGGAGGGCAATTGGGGTTAAGTAACTTGCCCAAGGTCACACAGCTAGGTTTTTTTTGTTTGTGTGTGTGTGCGTTAAGTGTCTGAGGCCGGATCTGAACTCAGGTCCTTCTGACTCCAGGGCTGACCCTCTACTCACTGTGCCACCTAGCCCCCCCCCCCCCCCCGACCAAGAAAATTAATCTCTCCCAGCCACCATTTCCTCAACTATAAACATGGGATAATAATAGCACCCATCTCCCAAGGTTATTGTGAGGATCAAATGAGGTATTTCTAAAGTGCTTAGCATAGCACACATAGTAGGTACGATAGAAATGCTTATTTCTTTCTTTCCCTCCTTCTCAAAAATTTCTAAGGTAATGGGTTATTTTTCTAGGTAAACCCTTGTTTTGTTCTGTTTTTTGTTGTTGTTGTTGTTGTTGTTTTAATGAAACAGTGGAGAATAGAGGGTATTTTATGTGGCTCCTTGAAGATTCATTTTAAATAGGATTAAAAGCATCAGATGTTGTCAGTAAGGTGAGGGATTCCTGGACACAATCTTTTCTACTTAAGCAAATAATGTATGACAATCCTATCATGTTTTATAAGCCTTCTGCTACTTAGGACACATGTCAAGCTTTTAGTTGAGCATTTGTTTTCAGTCCTAATATATCTGCTGGATTAATATATTTATCATAGATTTCAACCTGGAAGGGACTTCACAGAGACCATCTGTTTCAACTTTCTTGTTTTACAGATGAGGAAACTGAGATCCAGAGATTAAGTGGCTTGCCAAAGATCACACAGGACATAAACATCAGAGTCAGAATTTGAATCCAGTTCCTTCGGCTCCAGAGTTAGTGTCCTTTCTGCTATAGCAACCAATGTTACTATAAATTTTAGATGTGTTCCTTTGGTAACTTTGCCTAAAAAGTAAGTTTTTTGCTATTCAAAAAAAAAAAAAAAAAACAAAACAATTGTGAGAATGACTGCATTGGAAGATAGGTGTGGGGAGCTCTGCAGTTTAGTATCTGGGAGTTCATGTTCTTCTTGGAAAAGATATTTATGCTAGTGAAATTTCAAAGATTGTCACAAATAGACTTGTATATCTATTACAATAGAAGTAGTGAAAGTATAAACTCCTAGGTGCTTGCATTCCCACTGACTTTAACCTCAAGACACTGACAGATAACTGTTCTGTCTAACAGTAAGTAGCAATTCAGTTTTCAATCCAGGCAAAGCTTGAATTTCACCTCAATTTTAACAGCTGAAATTCTCCTGTCCTTTATGGGTCATATCTGGGCACATTTAAAACCACTTAAATTCAGTTACTATGGACCCTGTGGCTATCACACATACAATTCCCAGGGTGAACTGGGGAAGAAAGCCAGCAGGTGTCTTCTTCTAACAGCTTCCCTTCAAAATTGTTCAAGGGATATTAGATATTGAGCATACTTTATCAGACTCTTCACGTATGTGTATTTTTTTCCCATAAGAACTGCAGAATGGCACAGTACATCATGAAAGCACCTGAAATCAATAAACTACCTTTCAATTTCCCAAGTTATCCAAAACTGTTAGAGAAACATTACAAAAGGTAAAAGTCAAGAAATTTTACCAATAATATATCCCATAGGATTTTTGTTATACTGAAGTGTTGGTTGTCAAAAGGCAGATTGCTTTAAGAATGGGAAGGAAGCAAAAAATGTAATTTTCTTTTACACTGAAATCTGGCTTGCTATTATATTGTTATACAAATTCCCTAATAGGGTCCTTGGTGAATAGTAGGTGATTAGTACTTGATTATTAATTGAGTGTGAACTTGATGAAGTTAATAGGTCATTTTGTATCTTTCACAACAACATGATAATTGGCAAATAGTAAATACTTGACAAATACTTATTACTGATCACTATTAAACATTCATTGTACAGGGCATTACACATATGAGACATTTTACCACAGGATCATAAATTTAAAACTTCAAAACACTTGGCCAGTCATTGAGTCCAGTCACTTCATTTTATAGATGGAAAAATTGAGACTGAGAGAATTTAAGTGACTTTTTCACGTTAGGCAGCTTGTAACTATCCCATACATGAGTTGAACCCATGATACCTGGATCCCATCCACTATGCTATACTGTGTCTCATGGGCACTGATCTCAAGGAATTACAGTATATCCAATTCTTCTAGTTGGTCATTGACCATGCCTTGAATACACTTCTTCCCCAATTGTGCCTCTTCAATCCACAGCATATTTTAAGATCATGTGTCATCTTCTTTAAGAAGCTTTGGACTGAACAAAAGAAACCTTTGCTTTAAACCAGTCTCCGAAATTGAGCAATTATGTAACCCTCTCTCTAATATATCTTTTCAGTAATTAGATTCTCAGTTTCCTGTTCTATAGATGGGGAATACTAATACTTGATTTCCTCATAGAATCTTTGTGATGATCATATGAGACTACTCCTATAAAGAGCTTTGTAAATCTTTAAGCAGGATAAAAAATGTCTACTCGTATTTTTATCTTGATCATAGCCATATTCATTAAAATAATCATTTCCTCATTCAATTCATCTTGTTCCATTCAGTTTACGTAGAAATGGTCCAAGGACAAGCCACTAGCTTGCCATTATTATTTTATAGATAATGATCTGTGGATGACTGCAAGTAGATATAGTTTAACAAAAGTTTGGTGATGTAAGCTCGTCTTCTAAAGGCTCAGGGAAAGCATCTTCAGGACAATTCAAGTATCAGATATGAAGAAAGCGTTGCTGTTTAATTCACCCCAATGTCATATGGATTGGATAACTTCCACTCTATGTATAATGTGTGCCAAAGTCTTCCTATAGTTTGAAGTTTTCAAAACATAAGCTTTAAGTTTTAATAACTTAAACTGCATTAAGGTATTGGAATACCTTGTACTTTAATATCTTTTCATTTTATATAATTTGAAATTTGTGGGCATTTGTTATGCTGACAATTGCTTCATGTGCCATTCTTAAGTTGTTAAGGGTCAAAGACAGGTTCAGGTACTAGACACAACATTTCTATATGTATAATACATCTGATCCAGTAAAATTTATTTACTGAATTCCCAAGTATACTGGGGAAGTGAAGAAGTTTGGTTGTATGTTTAGTATAGAGATTTGATGCCTTCTATCTCATGAAGGGTAGCGAACTTCAGCTGTTGATGTCATTGATCTAATTATTAAGGACCATTGGTTCTTTCTAACTTGCATCTGAAATCTTCCATTTGTGTTTTTCCCTTACTAAAATATGAGCTATTTGGGGATAAGGGCTGTGTTCCTTTGGATATTTATAGCCTGAGTTCTTGGAACATGACTTTGCACAAAGTAAGTACTTAATAAATGCATTTTCATCCATTCCTTCCTTCATCCACTTACTTTTAATTAGCTATTTTCACAATCGTTGTTTCTCTGAAACTTTTCTTGAACCACTGCAGGTACATAGTTTGAAGTGGGGAGATCATTTATCTCTGTTCTGCTTGCTTCCTATTTGTCTTTGTTTTTCTTGTGCATAGTTAGAAAAGTTTTGTGTCTATTTATCTTAAAAACATAAACCAATTAATGTCTCTAAAATGTGTCACTGAAAAACAACACCGGGGTACAAAGTTAAAAATAAAGAGAAGAAATGAGACACAATGGTGCCCAGCACTCTGTTTTCTGCCACTCCAAAGAAAAACAAACAAATCTCCAGTCTGCAAGTGCATGACATAAATCAGATACTGAGTTAGGCGACATGTTTTCCTTCCCTATGGAATTTATGTGCCTGTAAGACTTTTGTTTCAAAAATGTACCTTATTGAATTTCCTCCAACATTGTCAGAATAAAGGAGAATGTAACAAAATAAGCACAAAGGAGAAGCTTTGTCATTGGTTCAAAAAGTACATAATGGGAGTGCAGTCTCATGCTCGTGTTTTATTTGTCATCAAGCCATAGAGACAAATTACCAAGAGGCCAATTCAGGAATACAATATACAGCATAAATTTGAGATATATACAAAAATGAAAGAGAAAAACAAAAATGAGGACTCTCTAAATCTCTGAGGTCTCTGAAAGGATTTACAAATCTATTCTACCATTGTTAACCTACCCTTAAGGAATTCTGCCAATACAAAGATATATAGGAAACTTGTGTCCATGTAATTCGCTAGGGGAGTATGTGGTACAATTGTTCCAAATATAAAAGCATCATTTGGAAATGACTTTCTATTTGTAGCTTAAATTAGCTCAGAGGTCATTCATGGGAAAATATACAATTTCTGGTTATGTAAACCACTTGTTGGACACTTAAGTGCTTATATTTTGTGCTTACATTTTTGTACCTATATCATATCAAATCAAGATATTTGCAAAATCCTTAATGCCAGGAAACATTACGTATTTCTTTACATGCATGTTACCATTCACATAGTAGATGTCCAATTAACCTTTGTTGAGCATATTTATGTTTTGACAGAATCAGTTTTTGACCTATTGTGATGTCTCCAGAGTATCCATTTTGAAAATGAATAAGAAATTGGTGATGTGAGACTAGAACTCAGGAGAGAAGATGGGTCTGGATATACAGATCTAGGAGTAAGCTCCAGAGGTTTGACAATTAAACTCATGGGAACTGAGGGGATCACCAAATAAGAGACTATAAAGAGTTTAATAGATGACCCAGAACAGAACATTGGTGCATACTCATAGCTAGAGGATACTATAAAGTAAAGGTAAGGGGGAAAGACACTCTATCCATGAGTAACAATAAGTATAAAGTGGTTCAGATAGGAGATGGAGAGTCTTGTGTGGATGATGAAGAGAAGGCCAATGTGAATGCATTGAAAAATGATTGCAGGTAATTACAAAGGAATCATAGAAGATAGGCAAATATTGAGAAGGGTTTTAAAAAGCCAAATAGAGAAATATATACTTTAACTTAGTGTCAATAATGAACTTAGAAAAAAATGAACTTAGAAAAAAATCATTAATTCTATAAAGAATGTAGTCAGATGTATTCATTTTGTATATGGAGAAACTAATGTTCTTAGAGGAAAAATAACTATGACTTTCTGACTCTAAATCTAGACCATTTCTCTCCTACTGCACCATGCTAATTCCATAAGTCATGTACTTCAATCTAATCACAGTGCCAACTACATAATGGGAGGTCTTTGACCAAGTTTTTTTTAACATCTTTGAACCCATTTCCTCATTTGATAATTGGGATAATTCTTATACTTTCTGAATTCTTACACTTCACTGAAGGGTGAGAAGAAAGATCTTTAGAAACTTTATCATATAAACATTATTTATTAAACTTAGAAATTTCACTTTGACATGAAGTATCAGCCATGGTTGGGATGTTTATTCAACATGCAGCTTCCAGGACTCTTAGAGGGTGAGCTACATGTTGAATGATATAGTCAAGAGCCAACCCCCCCTGAAAAACAAACAACAACAACAAATGAAAAAACTTTAATAGTCTATAAAGATGGGCCAAGATTATTAAGGGGAAATGTAATTGGGATAAATGAAAAGTCTTGGCTTTGGTTTAAAATACTACCTTCAAAATACATAATGAAGTAGAGATAGGCATAACAGACAAAAAAGTATATTTGAAATGATTCAGAGATTTTGTAGAACTTTAAATGGTATATGTGACAATAAAATCACACTGCAATTTAAGAAACAAAATGCTGTTGCCATCTTACTTTTCATTAAGAATATAGTGCGCAAAATAAGGAGAGTGAAAGTAATACTCTGGTCTGTATTCAGTTCCAGACACCATGTTTTAAGAAGGATATCTATAACCTGGGGCATTTTTCAGAGGTTGGTAAAAGAGATGAACATTATGCCATACTAGGATTGTTGAAAACATTGAGGGAATGGCTAACTTGGAGAGGTGAAGACTGGGAAAACACATAATAGTTATTGTCCAGTATGCAAAGGAATATCAGTGCATAAGAGGGGTGAGATTTGTTTTGCTTGGTTCCAGAAGTTAAAACTAGGCAAAAATGGTGTGCAAGTTGTGGAAAGGCATAAGGGGTGGGGGTGGGGGCTTAGTCTTAAAAGAGTTCTCAGAGTGGAAGGGGCTGATTCAAGAAGGATGGAATTGCCCTTAAAAGGGAATTTAGAATCAAAGAATCATGAATTTAGATCAAGAAAAGACCTTAAGAAGAAGAAAATCCTATTCTCTTACTCTCTTTTTTTTTAAAGCAATTGGGGTTAAGTAACTTGCTCAAGGTTACACGGCTAGTCATTATTTATGCATGGGTGATCATTTTCTGAGGCCCTATCTGATCTCGGGTCATCCAAACTCCGAGGCCGGTGCTCTTACTCACTGCGCCACCTAGCCGCCCCTTTAGGGCAATTGGGGTTAAGTAACTTGCCCAAGGTTACACGGCTAGGTTTTTGTTTGCATGGATTAAGTGTCGGAGGCCGGCTCCGAACTCAGGTCCTTCTGATTCCAGGGCCAGCGCTCTATTCACTGTGCCACCTAGCCGACCCTTCTCTTACTCTTATAGATATGTAAACTGAGGCAGAGGGAGAACAATGGACTTGCCAAAAGTCAAAGAAGTAGCAAATCAAAGAGTTAGGATTTAAATCCTGGGACAATGATTCCATGTTATGCTATAAACAGTTTTCTTTGATAATTCCACCATTAGTACTGGTTAGGGGGTGGGAACAACTATGAAATCATGGTTCTATTAATTCTATTATTCTGGAGGTAATTATATTTGGAAGTTGCTGTTCAGTTATTTTTAAGTCATGTCCAATTCTTTGCGACCCAATTTGGGTTTTCTTGGTAAAGATAATGGAGTGGAGTGGTTTAGCACTCCATTTTCCAGCTCATTTTCCAGATAAAGAAACTGAGACTAAGAGAGTTAAGTAAGTTGCCCAGGGTCACACGTCTAGCAAGTGTTTGCGGTTAGATTTGAACTCAGAAAGATGAATATTCCTGACTCCAGACCTGATACTCTACCCACTATAACACCTCGTTTCGCATGTGTAGGAGTATACATTAATAATGGAATTTGTTCGCTGACAATGGAAATATATAGTTTTGGGATAGACACTCACAAGCATAATCCCAAATAAAGGTGAGGAATTGAACTTGATGAGCCATTAAAGCAGTAAAAGGCTATTAATGAAAAGTTACATTGAATCTAATTACTATCATATTCTGAAATTCTGTTAGAGTGGAAATATGAAAACCATGACTTCAGAGTCAGCACTGAAGTAAATACTGGAGTTCAAGTACTGCATTTGAAAAATGTAAGCAGGGGCAGTTAGGTGGTGCAGAAGAGAGAACACTGCTTCTGGAGTCTGGAAGACCTTAGCACAAATTTGGCCTTAGACACTTAATAGCTGTGTGACCCTGGTCAAGTCACTTAATAATGATTGCCTAAAAAAAAAAAGAAAGGAAAGGAAGGGAAGGGAAGAGAGGAGAGGAGAAGTGAGGAGAGGAGAGAAGAGGAGAGGAGAGGAGAGGAGAGGAGAGGAGAGGAGAGGAGAGGAGAGGAGAGGAGAGGAGAGGAGAGGAGAGGAGAGGAATGGAACAGAAAGGGAAGGAAAGGAAAGGGAAGGAAAGGAAAGGGAAGGGAGGGAGGGAGGTTGGAAGGAAGGAAGGAAGGATGAAAGAAAGACAGAAAGAAAGAAAGAAAGAAAGAAAGAAAAAAAGAAAGAAAGAAAGAAAGAAAGAAAGAAAGAAAGAAAGAAAGAAAGAAAGAAAGAAAGAAAGAAAGAAAGGAGAAGCAAAGAAAAAACGCAAACATTAGATATCACTATAGAGGGTAAAGACTGACTGAGAAGTGCTTCCACTCCCCCAAAAGAAAGGGAGAAATAATAACAATAGCTAGCATTTGTCTAGTGACTTAAGGTTTACACAGTAACACACACACACACACACACACACACACACACACACACACACACACACACACACACACACATATATATATATATATATATATATATATATATATATATATATATATATATATAATCTCATTTGATCACAGAACCACCCTGTGAGATAGGTGCCATTATTAATCTCATTTTATGGGTGAGGAAATTGAAACTGAAATAATTTAAATTACCTGTTAGAAATCACATAGCTTAACTACTTATGCACAGATGCAAAGTAAATGCTTGAGGCAAGATTTGAACTAAGATCTTTCAGAACTCAAGTGCAGAATTCTATCCATTGCACAAAACCCCAGATAACATTTAAAAAATTTTTCCCAGACAGACAAAGTTAGGTGTGACCCTCCTTTTGTTCTCTGCCTCTTTAACATGCCAGAGATTCTTCAGAGGACCCAGCATGTGAGTAGTAGCAACTAGTTAGATTTAGAGCAGAGGCAAAATAATAGCCTAAGTTCCACATGGGTTTCTTCCCCTGCTTTTGGGGGGGAGCCTAAGACAGCTTTTAATAGAATCATCAATGCTCCCATGTCCCAGAACAAAATATGTCTGATTATTAGGACAGGTTTATCTTTTGAAATATTTAAAACCTTCTATATGAAATGTAACCTCTTCAGACTTTATCATTTATATTCTCTGAATTCATTTATAAATGTATAGGACTCATAAAAATAATTGATCTTATCATTATCAAGAGAAAACCAGCTTTAAAGTATTATTGATAATAGTACAGTATCTACTTAGAATAACAAGAGATTTGTGATTTAAACTTCCAGCCTCTTAGGTAAAAAGTAAGAGAAAAAAGGAAAGAGGCATTTCACCTTCTACTTGGTTCTCAGCTGGGGGGATGGGGGTGGGGTGGAATTCAACCATCTCTCAGCAGGATGTTCTGTGAGCAAAGTTGCAATCAAGGGGAGACTTTGGCTGCTCCACAACCCCTCTGTTCTCACTCAAAGTATCCCCAGTTACTACAGTTAATGCTGTCTCAGCTGCATCTCAGGCTCCCTGTTGATGCTTCTTCCTCTGTGGCCATTTCTCCCTGTGTTCCTTAAAGAGTGAACTAAAATCTCCTGCCAGTTGTGAAATCCCGCAATCCAGTACACAGTCTGTGAAAGCTAAGTCTCTTCCTGTGGGAGAAGACTGTGAATCCCAGAATTGCTCTGGGAGTGCTTGGACTCTTAACCTCCCTTCAGCACAGCCAGTGTGAGGCTTGTTGAAAAGAATGCTACACACATATGAGCAGTATGACCATGTACAATCATTTAACCTCTAAGTGTCTTAAGACCATAAGGGAGAGATAAGTCATCAGGCTGCATTAATAAAAGAAATAGATAGATATAATATAACATAATATAATATAATATGATATGATATGATATATGATACAATATGAAACGATACAATACAATACGATACAATACGATACGATACGATACAATACAATACAATACAATACAATACAATACAATATAATATAATATAATATAATGATAATTCCTGATATGGATGAAATCACAGGTTCAAACCAAAATCATAACAAACATAATGGCCATCAACATAAAAATTTTTCTTTGGACTACTGATTCGTATATTAGAAATCCTTGAGGATAGTTGCTTTGTCTTTTCCAAAACAAATTTCTGAAATATGATTTCTTTTCATATTACCTTTATTTCCAATCATTTCCTTCCCTTCCTTGAATATCCAGAGGGCCATTTTATGTAACAATAAATAAAAAGGAAAGGGGGATAGGAAACAGTTCAAAAAAGATTAACCAAAAATAGAAAATAAAAAAAAGGTCTGAAAATATATGTCATGGTCTGTACTTAAAATTTCACATATCTCTTTAAAGAAGAGGAGGAGGTATACATACATAAACATATATGTATACACACATTCATTTTCTGTTTAGGGTCAAATTTGGCAATTATACATTTTCATTTGTATTTATTGTGGTTGTTGCTATCCTCTCCACCCCGTGAATATTGTCACAGTCATTGTATATATTGTTTTTTAATCTGATTATTTCACTTTGAAATAGTGCATTGTCTTTGCATTCTTCTCAATATTCTCCTTAGTTACCATTTCTCAGAGCACAGTAATATTCTCTTATATTAATGTACCATAATTATTTATCTTGTCTTAGTATACATCTACATTGTTTCTAGTTATTTGCTACTATAAAAAGTGTTACTAGAAATATATGGATGCATATGTTTGTCTATTACACTTTTTAAGACTAAGCATAAAGGTTATGGATATTTTAATCACATTCTTATCATAATCCCAAATTGTTTTCCAGAATAAATGATTAATTCACAGTTCTTCCATCAATGTCATAATGTATTTGTCTTTCTCAAGCCTTTCATTGGTTATGTCCTACTTCTTCTGCCTCCCCCTCCCCGCCCCTGCAATAATCCAGAGTCCTTGAAATAGTATCTTATTCAATGAAGGCTCTCAGTGAATGTTGGTTGAATGATAGAATGTGTGACTTAAATGATGCATGAATAAATAAATGAAGGCATGACATCTTAATTAAGTTTGCCTTATATACTATCAAATGAGTTAACTTTTGGTAAAGCTATCCTTCTACAATAATTAGAAATACTTTTGCCACTGTTCCAGGAATACATTTTCCTTAAATGATATACTTGATAATTGTACATGCATCACAGAGAGTAAGCTAATGAGAGAGAATTTGATGCTTCTTCAAAAAGTGATTTATTTCACAGGATCACTTAGAGGATCATAATAATATTCATTTATTATTTTGTCTCCGTATAGTAAGAAATGTTGGGTATAGAAGTACAATTTACATATAAGAGAACTATGCATACAATGTGTATACATATGTAATGGACTCACACATATGTAAATATGTGCATATTTGTATAAATTTAAAAATGTTTAGCTTTAAAAAAAGAACCATCCTTTATCACTAGAAGAAATTTTCTTTTGTTCTTCTAAATTATTTCAAGGAGCATTTCCAATTAAGTGACAGATTAAGCAATTTAATACTTTGTCTTAATAAGAAAACTAATTTAGTGATTGGAAATACTGTTGGTACCTATAACAAGGTCTCATGAGGTACTTTATTATGGGACAAAATATCTCTAAGACAACTGGCTTCTAGAAATTGATGAAAGAAATATTGAATATAGAAATCAATCTCATAGATAGCCTGAAGGTCAAGACTTCTCAAGCAGGATAATTGTTTAAGAGCTAATTTTGAAAAATATTTCTGATCCCTGGGTTTTTTACTAGAGTAAATTTTTATTTTTATTTTTTTTAGATCCATTTTTATTAGAGTAGGCATTTAGAACACTAATAAATGAAAGATTTTCTGGTTTTTGTTTATTTTGTTTTGGGGTTTTATTTGTTTGTTTTTAGCAAAGAAGATTGAAAATGGAGCCAGACTTGGAAGTGAAAAAAAATAAAAAAAGGTTTTACAATATAGATCTAATCACTAAACCTCTGTGTTTTTTTTTCCTTCATGTTAAAATGGCAGGAGTCAGGATTTTATGATTATAGCATGTGATAAAGCTCAACAAAATAATAAACCAATAACATTAATAGTCCAGAATATTTGATCAGGGAAATAATTATTTTTCTACATTAGGAAAAAAATAAGCTCATTGATGGCAGAATGGGCAGTAGAAAGAACAGACAGAGAGCAGTCAGACTCATTTCTATCCTTCCCCAAACCACAAGAGCCACATTCCTAAAAAACCCCTTTGGAGACCCAGGGAGACAGAAGATCATAAGTTACAAGGCACAGGGAAGGCAGTACATATTTCTTTGCAGTAGTCCCCTACAAGGGAATGAGTACACTCCCACTCAGTACTGAAGTATATTGGTAAAAACTTCAGTCACTTCACCCTAGTTATAGCTGTACTATATGGTAAAACCATACTAGGGATACAGGCTAAGTTGGAAACAAAATAGGAAATGGGACATAGCCCTTATTGCTTTGAAATCTTTGTGCCACCAATCTGGTTTACCAATATCTAATCTATTTTTTTGGGGGACCAAGGAACAACTAGGGAGTGGGTAGATATTCCCCTAATATCTGCTGATGACCCTAGTGATTAAATTGAATATTTTTGTAGTGAATTCAAAAATCATGAGATCTAGATAGGAAACAGGTTCTTGGGAGCTCATCTTGATGAGGAAGATGAAATAAAAGGCTGACCTTGACTCAAAAGAAGAGATATGAACATGTAGTTTACTCCTTGCTTCTTTAATGTGGTTGACTATGTTTATGGAATATTATGTATAAGGGAGGGATGTTTATGCAATATTACATATATGGGTGGGTGATGTATTGCTTAGTTTTATTGAACTGTATTGTCCCCTCTGTTGTGCTCTTAAGATTGTGTATTTTAGAAAAGGTTTAAGAAAGATAATTGCTGGGTAATGTAATCATCTTATTAATATCATATTTTAATAAAAAGATGGTTATTTGGCCATGTCTCTTAGACCAAAGTCTTCACATGCGGTGGATTCACAGTTTATATGACCTTGGAAGATCACTTATTCCTCATGGAAGCAACCAGCCCTAATTGTTTAAAAATTAAAAAGAAAATGAAAACTACAATTGAGAAGGTGGGACGTATTGTATTGAGTCTTAGGGTACCTGACTTGGATCACCCAAATCTTGGTAAAAAAGATTTCTCAATTTCTACCACCTGTATGACAAAAGGGAGAATCAACACTTCCCCAGACCCATCTGAACAAACACAGTGAGCAGAAATGTACCCATTGGCCCAAACTTAGAATTTTTTTTACTGTCTAATTAGATCTTGGCCTGGGCGAATCTTTAAGAGGGATTTCCTACACTGGTTGGTTTCTGGATGAGGAAGTAGAAAAGGGGAAAAAATTAGTCTTAATAAAATAATCAGTTATTAAATACAAGAGAGTAATGATCATTTCTCACAAGAGGGATCTCTGGGAGAGGAATATGAAAGTGATCTATTAGGAAATGAGGGTGATATAGAAACCAAAGCTGTAAATGTAAATGAAAAAAATAATCTACACATTTTGATTTATTGCTTTAGAAAAAATAGTTATGGAAATGAAAGTATTATTAACCATATAATTTTAACCCCATATCAACTTGAAAGTAACAGAGATAGGCTTACTTTGAAAATATTTTTTTTCCTAGTTTGTAAATCTGTACTCTATGAGACTGGCCTGGAGGCCTTCTCAGAGGCATCCGTGGGTAACTTAGATCCCCATCATAAGCCTGTCCATTATATTACCAACTTAACTTATCATTTCAATGTATTTAATACAATTTGCTGTTGTGCAATCAGAAAAAAAATATTGCACAATGCTTCAAGTCCAAAATGGTTTTATTCTCTAATGTATATGTATATATGTATATGTATGTATGTGTGTATATATATATATATATATATATATATATATATATATATTTCTTTTTTTAAACATTTAATTTTAAAACTTTGAATTCCAGATTCTTCCCTTCCTCCCTCATCACCCACCCTTACTGGGAAGATAAGGAATTCCATATAGGTTGTGCATGTGTAGTTACACAAAAGATTTCCACAGTGGATATATTGTGATTGGAATATGATATTACGGAGGTCCATCTTATCCCACCTCCCACTTGTTCTATTCTAGACTTTGACCATGTTCCTTTTCAAAAGGACATGCTTCTAACTTCCCTCACCCACAACCTGCCCTTTCCTCCATCATCCCCCTTCTAATCCCCTTCCCCACTTCTCACCTCAAGGGAGAGATACCATATTTAGTGTGTATGTCATTCCCTCCCTAAGCCAAATTCAATGAGAGTAATGTTGACCCATTCCCTTCTGCCTTCCTTTTCTTCCCCTCCATTGTAACTGTTTTCCCTTGCCTCTTTTATATGAGACAATTTATCCCATTCTGTCTCTCCCCATCTCCTCTCCTTATATTACTCTATCAACTCTCAATTTCACCTTTTAAGTATCATCCCTTCATATTCAATTGGTCCTGTATCCTCTGTCTATGTATACCTATACACATGTATATACACATTCACATATGTATTCATAAGCCAATATACACGTGTATACAGACATATATATGCATATACACATATTTATACATTTATATTCCCTTCAACTATTCTCATACTGAGAAACATTTCATGAGTATAATTAATATTTTTCAATGTAGGAATGTAAGTATTTCAACTTGGATAAGTTCCTTATGATTTCTTTTCCTTGTTTACCTTCTCATGTTTCTCTTGCTTCTTGTGCCTGAATGTTAAATTTCTATTCAATTCAGGTTTTTTCATGAAGAATGCTTGAAAGTCCTCTGTTTCATGGAATGACCATATTTCCCTCTGAAACAGGATACTCAGTTTTGCTGGGTAGGTAATTCTTGGTTTTGATCCCAGCCCCTTGGACCTCCTTAATATCATATTCCAAGCCCTTTAATCCCTGAATATATAATCTGTCAGATCCTGTGTTATCCTGATTGTGGTTCTACAATATTCAAATTGTTTCTTTTTGGCTGCTTGTAATATTTTCTCCTTGATCTAGGAACTCTAGAACCTGGTTATAATTTTCTAGGAGTTTTCTTTTGGGGATCTTTTTCAAGTGATGGGTGGATTATTTCAACCTCTATTTTCCTCTGTGGTTCTAAAACATCAGGGCAATTTGCCTTGAGAATTTCTTGAAGGATGATATCTAGGTTCTTTTTTTATCACGGCTTTCAGGTAGTCCAATAATTTTTAAATTATCTCTCCTGGATCTATTTTCCAGGTCAATGGTTTTTCCAATGCAATATTTCACATTACCTTCTATTTTTTTCATTTTTGGAACTGTTTAATAGTATCTTTATCTCTCATAAAGTCACTAGCTTTCATTTGCTCAAATCTAATTATGAAGGAATTATTCTCTTCAGTGAGCTTTTGAAATTCTTTTTCCATCTGGCAAATTTGGCTTTCTAAGGCATTCTTCTCCTTGTTGGCTTTTTGAGCCTCTTTTGCCATTTGAATTAGTCTATTTTTACGGTGTTATTTTCTTCTTTCAGGTTTTTGGCTTTCTCTTCCTGATTTTCTTGCATCACTCTCATTTCTCTTCCCAATTTTTCCTCCACTTCTCTTATTTGGTTTGCAAAATCCTTCTTAAGCTTCTCTATGGCCTCTAACCAATTCATATTTTTCTTGGAAGCTTTTGGTATAGGAGTTCTGACTTCATTGTCTTCCTCCTGTTCCATGCTTTAATTCTTTTGTCCCCAAAATAGGAATCTAAAATCAGATTGCTCTGCTTGCTTTGCTTCCTTTTGCCACAGTAGAACTCTGCTTCCAGAGAGGAGAGCTTTGTCCCACATCACTGGGGTGATTGCAGCTGCCAGAGCTATTGGTTGGGTGCCTCTCAGAAGCCTCCACTGCTCTTGCACCTGGTCACACACCCCAGTACCTAAATAGGAATCCAAATCCAAGCAGGGTAAAGCAAGAGTGATTGTCCTCATACTGGTTGTTTGATCCCCCTATAATCTGTAGGCCAGGAGTTTTGAATCAGCCATGTGGGGGCAGCCACTGTGCCTCAACTGCTTCCTCTTCTTTAGGCAGAGTTCAGATGGCACTCTCAGACACCTTGTTCCCAATGCCCACACTGACCTCTCACTTTGTCTTTGGTATTTATGGGTTGATAATTCTGGAAACTGCCACTGCTGCTGTTATTCATTCTCCCATATCTCTCCAGCTGCAGCCAGTTGCGGGCTCCCTGAGGCTATAACCATGGGCTCATGTGGGGCTGGGCTCTTCTGCCACTGTGTTTCAATGGACCCTTCCTGTCCACCTGCTGGGCTGCCTTCAGTGGGAGATTTGTTTCTCCCTGTGACTTCGTGTGTTCTGTGGCCCTAAAGTTTGTTTAGAGTCATTTTTATAGGTTTTTGAGGTGCTTATGGGAGGAACTCACAGAGTTTTCCTCCTTCTGCACCACAGTCTTGGTTCTGCCCTCCCCCCTCTTTCTCTTTCTATTTATTTTTGCTAAAAATTCTTTCCACTTTATAACTAAATAAATATACTTCTGTTAACCATTAGATGCTGTATGAATATCTCATTTCATGCTAATCTTGATCCTAAAATTCTGTATGTATTTATGTGTGGATGTATGTTTATGTGTGTATATCTTTATTCCATACTAGCCTTTGCTAGTCTGAATATTATCTTAGTTCTTGTTAATCTTGGTAGAATCTGACCATGACTTCCATATTAGCTCTGCTAGATTTATCCTTAAATGGTAGTTTCTTCTCAAAGATCTTGCACAGAATTAAAGTAATCAATGAGCAGAAAAAGTAGAAGTAAGGCTAAAGGAGAAAGGCAAAAGCCATTAGATAAATTATATTCTGATTACAAGTGGAGAAATGTATGCATCTCTTTAAAAAACATAAACCTAAAAATACAGAATCATGTAGCATTTTCATGTATGTGCGCAGAAACAATATACATATAAATGTATGCACATGAAAAAGAGGATTGTACATGAAAGTACCTATTTCTATTATATAAAGCTTGCTTTTCTTTTCAAATAAATATTAAATTCAGCTGAGAACTTTCACAGCTACCTGGGAATCTTTTAAATTCATACATAACTTGATTTTTTAAAGAATGTATGATAGCATCTTTGGGGACCCTCCTTTTTTCAAAGCAGTTCACAATCAGAACCATAACTACAACAGGATAGTGGGGATCTCCTACTAGGTTCTGCCTCTTTGTCTTTGAGCTTGTCTGAGAGAGGTCTTAACACTTTTTTTGATCATTATACTGGTCTGAATATTTTTCCTACAACTTACCTCATCATCATCACCTTCTATACCTCTCACTGGAGGATGGAGTCATATACTACAAAACATTCATCAAAGGAAAGTGTACAGCTCAGACATCTCCTTTTTCAACAGGCCACCCTATTTTAGCTTTTCTTTAACTTTTTTTTCAACACAGGGTACATTTCCTTCCTCACTTTTCAACTTATTTTTGTGTGTTGTCTTTCCCCATTAGATTGTAAATTCCTTTTGGGAAGAAATTGTCTTTCAGTTTTCATTTTTATGGTCCCAGAGATTAACACAGTGCTTGAAACATCATAGGCACCTAAAGAATGTTTCCTGACTGACCGATTGACTGAGTTCAATATAACAAAGGGTCCTTTTTTTTAATAGACTGCAGCTATAAACTTATGTGAATTTTGTTTCATCCACATTAGGAATGCCTTGCTTGCCCTTGTGGTATGACCTATCCATCCCTTTTTTTTCCAGTCCTATCTGTCTTTAGAGATGTTGTTATATCAAATCCAACATGCTGGTCATTATTGGGAATGTATTGTTGATGTTTAAGCCTACTGTTCATCTTTCTGTTGCATTTTTGGTCACCTTCAATTTAATTCATATTGAAATTAGAGGATGTTACATGATCCAAATCTTCAGAAAGTCTTTGGAAGGACCTTATTATTAAGAGAACACTTTAGCAGACTGTAATAGCTTGTGGACTATTCAAGGTAACATGTAATTTCCCAAATGGAATACATCTCAGTATCCTCTAAGCTCAGCTCATCTGCAGTGACTTACCATGATGTATTTATTCACTAATGTATTATCAATGGACTGCCCTTCTACCTATGGTAATATGGATGATAAATAAGCACCTTCTAAACATTTTTTCCTCTTTTCATTCCTGCTGTTTCCTTCTTGAGTATTCATAGATCTCATTAGAAAGTCTCTGTTGTGTTCCAGGAATTAAAACTATTAGCATAGTCTCATTCTCAAAGGAAAATATTTTGAAAATCTTACCATCTATGGAGAATTCCCTTTACCACTATCCCTTGCATGACTAGACATTTAATATATAATTTATTGATTATACATTACATATTTAGAGCTGGAAGGTACCTTAGAGAACATTAAATACAACTCCATCCAGGGTTGTGCAACTGGTGCAACTGCGCCTAGGCAGCGCAGTGATTAGAAAAAAGGCCCTGGAGTCAGGAGGACCTGAGTTCAAATCTTGCCTCAGATGCTTAACACATACTAGCTGTGTGACCTTGGGCAAGTCATTTGACCACAATTGCCCCTCTAAAAATGAAAACAAAACAAAACCAAAACAAAATGAAAAAAAAAACACAACCCCATCCCTCTGTTTTGCTAATGACGAAGATGAGACACAAAAAGGATGAGTGACTTACTCATAGTCACATATATGTGTCTAAAGTGAGATTTGGGGGTGGCTGGGTAGCACAGTGTATAGAGCACTGGCCCGGGAATCAGGAGGGCCCAAGTTCAAATCTAGCCTCACACACTTAACACTTACTAGCCGTGTGACTATGGGCAAGTCATTTAACCCCAATTACCCAACTTTCAACCCTCCAAAAACCAAAATAAAATAAAGTGGAATTTGAACTATTTCTATTCTATATATCACTCAATACAATACAGCAGAGAAATAGTACAAGTGGATCTTTGCTATTATCTATCAATCTATATGATTTTAACATATGCAGAGGAAATATCTGAAGAGAGGAGAGATTTTTAGGGTGGCATTTTGTTGTGCTAAATCAAATTTTCTCCTTCATTTGATTAAAAATAAGCAAACAGGAAGTTTTATATATGTATCAATCAATTTGGTGACTGAGGATTTAATCAATTAGACACAACTCTCTGGCAAAGAAGAGTTTGCTTATGATGTTTTTAAGATGGATACTTGTAACAAACTCATGTTTGTTATTCAATCATTTTAGTCATGTCTGATTCTTCCTGAGCTCATCTGGTGTTTCCTTGGCAGAGATACTAGAGTGGTTTGCCATTTCCATTTCCATGTCATTTTACAGATGAAGAACTAAGACAAAGAGGGTAAAGTGACTTGTCCAGAGTCACACAGCTAGTAAGTGTCTGAGACTAAATTTGAACTCAGGAGGATTAGGCTTCCTTATTCCCAACCCATTGCTCTATACACTGTGCCCTATACTGAACATCCATTTCATTCACAGAACATTACATTCTACTATAACTTGAAAATACTGAGAGGTCAAATATCGCCCTCAACCTCGGCCAATATGTTTCCTTGAGTGAGCTGTCTTCTAGGAACCTAGTATGCATTCTCATCTTATTGAATGTTGGATATGGAGTTCTAATTCTTACCCAATATCTGACTCTGGGTAAGTCACTTAACCTCTCTGATCTTTACTCTCTTCACATGTAAAATTGAGTTAATAATGCCAAAGAAATATAATTTTTAGTGTTACTGTAAGGATCAAACAAGAGAGGGAGCATAAGAAAATGCTTTGTAAAATCTAAAATGCTACATAAGTTTTATGCTTCATGGTGCCTGATACACAGATGACCCTTAGAGGAAATATTTAGTGACTATCACTGTAAAGATCAACATGGTGACATGTGACTATTTCTACAGCACCACAAACTCAATATGTCCCCAAATGAATTTATATTCACTTGAAACAATTTGTTCCCTTCATCTTTCTTTTTTATTTCTTTTGACAGGACCACTATCTTTTTAGTCACTTAGATTTCAAGCCTCTGAGTTGTCTCTGACTACCCTCTTCATCATTCCTTAAATCAAATAAGGTTTGAAGACTGACCAACACGTTTTCAGTAACATGTCCCTATTTTATCCTTTCCTTTCTTCTTTTCCTATAACCAGCACTTGTCAGGATTTTATCACCTCTAAGAGTGTCCTAATTGATTTTCCCATCAATTACCCTTTCATCTTTGTCCTTCACAAAACAACTCAGTAAACTTCTTAAAGCAAAGTGTCTGATACCATATGTAATGAGAATGGGAATTTAAGATCTTCTCTGCCTCTAGGCCCTTTCATAGCCTTAAGTAACTATGACAACTTTCCTTGATTTGAAAATATACTCTACTCCCTAATAGGCTGAATGTGGTCCCATTGAGCCTGTGGCAGGAGGCTTGGTTTTCAGGAATGCTCACACTTTGGTGCTGTGTAATTGGTCAGTGAGTCAAGAGGGTTGTGACATTCTCTTAGCCAGGAGAAGGTTATGTTTACCCTGATGTGAGATTTTTTGGGGGTGCTCACTTTGAGAAGTGTTGTGTGATTTGACCAGATGAAACTCTGGGCAGCATTTGACCCCCCCCCAGCTTTGAAAACCCAGATGTTGGTGCTGTAATGAGGTAAGGATGTAATGTTCAGACAGTTGGAAGCCTGTCTGCTGAATTTTTTTCTCTGTCAGATTGTAACTTCTGCTTTTAACTTCTGTCTGTATACTCTGAAGTTTGGGGTGCTGACTTTTTCCCCTGAACTAGGTAAATTATATGTTTGATTAAACCAAGATTGTTAACCCATATTGAGTTGCTTTCCTTTAGAAAAGCAGATCTAAGATCCTGTTTTGGCAGTCACCCTGGGTAAGTTAGGGTGCTTGCTGCTTGCTACACCATCACTCCTCTATTTAAAAACTCTCATTGGTTCCCATTGACTACCTGCTGAAATGTTTGTTTCTTAGTGTGGACCATCAACTTCTCTTGAATCTGATTCCAACATCTTTTGCACTCTAGGATGCTGTCAAATTGGACTGCACATCATCCTTTCTGCAGTTTTTTAAATTTGTGTTTCTATATCTTCTCAGTTTTGTTTTATAGTTTTACATTATATAATATGTCATTATATTTTATTAGAAATATTATATATGGTGCCAATTTTAAATAGATTTTATTCTCCAAGACAATTGCATTTCCACTTGTTTACAGTACTGATAAAGTGCAATGTTGTTCACTTCTCTCCCTCTGCACACATTCAAGTATTCAGAATGCCCAGATTTTACACAGTAGCTTAAATGTTAACTTTTAAACTGCTACTGCCTTGGCTACAAATTTGAGTCCTTCAATTTTTGGAAAGCTGTGTGGAATGCTCTTTCTTCTGGTGTGTTTAGTCGACCTCTTCAATGGTGGGTCCAGAAGAAGCACCTCCAGATGGGGCTGCTCCACCCCCTGGGAACCCACCAGGCATACCTCCTGGCATGCCCCCTGCACTCTGGTACAGCTTAGTAATAATGGGATTGCAGACCTTCTCCAATTCTTTCTGCTGGTGCTCAAATTCTTCCTTCTCAGCAGTCTGGTTCTTATCCAGCCAGTTGATTATTTCATTACATTTGTCAAGGATCTTCTGTTTGTCTTCATCACCAATTTTGCCTTGCAGTTTTTCATCCTCCACAGTTGCTTTCATGTTGAAAGCATAGGATTCAAGAGAATTCTTAGAAGACACCTTGTCTCTCTGCTTTTCATCCTCAGCCTTGTATTTCTCAGCCTCCTGGACCATGCGCTCAATGTCTTCTTTGCTGAGACGTCCTTTGTCATTGGTGATGGTGATCTTGTTCTCCTTGCCTGTGCTCTTATCCACAGCAGAAACATTGAGGATACCATTTGCATCAATGTCAAACGTTACTTCGATCTGAGGAACACCCCTGGGTGCTGGAGGAATGCCTGTGAGCTCAAATTTGCCAAGCAGGTTGTTATCCTTTGTCATTGCTCTCTCTCCTTCATAAACCTGAATAAGCACACCAGGCTGGTTGTCTGAATAGGTGGTAAAGGTCTGTGTCTGCTCGGTGAGGATGGTGGTATTACGTTTGATCAAAACGGTCATAACTCCACCAGCAGTTTCAATTCCAAGGGAAAGAGGAGTGACATCCAACAACAGAAAGTCCTGCACATTCTCAGATTTATCTCCAGACAAAATGGCAGCCTGGACAGCTGCACCATAAGCAACAGCCTCATCAGGGTTGATACTCTTGTTGAGCTCCTTGCCATTGAAGAAGTCTTGAAGAAGCTTTTGGATTTTGGGAATTCGAGTAGAACCACCCACCAGGACGATGTCATGAATCTGAGACTTATCTAGCTTGGCATCTCTTAAGGCCTTCTCCACAGGGTCCAGGGTGCCACGGAAGAGATCAGCATTCAGCTCTTCGAAACGGGCCCTGGTGATTGATGTATAGAAGTCGATGCCTTCATAGAGGGAGTCAGTCTCAATACTGGCCTGGGTACTGGAAGAGAGGGTACGCTTTGCACGTTCACAAGCAGTGCGGAGACGGCGAACAGCCCTTTTGTTCTCACTGATGTCTTTCTTGTGCTTTCGCTTGAACTCGGCGATGAAATGGTTGACCATTCGGTTGTCAAAGTCCTCCCCACCCAAGTGGGTGTCCCCAGCTGTGGACTTGACCTCAAAGATGCCATCTTCAATGGTGAGAATGGAGACATCGAAAGTACCACCTCCAAGATCAAAGATCAACACATTTCTCTCGGCACCAACCTTTTTATCCAAGCCATAAGCAATAGCAGCAGCAGTTGGCTCATTGATGATTCGGAGCACATTGAGACCAGCTATGGTTCCAGCATCTTTGGTGGCCTGACGTTGGAAATCGTTGAAATAGGCTGGTACTGTGACCACAGCATTTGTGACAGTCTTCCCAAGGTAAGCTTCCGCAATTTCTTTCATCTTAGTCAAGACCATAGAAGATACTTCTTCTGGATAGAAACTTTTGGTCTCCCCTTTGTACTCCACTTGGACCTTAGGCCTGCCTGCGTCATTCACCACCGTAAAAGGCCAATGCTTCATATCTGATTGTACAACTGCATCATCAAATCTGCGACCAATCAGACGTTTGGCATCAAAAACCGTGTTGGTGGGGTTCATTGCAACTTGATTCTTTGCAGCATCACCGATTAAACGTTCTGTGTCGGTGAAGGCGACATAGCTTGGGGTGGTCCTGTTTCCTTGGTCATTAGCAATGATCTCCACTTTCCCATGTTGGAAGACTCCCACACATGAATAAGTGGTGCCAAGATCAATGCCAACTGCGGGTCCCTTTGACATGGTTGCTGGGGTGTCGAGGGTCATAACTGACCACTGTGGAGAGAGAAAGGCTGCTGCTGCGCTGAGTAGACCCAGAAATATTATATATGAAATGTGATTTGCAATATGTATACATTTTATGGCAATAAAATTTTATATTATTTATTTTATGTTACTTTACCATGGTAAGGCACTATATAAATGCTAAGTAATGCTATTTTTTATCTATTATATAACAGATTTCTCCTTTTTATCATTCCAGTACCATCTAAAGTACTATTTTTTTTTGTCATTGAAGTAATTATTGCTCCCTGCTCCCCAGCTACAATGATATAAAAACTCTGTTCCATTAACACTTATTTATCAATGTTTACATGAAAAGCTATAGAAATATTGGGCAGAGAGAAAAAAAAAACTAACAAAGGAATCCCTGCTCTCAAGAAGTTTACATACTACTGGGAAAGGAAGAAAGCATATTATATACATAAGGCAATATATAGTACAAGGTAAACTAACGGAGAAAATGTGGACAATGAGCAGATCAAGGAAGGCTGCATGGAAGAACAGGGAACTTCAAATGGGCCTGAAACACAGACAAGTTTTATGGAAGGTAGATATTATTATTAATTACAACATGTTTATAATAACACTAATATAAAATTTGTACAGCTATTTGAAGTTTACAAAGAACTTTACAGATATCTCAATTCATCCTCATGATAACACTGGGAGGTAGATGCTTTTATTATTCCCATTTTATATATCATGAAATTTAGCAGAGATAAGTGAGTATAAATTTATAGATTTAGACATACATGGTCACTGTCTAACCTTAGAAGTCATATAATTCAATCCTCTAATTTTACTGATAAGAAAAGTGAGGCCTATGGAGAGGAAATGCCTTCCCCAAAGTCAGCTTAGTGATGAACAGAAAATTTTCATTTGACTTCAACTCTTTAGAGGACTTCGAATGTTGAAGTCCTAATCCCCCTTACACAAACACACAAACACACAAACACACACACACACACTCAAACACACAATCTCTTTGTCTCTTTGTCTCTCTCTCTCTCTCTCTCTCTCTCTCTCTCTCTCTCTCTCTCTCTCTCTCTTTCTCTCTGTCCCTCTCTCTCTCTCTTCCACCTTGCCTCCTAAAATGAAAGTTGCACCCTAGGCATAAGAAATGAATGTGTTGGATAATATCGGCAAGAGATGAACAATAGCTAGCTATCTGATCTAATTGGAATATTGGTTTTATGAAAGGGTATTTCATGAAATAAGATTAGAAAAGAGGGGAGGAGCCCAATGTTGGAAAGCCACAAATGTCATGCTATGGTAAATTGTGCTTTTTACCATGTAGGTAAATGGAGTCATCATAGGCATTTGAGCCAAGTCATAATTTAATCACAGTGATTTACCCTATATGAACAGTTTTGGGAAAGGGCATTGTATGAACAGGATAGTTCCTTAGGTAAATTATTTTGGCAGCTATGTGCAAGTTGGATTGGGGTAGGGGAAAATAGAAACAAGAAGACCAATTATGAAATAGAGGCAGAAGGTGATGAGGACCTGAGCTATATTCCTCAATGTATTTTAGACATTAGGCATTAAGCCCATGTCCTGTACATTTGGGGCTGCTGACAAGCTGGTCTTCTCTCTGCTTCCCGCAGTTGGCAGTCCCTCTCATCTCTCAATGTCTTTAAACAGGCTGCCCCTGCCTTGTCAATTATGTGCTCCTTCTTTATCTTTGCCTCATGGAGTTGAACTGAGCCAGTATATACAAAAGTTTCTAACTGCTTCACATAAAAGGACCTCAATGAAGGTCTTGATTAATTAGGCAGATTTGACAATTATTATGCACATAAGAAATAAATATAATTGTGCATATATTTACTAGAGAAGGAACAAATTCAGAACTTTGCAATTCTCTTTTCTCACATACTTTCCAAAAAGAACTGAGAAGGGTGTTAGTCTTCTTGCACAAATTTTGCTTTTTAGCTATGGCTGCAATATTAGCTATTTCTTTAGAAAACAAGATATGCATGACTAGATCCTGGAATATGCCCATTAGAGAATTTTAAGCAAAGGCCTAGATAGTCACTTGCCTGAAAATGTTGGCATTAAAATAAATCTGAATCTCCCTGCACAGATAATTAAACAGACTAGACCAATCAGCCTAAAGCCCGTCCTCAGTGTTAACTGGACTATGACAAGGAAACAAATAGCTGTTCTTTTAGAAATGAAATGTGCTGACCATTTTATTTTAAGTATCTGTCACTAATTGTCTTGCCAATGTTAAGCTTGTTAATGACAATACCACGATAAAGGTCAAGTCTTCTGTTGTCATGCTTTATGTAACATTGTAAATGAAAATCTAAAACTATTATCTCCTATATCCCTCTGCTGACAGGAGGAAGATGTTGCAAGATTGGGCACAGACAATTTTCCAGCACCCACCAATGAGTTTATCCACTGCTAAAAATTTCATAATCATTCTGACCAATTTGCAGTTAATGACATTATTCCTGGAGTATAAGATTAATCTTGGATCTGCTTTTACAGAAAAATTGATTCTAAAAGGAATCTAGATACAGCTATCACTTTTCAAGGAATGATGAAAATCTGTCATAATCTCTCAAAAGAAATTGTGAAACAAATAAACAGGAAATTAATCTCCATTTTTTATATTACGATCAATGAAAAGCCTATTTTAATCAGTTTGTCAGGATCCTAAAATGTACAGGACACAGGCTTAATGTCTAATAGTCCAATTTAATGGCCTAAAATATATAGTGTACAGAGAACTACATTGAGGACTAGAAAGAACTGTGTTCAAGGTCTGACTTTGATATGTATTGATTATATAAGTCTGGCTCATATAACTGGACCTTTTAGTGCTACAGAAAATTCTATAAGACTCAAAATTGCAGAGAAGACTTTATCATGTATTGAGAGAGAATGTTTTCTCATCTGGGAGTTTCCAATACCAGTGAAACTAGAGGTCCATTCCTTATCTCCTATCCTAGGGGTAGGGAACTTGTGGCCTTCAGGTCACATGTGACTTTCTAGGTCCTTGTGTTTATTCATCCTTTTGACTGAGTCCAAGTTTTACAAAAAAATCCTTTTATTAAGGGGATTTGTTCTTTGAAGTTTCAATTCAGTCAAAGGGCTGCATTTGAGGACCTAGAGGGCCACATGTGGTTTGGAGGCCACATGCTTCCCACCCCTAGTCTGTCTCAAGAGACCAAAATCAGAAATTTTAAGGATTTTGTTTGAAATTGTAGGAAGACGTATAGTGTTATTGGACTTTGCTTGATGGCAAAGTGAATAGTGTCATTCCTGGAGTCAGGAAAACTCATATTGTGTTCAGTTCTGGCCTCAGACACTTACTATATGTATGACCTTGAGCAAGTCACTGAACCCTGCTTGCCTCAGTTTCCCCATCTCTAAAATGAGTTGGAGAAGAAAATTGTAAACCACTATAATATATTCGCAAAGAAAACCCCAAATGGGGTCATGAAGGGTCAGATGTGACTGAACAACAAAATTATATTAGTGTGGGAAAAAAAAGGTGATTCAGGAAGAAATAACTGTCTTTGAGTACTTAAAACTTGTCATATGGAAGAAGGAAGCTAGAGAGAAAGTATAAGTTGAAGATCCAAATATAAGCTTGATTTAAAGGAAAGGGGGAAAGAACAATATCCTAAAATTCAGAGCTATCAAAGGGTGAAATGGAAATAATGTATATGCCCCAATTTTGGGTCTTTAATCGAAGTCTGAATGAACAATTATCAGTTACAGTCTACTGGACATCCTGTTTTCAGGTTAGGATTGGCCAAGTGGCTTCATACATGCCCTCAATTAAAAAAAAATATTTATTTACTTTTAATTTACAACATTCAGTTCTACAATCCCTTTGATTTCAAAATATCTCCCCCTCTTTCTCCTCTCCCCCCTCCCTCTCCCATGGCAGCATGCAATCAAATATAGGATCTATAAATACCTTCACATTAAACATTAGTCAGGTTGCAAAGAAGGATTATAACCAATGGAGTGAACAACGAGAAAGAGGAAACAAAACAAAACAAAACAAGAAAGAGAAAGCAAGTAGGTGGCTTCAATCTGCATTCAGACTCTGTAGTTCTTTCTTTGGATGTGGATATCCTTTTCTATCCTGAGTCATTATTGCTGAGAGGAGCCCAGTCTACCAAAGTTAGTCATCACACGTATGTTGTGTCTGTAATTTTGTACAAATTTCTTCTGGTTCTGCTTGCCCTCCAATTCTTACTGTCTATGATTCTGTGATCTGTTTATATACCTGCTAAGTGTGTAAATATGCCATTTCATTTAACATATAGACAGGGAAGATGAAGCTAGTATACAGAATTAGGTGTTTATTTTTTTATAATAGCAATCTACTGTGGGTTTAGACTTCTTGTTCTTGTTTTAACTTGAATGATATGCTTAGTTTCATTATGTTTTCTATTATTTGCTGACACCTACATAACCACAGTTAGAAAACTTAATATATGTGTGATCTCTCTCCAAGGAAATGAGGGCATCATTATCCACATACATAGTTCAGTCTCTCTACAAACCATAGAAAAGGGGGGAAATACAGAATGTATTTCTCTCCAGTTTAGTTGTTAAATATGTCCCATTACTTCTGCCTCAGTTCCATTCCCAAGGAAAGGGCTGTTGTGATGATAAAGCATGTAAGAACAGCTACGACAAAGAATTTAGAAGGTGACTGATTGTTGACTATCCTGAAAGGCAGTCACAGCATCCATTTCAGAAAGAAATTAAGGAGGTTCCATCCAGAGAGCTGGCCCTAAATGCCCTGTGTTTCAAATGTCTGATTAAATCTAGACATGGGAAAGTAAGGAACTCAGACTTAACAGATTGATCACAGTAGGGTAATCCTAGCCCTTTGATCTTTGCTCTTTGGAGCTCTTTGTTATGGAAACTCCTTTGGAATGTGAAGGGTTGGACAGCAGGCCATCCCAAATCTGATCTTATTTTATTACATCCTAGGTATTTTCAGCAAAGTTACCACTAGAAATTAGGTTGCTGATCAACAATTTGGCATCAAATTGTATGTGAGACCAAACATAGAAGCAAAGGTACAGCAATTATAAACCTCTATAATCATGTAAAACATTAAAAATATGATTCCCTAAAGTAGATATAATTGGATTGCATACCTTGTACAAAATACAGTACAAAATAAATCCAATTATGATGTCAAAAATATGAGATTATCACAAATAATATCTTAACTATTACAAAGAACAAACAATGAATGAACATCAAATAAGTACTTGTCTTTTTAGCACTTAGAGGGGTTTAGTGATGGTGCTAGTGGGTGTTGTTGAGAGTGTCTTTGGATCACCCCAGTAATTTAAATAGCAATTTGTCTCAGAAAATTTGAACTAATTCTCTCCTTTTTGTTGGCGGACGGGTTGACAAGTATTCCAATAAAATAGATCAGAATTTGATACCATTTTAATGACCTTGTCTTTGTATCCAAATAACCTACCATAATGCCTACATGGCAATGTTTAAGAGATTTTTGATGAAAGGAATTAATTTAAACTAAGTTGTGCTCAAAATAGGAAATATTCCCTAACCTACTTGCCCTCCCTCCCTCAAAAAAAGATGCATTGCTATGTTTAAAGATTTAAAGGATTCATTAAGGACAACAATGAATGTGAAAGAGGTCATAAAGTATTTGGAAAAGCCAAAGGAAAGTATATAACCTTAGAAGAAAAGGTTCACTTTGTGGTCTGAATGAATGAATGAAGGAAGGAAGGAACATAGTATTTGTTAAGTGATTACTATGTACAAAGCACTATGTTACGTGCTACATTAAAAAGCCAGTCTGTGCTCATAAAGTGATCACATTCTATTGGCGGATGCAACATATATGGAAGGTATTAGCAACAAGCCAAATGGAAAGGTCCCATGGTCCTTAGAGCACAGCTGAAAAGCAGGTTGTAATGTGTCTTTATCCATTTTCATTTCCATTAATAAAATGATACCAGTTTCTGCAAAACTTTTCAGAGCCAGGGAAGTTATGTGGCACAGTGATAAGTGTGCCACTCCTAGAGTCAGCAAGACCTGAGTACAAATCTGAAATCAGTCACTTACTAGTTTTTGTCCCTGGGCAAGTCACTTAATCATATTTGCCCCCATTTCCTCATTGGGAAAAAAGAGCTGGAGAAATAAATAGAAAACTTTTCCAGTATCTTTGCCAAGAATAGACAAAAGGGGAAGGAAGAGTCAGATACAACACAATCGGTTTCTGATGATGAACAATTCAATTGGTGCAAAGATTATGGTGACAAGAATTTTCTTTTTATGGTTCTTCAATAAATTTGACTATAGCACATACAAAAATAATTACCAGGCTTTATCTCAATAATATTTACTTTCCAGGATGGTGACTGTTGGTCCCCAGATGGAAAGCCAATCAACCTAATGATCTTGGACTTAAGGTGCTAACCTGCCTCCATCAGGATCTGAGAGGAGTTGTTGGTCAAGGGAGTGGTAGTGACCTGATCTGTCTAGAAATGCTATTCTTTTTTTTTTTTAAATGCTTTATTAACTTCTGTTTTACATCATTCATTTCCGCCAGATTTTGAGTTACAATCATTTTCCCCCCATTATTCCCCTACCCAACCTCCCAGAACATTAATCCCACAAGATATCGCTTCCTCCAATCTGCTCTCTCCCATACCTTCTCCCATACCCCCATCGACCTTTCCATTAGAGGAAGGTGAGTCTTTGCATCCCAATGCCTGCACATCTTATCTCCCTGTTACAAGCAAGAGAGTATTAATAATGGTATTTATATATATTTGAAACATTTAATGTTACGACCTCAAATTTCAGATCCATTTCCTTCCTCCCTTGTCACCCATTCCCTCTTGGGAGATAAGTAATTCAGTATATGTTGTACATGTCTAGCTATGCAAAACATTATCATAGTAGATATATTGTACAAGGCTGCTTATAATTCCCTCCCACTCATCCCACCCACCACCTGGTCCATTCCCTACATGATCCTGTCCCTCTTTTATAATGTGTACTTCCAACCTCCCCTCACCCCAAGGATGCCCTCCTATCCATCATCACTCCTCCCATCCCCCTTCCCTGCTGCAGGTTGAGATATCCCATTTAGTATGTATGTCATTTTCTCCCTGAACCAAATTCAGTTTGAATGTGGTTTTGCCTTTTTAGCCTTCCTTATTCTCCCCCTCTTTTGCAACCACTTCCACTTGGTTCTTCTGCATGGGATAGTTTACACTACCCTGTCTCTCCCCATCTCCTCTTGCCACTTTCCTCTCTCACCTCATAATTTCATCCTTTGAGTATTCTCCCTTCCCAACAAATTCAACTTATGCCCTCTATCCATATATAACTGTAACCATATACACACACATTCACATATGTATTCATATGACCACACACCCTTCTTCCATTATTTTCATAGTGAGAAAGATATCATCAGTCACAGTTATTGCTTTTCCATATAGGAATGTAAATAGTTCAACTTTGATAAGTTCCTTTTGATTTCTTTTCCCTGATTACCTTCTCAGGCATCTCTTCCTTCTTGTGTCTGGATGTCAAATTTTCTATTCAACTCTGGTTTTTTCCTCAAGAATGCTTGAAAGTCCTCTATTCCACTGAATGACCATATTTTCCCCTGAAACAGAATACTCAGTTTTGCTGGGTAGGTGACCCTTGGGTTCATTCCCAGGTCTTTTGCCCTCTGGAATATCATATTCCATGCCCTTCGATCCCTCAGTGTAGAAGCTGCCAGGTCCTGGGCTATTCTGATTGTGTTTCCACAATATTGAAATTGTTTCTTCCTGGCTGCTTGTAGTATTTTCTCCTTGATCTGGGGATTCTGGAACCTGGCTATAATATTTCTGGGAGTTTTCTTTTTGGGGTCTTTTTTAGGAGGTGATCGGTGGATTCTTTCAACCTCTATTTTGCCCTCTGGATCTAAAACATCAGGGCAGTTTTCCTTGAGAATTTCTTGAAGGGTGAGTTCTAGGTTCTTTCCTTGATCATGGCTTTCAGGTAGTCCAATAATTTTTAAATTGTCTCTCCTGGATCTATTCTCCAGGTCAGTGGTTTTTCCCATGAGATATTTCACATTGCCTTCTAATCTTTCATTTGTTTGGATCTGCTTAACAGCATCTTGATTTCTCATAAAGTCACTAGCTTCCATTTGCTCCAGTCTAACTCTGAAGGAATGAATCTCGTCAGTGAACTTCTGAGATTCTTTTTCCATCTGGCAAATTCGACTTTTTAAGGCATTCTTCTCGTTGTTGCCCTTTTGGGCCTCCTTTGCCATTTGAGTTAGTCTATTTTTTAAGGTGTTGTTTTCCTCAGTCAGGCTGTTGGCCCTCATTTCATACTTTTCCTGCATCCTTCTCATTTCTCTTTCCAATTTTTCCTCCATTTCTCTTATTTGATTTTTAAAGTCCTTCTTAAGGTCCTCTATGGCCTGCAACCCACTTATGGTTTACCCTGGGGCTTTTGGAGCAGGACTTCTGATCTCACAGTCCTTTTCCTGCTCTATGCCCCCAAAATAGGAGTCTAGGGTTGCATTTTTCTGTTTCCTTTGCCTTGGTATGTTGCCACTTAATTACTTGACTTTTGGGCTTGTTGCCACACTATGGCTTTAAGGCCAGATAGAGGAATTTTCGTCCCGAACGTATGGGGAGCAACTTCCTTTTCTGGCAAGCTGTAAACCCACCAATGACTTCCACCCTAGATCACAATCCAGATCCAGGGAGGTTAAAGCAAGAGCGATTAAACCCCAAGACTGATCGCTGGATCTCCCTACAAATTTGCAGGCTGGGAGCGGGAGCTGCCTCTGAAAAGTATAAAATGGTGTTTGTCCTCAGCAGCTTCTAGCCCCCAGGGGAGGGAGCCGACACATTCCCTAATACCAGTCCCAAAGTCCATAGGACACTAACCTCTTACTTTGTCCCAGGCAAGTCTATGTTGATAATTCTGGAGTCACCATAGCTCCTGGTGTTCTGGGGTTCCTCCAGCTGGCTGCGGGCCCTGCCGCCCTGGGGCTAAAACCTCAGCCCATGCGGACCTGGGCTCGGTTCGGCTCGGCTCCTGCGCTCAGCGCACTGCACGCTGCCAGGTCCCAGACCACTGCGCTGGTCCTTCCTGCAGGGCTGCTGGGCTGTCCTCAGTGGGAGTTTAGTTTCTCTGTGTCGTTCTGTGGGTTCTGGGGCTCCAGAAGTTGTTCAGAGTCCCCTTTTACATTGTTTGGGGAGAATGTGGGGGCAGAGTGGCTTGGATGAGTTGTTTCTACTCCCTCTCTTATTTGATTTTTAAAGTCCTTCTTAAGGTCCTCTGTGGCCTGCAACCCACTCATGTTTTCCCCTGGGGCTTTTGGAGCAGGACTTCTGACCTCACAGTCCTTTTCCCGCTCTATGCCCCCAAAATAGGAGTCTAGGGTTGCATTTTTCTGTTTCCTTTGCCTTGGCATGTTGCCACTTAATTGCTTGACTTTTGGGCTTGTTGCCACACAATGGCTTTTAAGCCAGATAGAGGAATTTTCGTCCCGAACGTGTGGGGGGCAACTTCTGTTTCTGGCAAGCTGTAAACCCACCCACTACTTCCACCCTAGATCACAATCCAGATCCAGGGAGGTTAAAGCAAGAGAGATTACCCCCCAAGACTGATCGCTGGATCTCCCTACCGATTTGCAGGCTGGGAGCTGGAGCTGCCTCTGAAAACTACAAAATGGCATGTCTCCTCAGTGGCTTCTAGCCCCCAGGGGAGGGAGCCGACACATTCCCTAAATACAGGTCCCAAAGTCCATAGGACACTAACCTCTTACTTTGTCCTAGACATGTCTATGTTGATAATTCTGGAGTTGCCACAGCTGCTGGTGTTCTGGGGTTCCTCCAGCTGGCTGCTGGCCCTGCCGCCCTGGGGCTAAAACTCGGCTCATGTGGACCTGGGCTAGGCTCGGCTCCTGAGCTCTGCATGCTGCCAGGTCCCAGACCGCTGCGCTGGTCCTTCCTGCAGGGCTGCTGGGCTGTCCTCAGCGGGAGGTCAGCTTCTCTGTGTTGTTCTGTGGGTGCTGGGGCTCCAGAAGTTGTTCAGAGTCCCCTTTTACGTAGTTTGGGGGGAATCTGGGGGCAGAGAGGCTTGGACGAGCTGTTTCTACTCCGCCATCTTGGCTCTGCCCCCCAGAAATACTATTCTATTTCTCTACCTTAGGGTGCCTTGTTACTATAGATAAATTGACTTCCTCCTTCTATGGGTGGTAATTTGACATTTCATGGAGGTGACTGGCCTATTTTCCTCAGGAGTTATCTTCCTAGAAGATGATTGTTGGGGACTGGTCTTGAAGCAAGACTGGTGATGCAGAATGCGGATTTTCAACGTCATGGCTGTGTCCATCTTCCTATGGGTGACAACTGGTCATGACTTTTCTCTGGTAGTGTTGAAGATGGCTAGTTTTAGAATATAAATGACTGATAAATACCTGATATTCATTGGTAGGTGGAATACTTTCATTAAAATTTTATAGTATTCATAAATTCAAAAACTGGGAGGAAATTATATATCTATCTTTAATCTAACCATCAATCTATCTATCCACCTGTTAATCTGGCATCAATCAATTTTTATTTTAAAATGAGAATAAAACAAATATTTTATCTACCATGCCACCTACCAAATTACAAATATTTTAATTAAAGTTAAATATTTAAATATGTTTGATTACAATTGATAACTTAATTAGAGCAAAAATAGAAGGAAAGAGAGATGATTTATTATCTGGTATATATTTAAAAAGTTACTTCAACTGAATGTCATGTTTTAAAGATATCCAAACATTAAGAGAAATCCGTAGATATGTATGCATATAAATATATACATATATTCCACCTGATTCTTTAAAGTGTTACTAAACTACAGAGTTTGCAGTAAAAATAGTGTGATTTTATGTCATTGCCACAAAAATGTTCTGAGGTCTTAATTTCTTTTTCTCCTTCTTAGGCTGTGAAATAATAGGGGATTCAATGGATTTTTTAAAATACCTAATGTAGTTTTGAAATGGATAGTAATAAATCAATAAATTAAAGTCCATTGTAGTAACTAGGAATGGTAAGTGAATTCAAATCCATCTTTTCCTCTGCCAGAATACTGAGAATTTTGTCATCTAGGATTATGGTTTCCCACTTGGAAGGATATACAGAATGAATGAGCAGATGACCAAAAAATAACATGCAAATCCAAAGGCAGAGCCATGGTTAGAGGGAATTTGGGTAATAGAAAGGGCAGGCTAAGTAAGACAGTGTCAAGAGAAGAAGATGATTCTAATCATAGTTCTAACCTGGTGAGTAACTGAGAAAGTTCAGGCTTTGAACTAATATTGCATCCTGTCTTTGATTTCTTTGGTTGATCCTCTTTTTCCTCTTCCTTTATCCTGCAATGATTCCCATGTTAGAAAACTTTACATCACTCTTCTGTTTAAAAATTGTCAATGCCTCCTTCTCACATACAAAATAAATTGTATCCTTCTTACCCAGACATTCAAAGGCTTCTCACAGTCTGTTGTCATTCTTTCTCTTTTTTTTTCAAATGCTTTATTAACTTCTGGTTTATATCACTCTTTTCTGCCAGATTTTGAGTTACAATTTTTTCCCCATTTTTCCCCATATCCACCATCCCAGAATAGCATAGGATATCCCCTTATCCAACCTGCCCTCTCCTATCTCTTCTCCCATACTCCCTTCAACTTTTCCAGTAAAGCAAGTTGAATCCCCTTGCCCCAATGCCTGCACATCTTATTTCCCAATTATATGTAAAATAGTATTAATAATAGTATTCATATATTTTTAAAACATTTGATTTTCAAACTTTGAATTCCAGATTCATTCCCTTCCTCTCTTTTAACCTACCCTTACTAGGAAGAGAAGCAACTCAGTCTATGTTGTACATGTGTAGCTACCCAAAACGTTACCATAGTAGATATATTGTAAAAGACTGACTAAATTTCCCTCCCTCTTATCCCAACTCCCACCTCGTCAACTCTCCACGTTGATCCCATCCCTTTTCAAAACTGGGTGGTTCCAACTTTCCTCCCCCCAGCCTGCCCTCCCTGCCATCATCTCCCCCCATACTTCTCTCCCCCACTCTACTGTAGGGTAAGATATCCCATTTAGTATGTATGTCACTGTCTCCCTGAGACATATTCAATGAGAATAAGGTTTTGCCTTTTTGCCTTCCAGTTCTTCCCCTCCCCTGCAACCACTTTCACTTGCCTCTTCTACATAAGATAGTTTACCCCATTCTGTTTCTCCCCATCTCCTCTCGTTATGTTCCTCTCTCACCTCTTAATTTCACCCCTTAAGTATCATCCCTTCCCATTAAATTCAAACTGTGCCCTCTATCTATGTATAGCTGTAAACCGATATACACACATTCATATATGTATTCATATGCCCATATAACCTTCAGCTATTTTCATATTTAGAAAGGCTTCATCAGTCACAGTTACTGTTTTTCCATGTAGGAATGTAAATAGTTCAAATTTGATAAGTTCCTTATGATATATTTTCCCTCTTTACTGTCTCAAGTATCTCTTGCTTCTTGGGTCTGAATGTCAAATTTTATATTCGACTCGCTTTTTTTTTCCTCAAGAATGCTTAAAAGTCCTCTATTCCACTGAATGACCATATTTTCCCCTGAAACATGGCACTGAATTTTGCTGGGTATGTGATTCTTGGTTTTAATCCCAGGTCCTTTGCCATGTGGAATATTATATTCCATGTCTTTTGATCCCTCACTATAGAAGCTGCCAGATCCTGTCTTATCCTGATTGTGTTTCTACAATATTGAAATTGTTTCTTCCTGGCTGCTTGTAATATTATCTCCTTGATCTGGGAATTCTGGAACCTGACTACAATATTCCAAGGAGTTTTCTTTTTGGGATCTTTTTCAGGAGGTGTTTGGTGGATTCTTTCAACCTCTATTTTGCCCTAGGGTTCTAAAACATCAGGGCAATTTTTCTTGAGAATGTCTTGAAAGATGATTTCTAGATTCTTTCTTTGATCATGGTTTACATGTAGTCCAATAATTTTTAGATTATCACTCCTGGATCTATTTTCCAGGTCAGTGGTTTTTCACATGAGATATTTCACATTTCCTTCTGTTCTTTCATTTGTTTGGATCTGCTTAATAGCATCTTGATATCTCCTAATGTCACTAGCTTCCATTTATTCCAGTCTAATTCTGAAGGAATGATTCTCCTGTGAGCTTTTGAGATTCTTTTTCCATCTGGCAAATTTGGTTTATTAAGGTATTGTCCTCATCGACTTTTTGAGCCTCTTTTGCCATTAGATTTAATCTGTTTTTTAATGTGTCATTTTCCTCAGTCAGGCTATTGATTGTCATTTCACATTTTTCTTACATCTTTCTCATTTCTACTCTTAATTTTTTGCCCACTTATCTGTTTTTTTTATTTTTTTTAAACATATGCTTTATAAACTTCTGTTTTACATCATTCATTTCTGCCAGATTTTGAGTTACAATCATTTGCCCCCATTATTGCCCTACCCATCCTCCCAGAATAGCAGTCCCACAAGACATCGCTTCCTCCAATCTGCTCTCTCCCATACCTTCTCCCATACGCCCTTCGAATTTTCCATTGGAAGAAAATGAATCTTTGTGTCTAATGCCTGCACATCTTATCTCCCTATTACAAGCAAAAGAGTATTAATAATAGTGTTTATATATATTTGAAACATTTAATGTTAAGACCTCGAATTTCAGATCCATTTCCTTCCTCCCTTGTCACCCATTCCCTCTTGGGAGATAAGTAATTCAGTATAAGTTGTACATGTTTAGCTATGCAAAACGTTATCATAGTAGATATATTGTACAAGGCTGCTTGTAATTCCCTCCCACTCATCCAACCCCCACTTGGTCCATTCCCTACATGATCCTGTCCCTCTTCTATAGTGTGTGCTTCCAACCTCCCCTCCCCCCAAGGATGCCCTCCCATCCATCATCCCTCCTCTCATCCCCCTTCCCCCTATCCTGCTGCAGGTTGAGATATCCCATTTAGTATGTATGTCATTCTGTCCCTGAACCAAATTCAATGTGAATGTGGTTTTGCCTTTTTAGCCTTCCTATTTTCCCCCTCCCTTGCAACCACTTCCCCTTGCTTCTTCTACATGGGATAGTTTACCCTACCCTGTCTCTCCCCATCTCCTCTTGCCACTTTCCTCTCTCACCTCATAATTTCATCCCTCGAGTATTCTCCCTTCCCAACAAATTCAACCTATACCCTCTATCCATATATAACTGGAACCATATAAACACACATTCACATATGTATTCATATGACCACACCTCCTTCTTCCATTATTTTCATAGTGAGAAAGATATCATCAGTCACAATTATTGCTTTTCCACATAGGAATGTAAATAGTTCAACTTTGATAAGTTCCTTTTGATTTCTTTTCCCTGATTACCTTCTCAGGCATCTCTTCCTTCTTGTGTCTGGATGTCAAATTTTCTATTCAATTCTGGTTTTTTCCTCAAGAATGCTTGAAAGTCCTCTATTCCACTGAATGACCATATTTTCCCCTGAAACAAAATACTCAGTTTTGCTGGGTAGGTGACCCTTGGGTTCATTCCCAGGTCTTTTGCCCTCTGGAATATCATATTCCATGCCCTTTGATACCTCAGTGTAGAAGCTGCCAGGTCCTGGGCTATTCTGATTGTGTTTCCACAATATTGAAATTGTTTCTTCCTGGCTGCTTGTAGTATTTTCTCCTTGATCTGGGGATTCTGGAACCTGGCTATAATATTCCTGGGAGTTTTCTTTTGGGGATCTTTTTCAGGAGGTGATTGGTGGATTCTTTCAACCTCTATTTTGCCCTCTGGATCTAAAACATCAGGGCAATTTTCCTTGAGAATTTCTTGAAGGGTGATTTCTAGGTTCTTTCTTTGATCATGGCTTTCAGGTAGTCCAATAATTTTTAAATTGTCTCTCCTGGATCTATTTTCCAGGTCAGTGGTTTCCCATGAGATATTTCACATTGCCTTCTAATCTTTCATTTGTTTGGATCTGCTTAACAGCATCTTGATTTCTCATAAAGTCATTAGCTTCCATTTGCTCCAGTCTAACTCTGAAGGAATGAATCTCCTCAGTGAACTTTTGAGATTCTTTTTCCATCTGTAAAATTCGACTTTTTAAGGCATTCTTCTCCTCATTGCCCTTTTGGGCCTCCTTTGCCATTTGAGTTAGTCTATTTTTTAAGGTGTTGTTTTCCTCAGTCAGGCTGTTGACCCTCATTTCATACTTTTCCTGCATCCTTCTCATTTCTCTTTCCAATTTTTCCTCCACTTCTCTTATTTGATTTTAAAGTCCTTCTTAAGGTCCTCTATGGCCTGCAACCCACTCATGTTTTCCCCTGGGGCTTTGGGAGCAGGACTTCTGACCTCACAGTCCTTTTCCTGCTCTATGCCCCCAAAATAGGAGTCTAGGGTTGCATTTTTCTGTTTCCTTTGCCTTGGCATGTTGCCACTTAATTACTTGACTTTTGGGCTTGTTGCCACACTATGGCTTTAAGGCCAGATAGAGGAATTTTCGTCCCGAACGTGTGGGGGGCAACTTCCGTTTCTGGCAAGCTGTAAACCCACCCACAACTTCCACCCTAGATCACAATCCAGATCCAGGGAGGTTAAAGCAAGAGCGATTACCCCCCAAGACTGATCGCTGGATCTCCCCACGATTTGTAGGCTGGGAGCCAGACCTGCCTCTGAAAGCTACAAAATGGCGTGTCTCCTCAGTGGCTTCTAGCCCCCAGGGGAGGGAGCTGACGCATTCCCCAAATACAGGTCCCAAAGTCCATAGGACACTAACCTCTTACTTTGTCCTAGGCATGTCTATGTTGATAATTCTGGAGTCGCCACAGCTGCTGGTGTTCTGGGGTTCCTCCAGCCGGCTGCTGGCCCTGCTGCCCTGGGGCTAAAACCTAGGCTCACAGGGACCTGGGCTTGGCTTGGCTCTCTGCATGCTGTGTGGCTGCCGGCTCCCAGACCACTGCGCTGGTCCTTCCTGCAGGGCTGCTGGGCTGTTCTCAGCGGGAGGTTAGCTTCTCTGTGTCGTTCTTTGGGTGCTGGGGCTCCAGAAGTTGTTCAGAGTCCCCTTTTTACATAGTTTGGGGTGAATCTGGGGGCAGAGTGGCTTGGATGAGCTGTTTCTACCTTATCTGGTTTTTAAGGTCCTCTATGGCCTTAACCAGCTCGTATTTTCATTTGGGGCTTTTGGTACAGGATTTCTGACCCCACAGTCCTCCTCCTGTTCCATGCTTTGAACCTCTTTGCCCCCAAAATAGGAATCTAATATTGAATTTTTCTGTTTATTTTGTTTCCTTTGCCTAGGCATGTTTCCACTCAATTAATTGACTTTTGGGCTTGTTGCCACAGTAGGTCTGTGCCAACAGCCAGGGGAGCTTCCATCCCCTATGCTGGGGTTTTCCCAACTGCCAGAGGTATTATTTGGGTGGTCTCTCTGAAGGCTCCACACAATCTGGCAAGCTGGTCACACACACCAAGACCTTCATCCCGGACAACAATCCAGATCCAAGACGGGTAAAGCAAGAGTGATTACCCCCAGACTGATCACCAGATTCCCCCTAAATTTTGCAGTCCAGGAGCTGAAGCTGCAATGTGGCAATGTGGGTCAAGCTGTGTAAGCTCCTCAGTGGCTTCTCGCCCCCAGGGGAAGAAACTGACTCACTCCCCAACCAGTCCCAAAGTCCACAGGGCACTTACCTCTCACTTTGTCCTAGGCATCAATGTGTTGATAATTCTGCAAACACCACAGCTGCTGGTGTTATGCCATGTATCCAGAAGGTTGCTACTCTGGCTACCCTGGGGCTAAAACCTCTGTCTAAGGAGGGCCTGAGCTGGGCTCTCAGGGCACTGAGCTGACCCCTCCCTGCAGGGCTGTCAGGCTGTCCTCAGCTGGAGGTTAGCTTCTTTGTGTCATTTTGTGGGTTCTGGAGCTCCAAAGGTCATTCACAGTCCCTGTTTTATGTAATTTTGAAGTGGTGTGGGTAGGAGCTCCATGGAAGCCTGTTTCTACTCAGCCATCTTGATTCTGCCCACTGGTAATCTTTTTCTAATTTTCCATCACATATACCAGTATGCACCCTATCCTCTAGCAAAACCAGCCTACTTCCTATTGTTCATGTACATCCCTCTCTCCTACTTCTATGCCCTTGCATAAACCCTACCTGTGACTGAACTATTCCTTTCTTTTCTTGCTTTCACACATATATCTTTTTATGAGCCTATATATGGTCAAATGCCACCTCATCCATGAAATCACCCTTGATTTCCCTAATAAATTATCTTTCTTTCCTTAAATGTTTATTTTGCTTTTAGTCATTTATGTATACACTATAATTTCCTAGAACAAGGATAATTAATTTGGGTTGTATGAATCTATTTATATCTAAACAGCTATATCCATACTCACCTATTAATATTATATACTTTACAAGTCCATCAGTCAATCATTAAACATTCATTAAACACATTATCTACCAGGTACTAATCACACTGGATCCCAAAAAAAAAAAAAAAAAGAAAGTCCCTACCCTCAAAGAACTTATCTAATAAAATAAGAATAATTCAATATAAATTGTCTTTCTGTGTAATGCCATAGTTTTTATTGTCCATTTAATTATTATTCAAATGAGATATTTGTAAAGTACATAGTAGTGTGAGTGGCCCATAGTAGTCACAATTAAATGTTTATTCCCTTTATCTCCCACATTTCTTTCTGTGAAAGAGGCCATAGATTTTATTCACTTACCAAAAAGACCCATGAGAAGTATACACAAAAAGCTTAAGAATCCTACTCCTGTAATATAATAACAGCTAGCATTGACATAGTAATTTTAAATTCACAAAGCAATTTATATAAATGGATTAGCCTGTTGGAGCAACTGATCAGTGACTGGATTTTAGTTTTAAGTGTCAGAAGTAGTATATGAAAGAATTAGAAAGCAAGCCCCTTTTTATTCTGAAGATATATAAAACCAGGTGGAAACCTCTGTTTCTGTCACCATAGCAATCCCTCCTTATCCAAGCTCTCTGAGCTCTGCACATGGGACTACCACAAGGGGGTAGTGCATTTAGAGGGTTGAATGAATCAATTCTTGACAGTTAACTATACTGACTCATACCCTACACTTTCCTCAGTAGAAAAATAACTATCTGGCTTACTTCCTCATAAAGAATTAAGCCATATCCACAGTCTAGCCAAGGATTCTATGCTGGCTTCTTTATATGTCTTGGCTATTTTCACTTTTTAAAAATGATGCTTGAGAAATAGAATCTTAAAGGTAGCAAAGTTGCATCTAAGACATAATGGATACGAGGACCAAAGAGATAGTTTGGAGAGTCAGTACTGGAAACTGGGTCCTTGAGTCAGTTCCCAGGCCAGTTGTCAGCTTCTTGCTCCCCTCCTCCAATATATGTCTTTAGGGTATCTCAACAAACCTAGGATATAGATACCATATTTCTAATGTATATGATTAGAATTTCCTAAATGGGGAGAATGAGACTCAGAATATTTATGTGATTTACTCATAGATAATAAGTGCCTGAAGTTAAATTGGAGCTCAGGATATTGAACTTAAAATCAGGCTTCCTCATGCAATGTGATTGTTCCTTAGGAGCTCTGAGGGTACAGGGGGAATATTTTAGGTTTCTTTTTCTTTCCCCAGTATCCAACATAACGCTTTACCCAAAATTAGTACTTAATACAATAAAGATACTTCAAAACTGATTAATTTCATTAATTAATTGAAAATTACTTGATTAGAAGTAGATCTTTTGTTTTGGAATAATGCTGTTTCCCAGGAGCAATTCTTATTTATAGAAAAAGCTAGATTTTAATATTACTATAAATCTTTTCATTTAGATTGCCCAGCAGGTAGAGTGCTCATCTAGGAGTCAGGAAGACTGAAACTTGTGCCTCAGATACTTTATACTACTTCCTGCACAAGTTAATTAACCTTTGTCTGTCTAAACTTCCTCAACTGCAAAATGGGAATAATAATTGCATCTACCTCAGTGGGTTGTTGTGAGAATGAAAAGGGACACTTAGAGTCTGAACCATTTTTGTGATTAATAAATGTTTGTTTCCTTTTTTCCCTTTGAAGAATCAGCAAAATGAGTCAGGGAAGGTCCTTAACATTGCTAAGGAAGTAGAAATCTAGAAATCTGGAGATTTAAGCTTTTCTGTCAAATGGGGACAACCAGAAAGATCAACCTTTAGGAGGATACAGCTTTCAAATATGACATTTAAAATAAGACACAGAACTAGTATTTCTTGAAAGGGTGATATAGTTATATTGTAATTTTTGATGTTTAATTTAAAATATGCTGCTTAAACCTAAGCTCTTTCATTTTTTTCAGTTGGTGTCCCTTTCACCTACTTCCCATTCCCCTTTTGTGTTTTGCTAAGATATGAGGCATGAGTTAGTACCAAGATCAACTTTATAAACACAGAGGCTGGGTTATACAGCCATTTCATGCCCTATTTGTCATTCAGATTGAAGGAATCTAAAGTATAACATAAATGTCACCCACTACTTGCAAGAAAAATGAATGTATTATATTGATTCCCAAATAATGAACATAATATCCCCTTTTCCTGATGCAGAAAGAAAACTAAATTCCCCTCTATGCATTCCTTTCTTAAACACTAATATAAAAGAGAAATACCACTATGTTTCCAAAGGTAAATGTATGATGCAAATTATAGTGCAAGAAATGTTTATGTGATTATTCTTTATTAAGGATTCATACTTAATGTAGAAACATCACTTTAAGGATAAAATTTCTATCCTGAAATGTAAGGAAAAAACACAACTTACCAGGTTCTGAGAAAAATTTGAAAACATACAGAACTAAAAAAAGTACCTTTTTAAAAAAAATTCATATTGACCATCAAATGAAAATGATTAAGTTTCTCAACCTCCCCCTCCCAAAAAAGTCTCAAATATAATTTTTCCTTTGCAGTGAATTTGAATTTTAAATTAACTTTGTGAATAATAAGATGTGCTATGTAATCAATAAAAATATATAAAAGGTAAAGAAAATACAAATACACAATCTCATTATCATAATGCTATTGGCATTGTGTTTTTTAAGTAAGACTCCAGTACTAACATCTAGGTTCAGTGATGAAGTCATTAGTTGAAAACAAATATGATGCATTATAGAAAGAGTTGTAAATGAAACACCTTCTCATCTAGCTTTTTCTTATCTCCAGGAGGATTCAGGAGCTCACAGAAAAATGGAGGGGTTATTGGTGAAGGCAATAGTACCTAAACTATATTCTTGGTTCTTTGATACCTCCATGTGACTTCATGACACTCCATTCCTCTCTACTGACTGCCTAAGTCTTGTTCCTATATTGTGACACTTATTATGCTAATACCCCATAACATTTCATCTCTTCCTTTTCAACGCTAAGCCCTTTGTGTGGGGCAGGTTCATGTCTACTTCCATAGTTCTGTTTAAGTTATTCATCCATGGGCAGTATTATGCAATGGATAGAGATTTTGCCAATGCAATAGATAGAGGTCTTGCAAAAGAATCAAGAGACCCCGGTTTCAAGTCTCATCTTAAATACATTACACAAGGTCCTGCATAAGAAATCTAACATGTTGGTCCCCTAGGCAACTCTTTAATACTACATTCTATAAAGCAGATGCTTGTATCAATTTTTAGATGTAGTTTCATCACTGAAAGTTCCTTTGATCAATGAAATCATAGATCTGGTCCTCAAAAATTAATTATTCAATAAGCACTAAATAGGCACCTGCTGTGTGCTAGGTACTAGAGATACAGAAACAAAAATGAAGCATCCTTTGACTTGGAGAAGGTTAAAATTTATTGCTGGAAGGGTGGGGGAGGGAAGAAACAACACATAAACAGAAAAGCAAATTTAAAAAGAAGTGTGCAGAAAAAAAATTTAAACTGGAAGGGGACTAGGAGGTGGAACCAAGACATCATTATAGAACCAGGAAAACTCCATGAGCTCCAACCATAACCATCTTAAGTACCTATAAAATAGAACTACAGAGCCACAAAGTGACAGAGAGAATGAAATATCTGGCTGAAAGCAGTATGGCAGGTGGACAGGAAGGTTCATCACAGCATGCTGGGAGCCAAGCCCAGCCTTGCATAAATCATGGTTTTAGTCTCAGGGTGACCCCAAACATCAGTGGCTGGAGTGGACTTTTGAGAGTGGATCACCAGCAGCAGTGGCAGCTTCCAGAATTATCAACCAATAAAAGCCAAAGACAAAGTAAAAGTTCAGTGTGGAATTCTGTTGGTGGGGAGAAGGAGGAGCACTGTCCAGCCCCTATCCCCTGGGGCAAGAAGAGGTAGAGACAAGGTGGCCCTGCAGCCAGCCACTGCATGGCTGCTTCACAGATCCTGGCCTGCAGATTGAAGGGGGACCAAGCAAAAATTCAGGGGGTAATCCCTCTTGCTTTAATCTGCTTGGATCTGGAACTCTGTTTTGGGTCAAGTTCCTGGGATGTGTGATGAGATGCCAGAGTGTGTGGGGGCTTCAAAGAGGACACCCAATCAATAGCCTTAGCAGTTGAAAAAAACACAGAAATTTAGGACAAACCTCTCTCAAAAAGCTCAAAAGTCAATTAATTGAGTAACAACATGAGCAAGTAAAGGAAGCAAATCAATCACAGCAATACAACATTGGATTTGTGTTAGGGGGAGAAAAAAGATCAAAGCATGGAATGGGAGGAAGTAAATGAAGTCAGAACTCCTGCACAAAAAGCTTCCAAGAAAAATATGAAGTGGTTACAAGCCATAGAGGAACTCAAGAAAGATTTTGAAAATCAAGTAAGTGAAATAGAAGAAAAATTGGGAAGGGAAATAACAGTGATTTAAAAAATTATGAAAAGAGAGTCAACAACCTGACTAAAGAAAATAACACCTTAAAAAACAGACTGACTCAAATGGACAAAAAAAAGACTCAAAAAGCCAATGAGAAGCAGAATGCCTTAAAAAGCTGAATTTGCCAGATAGAAAAAGAATTTCTAAAGCTCATTGAAGAGAAAAATTCCTTCAAAATTAGATTAGAGCAAATGGAAGGTAATGACTTTATGAAAACCAAGATACTATTAAACAGATCGAAACAAATGAAAAAATAGAAGGCAATGTGAAATATCTCATGGGGAAAACCACAGACCTAGATAATAGATCCAGGAGAGATCATTTAAATATTATTTGACTACCTGAAATCCATGATCAAAAAAAGAATTTAGAAATCATCCTTCAAGAAATTCTTGAGGAATATTGCCCTGATGTTTTCAAATCAGAAGGCAAAATAGAAATTGAAAGAATTCACTGATCACCTCTTGAAAAAAATTCCACAAAGAAAACCCCTAGGAATATTATAGCCAGGTTTCAGAATTCTCAGATCAAGGAGAAAATATTACAAGCACCCAAGAAGAAAAAACTCAAATATTGTGGAAACACAATCAGGATAACACAAGATCTAGCAACTTCTATATTGAGGGAATGAAGGGCTTGTAATATGACATTTTGGAGTTCAAAGGAGTTCAGATTAAAACCAAGAATCACCTACCCAGCAAAACTGAATGTAATGTTTCAGGGGAAAATATGGTCATTCAATGAAATAAAGCACTTTCAAGCTTTCTTGATGAAAAAAAAAACAAACTTGAATAGAAAATTTGTCATTCAAATACAAGAAGCAAGAGAAGCATGAGAAGATAAACAGTGAAAAGAAATCATAAGGAACTTATCAAAGTTGAACTATTTACATTCCTGCATGCAAAAATGATAATTATAACTTATGAAATTTTTCTCAGTATGAGAATAGTTGAATGGAATAGAAATGTATATATACATATGTATGTATATATGTATACATACATACATATGTCTATAGAGGAGGTTATATGGCCATATGAATACCTATATGAGTATATGCATATATATATATATATATATATATGTATATATATATATATATATATATATATAAATTGAATAGGAAGGGATGGTATTTAAAAATAAAATTAAGATATGAGAGAGGAATATAATGAGGGGATAGGGAAAGATAGAATAGGGTAAATTATCTCATGTAAAATGGGCAAGGGAAAACAGTTACAATGGAGGGGAAGAACAGGAAGGCAAAAGGTAATGGGCCTACCTTGCTGTGACCGAATTTGGCTTAAGGAGGGAATAACATACACACTCAATTCAGTATCTTAACCTACAGGAAAGTAGGGGGGAAGGGGATAAGAAGGGGTATGATAGAAGAGAGGGCAAATTGGGGGAAGAGGGGAGTTAGAATCACACACTTTTGAAAAGGGACAGGGTCAAGGGAGAAAATAGAACAAATGAGGGCAGGATAGGATGGAGGGAAATATAGTCAGTCTTGCACAATATATTCACTATGGAAATATTTTGCAGAACTACACAAGTACAACCTATATTGAATTGCTTATCTTCCCTGTAAGGGTGGGTGATGATAGAAGAAGAGAAAAATCCTGAATTCAAAGTTTCAAGATCAAATGTTTAAAGAAATTATTATTTTTATATTTTACATGCAACTAGGAAATAAGATATACAGGTACTGGGGTATGGAGATCCATCGTTCCTTATGAGAAAGTCGGAGAGGAGATGGGGGACGATATAGGAAAGAACAAATTGGGTGAGGGTGTATTCAGTGGGATCGCTGTTTTGGGGTGGTGGATAGGTAAAAGACAGGGAGAAAATTTGTAACTCAAAATCTTGTGGAAATGAATGTTGTAAACTAAAAAATATACATAATTTAAAAAAATGTAGGGTAACTAACAGTTGAGAGCATCAGAAAAGGTCCTGCTGAGGTGTGGGTACCTACTCCTACATAGCACCCTTCCCCCTGAGTCATATATTATTCTTTCTTGAGAGTCCAATGCAATTTTTTCTCTTCCTTGAAGCCTGACCCAACTACATTAAACCACTGTTTCCCCTCCTGCAAGTTCTTGTAGAAATTATTTTTCTCTCTGTTTAATAATTTTATTTACTTGAAATTTTGTTTATTTGTTTTTATTCCCTCTGCTACTGCTTCATTGGGATTTGGTATATGTTCTTAGAGCATATGCAGTTAAAAGAGAATAAAAAAATCATATGGATACATTTGTTTTTACAGGTTTCTGGGTATTTCCAAGAAGTAGAATTGACATGCTATAGGAATATCACTCACAAGATAACTTACACTGCTTGAGATTAGTTTCAAAAAATTATTATATGAAAACATCTGAAAAAGTCATATTTATAAGAACTAACATGCAGTACTGTTATTATAAAAAAAACATACTATAGATTGATACAGTAAAGTAGCCTGATGGACAAAATAGCTTCGGTCCATGATGTCTATAGGATCTTTGAGATACTGGCTAATCGATGTTTAAGGATAATGAGAGGAACTAGACCTGGCATACTGATGCTATGAGGAACTTCCAGGCAATAAAATTTCCTCTACCAATATAGAAGTGGATCTAGCCCAAAACTTGGAAGCTATCTATAGTACTTCATTAAGTGAGCAGCCTAGAATCACTTAGACAATCCGTGTCAGCAGTAAAACTCAAATCCGGATCTCTTAGCTTCAAGGCCAAGTCTCTAACCATTATATCACTCAATCTCTCTAGTAGATCTTTCACTAAAATCCATGACTGAGAGGTGCAAAGAGAAGTTCTTTTTTCCTAGAATAAAATAATATATAAGAATTCAGTGCATTGTTTTGGATCTTAAGAGATGTATGTGGATTGGGAATAGAAGGGCAGGGGAAGAATGTGGGAGGGACTCCTGAAGGGGTGGGTATGATAGAGAGCAATGAAGGGAAAGGGTAAGGTAGCGGGGATAGGGTTAAAAGAGATACTGAGAAAGAAAATAGTGAGTTAAAATAAGATGGAGGGAAATTCACTAATAGCAATTATAACTTTGAATATGAGAACTGAAAACTGAAGGGATCCTCATCGTTTGGAGAATGGCTGAACATGGTGGAGTGTGTGGTTGTGATGTAATACTACTGTGTAATAAGAAAAGATGAGCTCAGTGATTTTAGAAAGGCATGCAAAGACTTACATGAAATTGTGAAGAATGAAGTAAGCAGAGCCAAAAGAATATTAGAACATTACATATGGTTGTGGCAATATGGTTTAAGAAATTACTTTGAGTGACAAAGTCATTTTGACTATTATAAATATACAAATTAACAATAAAAGACATTGTCTGAATTCAGAAAAAAGAAGTGATAAATAGATGTAAAATTATATATAACATCATCTGTATATTACAATACTGTTTAATCTAGATTATTCATGATAATTAGAATGGCAAAGGATTCTACAGAACTGGGCATCAACTAAGACTTGGAAAAAAGCTTTAGTATATGATGATTTTATTATTTAATGTTTTCCTTTAAATTTGTGTTTCAATTATTTTTTCTAGCTAAATTACCTAAAGAAAAACAATAAGAGGATAGGAACTTTACCTCCTCTAGTTATATTGGTATAAGAAACTCGCAATAAGGAAATGTTCTTTACCAGCGAATCTGGGCACCTATTCTGGAAGATAGAGTTTTAGAGTTTCCCTGAGAACTAAGAGTTTGAGTGACTTACCCAGGGTCCCAAGCCAGTATGTGTCAGAGGCATGGCTTGATCATGTCTTCCTGGCTCTGAATGAAGTTCTGTATCCATTCCATGAGACTGCTTCATGTTAATTGTAAATAAAAGCTAAAACTTTTAATAATCACATAAGGGCAATGGATAGACCCATGGTTGGTGTGAGGTAAATGACTGAACAAACTTTAAAGTTCCAGAACCCACAAAGTGAAAGAGAGAAACATCTCCCACTGAAAAAAGCCCAGCAGACCGAGAAAAAAGGTCTATTGCAGGGAGCTGGGAGCCAAACACAGGCACACATGAGCCACATAGTTCTGGTCCCAGGGTGGCCCCAGAGAGCAGTGGCCAGAGCAGACTTCAGGAGAGTGAATAACCAGCAACAATGGTGGTTTTCAGACTTCTCAACCCATAAACTCTAAAGAGAAAGTAAAAATCAGTGTGGAAATTTGTTGGAACTGGGGGGTGGGGCGCGGAATGGAAGAGCAGGGTCTGGCCCCTGCCCAGTGACCATTCAGAGACATTCAGAGGGTAACTACTCTTGCTTTAACCTGCTTGGTTCTGGATTGTGGTCTTCGGTAGTGGTCCTGGGGTGTGTGGTCAGTGAGCCAGTGCTTGTGGGGGCTATAGAGAAGGCACCCATCTGATAGTTCCAGCAAATGCAAAAACCGCAGAGATTTGGGACAAAGATCTCTCCATTTGGAAAGCAGAGTTCTACCATGGCAAAGAGCTCAAAAGCCAAGTAATTTTCTGGCAATATGAACAAACAGAGGAAGCACAAACAGACCACAGAAACCTT